>OZ020616.1:41386249-41986249 GCA_963971575.1 Liopterus haemorrhoidalis
ACCTAAATACAAGGTAATTAGGTTAGGTTTAGTTAGTAAAAATCTAGGACAGCAAAAGCCGAAAGGCTCAAAGTAAGCTTACTTTACAAAATAAAAGTACAGAATTACATCCCATACTACCATTTTTCCTAATTCCTTTAAGCTTATTTCGAACTCTTCGACTTCTGCTGTCCTAGACTTTTACTAATTAAACCTAACCTAATTACCCAGTTTTTAGGTGCACAGTACTTTATTTTCCCCCATATTAGTCCAATTAAAATTGTGTATCATTGTTCAAAGAAGTGGTGTAGGATGCCAAATTATGGACCCCCTTTTTTTGCTCTTTAATCAGCTGTGAAAGTATTATTATTATTTATTATTAAATACCGCCATATTTTATAATGAGATTTATTTAACTGAAAGTTAAGCATTATTATATAAATAATTTTAATTCTATTGTGATTTTAGTTTAAATTTACTTGTTTTAATTTTACTATAGTTGGCAACATCGCCTGGTGGGTTTGCTAAAGTAGAATAGTACCATATATTTTCTATAAAACGTAAAAAACATTTTATTCTTATAATAACAATTTAATGGTTTTGTAATAATAAATAGATTAAAGCATAAAGGCTATCCCAAACGTTTAGGCGGAACTAAATGGGAATTTCATTCTTTTAGGTTGTCACGAGTTACGGACCTTGCTTGGGTTATTTCATTTTTCAGGTTGGTATGTGAAAATTTAAAACAGTGAAACCATGGAAACGAATGACATTTATTAAATATTTTAATACGTTTTTACATGTTTTGAAGACAAAACAAATAAATAAATAGTAAATTTTTATTAAGAATGACAAAAAATTAAAATGCAATGAAAAGGACATTTTAAAATGACAAACAATTTAATCTAGAATTTGCAATGTGAGTATGATTTACAAAGCTTAATCAAAATGACCAAAAGTCCGAATTAATAGATAAAAATTACTAGATTTCAAAATCTAGTTCCGCCTAAACTTTTGGAATAGCTTGTATATGCTGTTCACTATTGTAAAAACAAACTAAGAGGAAATTTTGATTTCAGTATGTTGCAACTTTGAAATTTTATGTCAGGTTGGTATTAAAAAATGGTAAGGTAATGGCGCCTATAGGTCTGAGTGATTGTTTAAAATATAATTGAACACTCCACTCTTCTTCATAGCCAGCACCGAGAAAAAGCAGTTTAGTAAGCCTTTTGTCCAGAAGACTAATTCTGTCTCTGCATACCTGCTTTTGAAAATAAGCGCTCTGAAGGAACTGACATCGCTACTACAGACAAGAATTTCTGAGTAATTTTATATAGGTAAGTTAGGGAAGACTGTCTTCATATCGTCCCAAACCAGTAGCGAATTGGATTTCAGAAGTAAAACTGAATTTTTCAAATACAGTGATAGTTCATGTTCAGTTTTGTTAGAACCACATTGGCCTGTGCCTGATTTTAGTTTCTTTTTCCCATGTGCAATGTCAGTATCCAGCAACCGTATGGTTGCTGGAAAAAAAGATTCGATACGATACTGGGTCAAATGTACTGATATGAGTAAAGTATTGGAAGATTAGTATCGATACTAAAATCGCGATATCGAATGAAAAATATTGACACTGGTATCGTATCAGTAGTATCGGAACGTCCCTAGCTATGGGGACCCCGAAATGTTGGCCCGGGCTCCATTGAAGATCTCTCAAGGCCTGGGCATAAGCATATATAAACAAATGGCAACCGATTAAAAATCATAAAATGATCTACTAGTAGATCATAATAAACTTTATGGCCACCTACTACAAAGTATATTAAGTTAAATAGTCTATTAAAACCCTGAAGTGACTGTTAACAATATTGAGTAATTTGTGAGTCATTTCTTTGGGTAATAAATTAGGTTAAAACGTAACTTTTACCACATGTTGAGAGCACAATATTAGCTGCAAAATTTACACCCGCCTTGACCTACAAATATACCGAGCAACTTATAAGAAACGCACAATAGACTTGCAGACATGATTTCAGATCCAGCAAAAAGCACGAAACGACGTTGCAGAAACATATCTCAATAAAATGGATAGCGAATACATAATAAAGTGCATTTGTGACGTGGTTTATAAAAATTTAAAGTCGTAAATAGATGGAAGTGCTTTTTCTGGGTAAGAAGAAGAGATCTAGATGTTTTCCTGACCTTGTTTCAAAATATTGTGAAGCTGGCACATATATTGTACCAACTGTAAACAACATAAGTTATAAAAACACATTCAGATAATAAGAACATTACCTTTCTGCGACAAGTTTTGGTAACTATATATTATAGGGAAATAAATTTAAGCTCGTAGCGCTGCGGTGGTCACTTTTGAAACGTAGGTAGAGGATGTTCAATGTTATTGTTACTAGTGATGGACGCATGCCGTGAAATTTCTGTGTCACATCGTGACATGGCCGTTTAGGGTGAAATTGTGAGTGAACGTGATTAATATTTTTATTTCGTGCGTGATTGTGTGTGATTTAAAATTTGTCGTGACACGTCGTGCGTGCGATCACGGCGTGTTACGACTGATGAGGTGTAAATTTTAGTAAATATAAGGAATAAGAAGAAAGAATTGTCTATTTTGTATCATTATCTATGCTCGATTTTGTATCTCTTTCTACGACGAAGCAACATGTCTCCGTTGTATGCAGGTGTTGGAATTATTTTTTGTTTAATTTTGAGTGAATCTGACTGAATATGGATAACTCAACAATCTCATTCTAACTAGTTTGCGCTTTTTCTCTAACCAGTTGGATTTGATGGGATCATACGGAACATTAACCAATAATAACATAACCATAATAATATTAACCATAACAAATATTCTTCATTTCTTAGAAAAATTTCTGCATATTATATCTTTTAAGTATCCTTTTCTTAAAATAAATTGAGCCCTGCAAATCCGTATATTTTTTGCAGTTTAGAACCCCAAAAATTTATCGCAGGCATTTGTATTTTGCTTATGGCAAGAGTGAAATAATGATACTTTACGGAACTTTTTACTCTTCCCATAAAGATCTATTTTACGCATACTTATATAGTTAAATATAGTAGAGTTTATATAACAGTCGTATAATTAGTCATAGGTACAACAATTTCTTTGGATTTATTGCCAGTTTATTAATTTAAAAATAATTCTGTAATGTGTTGTCTTATTTTGCATTTTTTGAAATATTACTAAAAATTAACCATGGTAATTTGCCACATCTAAAAACAAATGAAGCTCATATCAAATTTAAAAAAAGAAAAATATCTTAAATTTCTTATATAGACCGGGAGCTCATGACATTTTTGGTCTCCGATTTCATACAGCATGCCTTTTGGAGGAGAGAATATTTACTCTGTGACAACAAAAAAGGGATGGTACTAAACCCCTGCACGCTTTCCGGTCATAGGGAAAATTGTATTTCCACTTGCACAAAATTTTTGGGTTTTTCTCTGACTTAATATTGCTTGCCCTTTTGTCAAAAGAAAGTTATAACAAATTTAAAGTCTTTTAATTATAGGCATGCTGTATGAAAACGCGGAAAATCATATTTTTTTATTACAAGATCACAAGACCGTTTGAGTCCTTTGGGACCCTCCGAATCGCATGCATATATTTAAAAGACTTTAAATTTGTTATAAATTTCTTTTGACAAAAGGGCAAGCAATATTAAATCAGAGAAAAGCACAAAAATTTTGTATTTAAGTGGAAATGCAATATTCCCTATGACCGGAAAGCGTGCAGGGGTTTAGTACCATCCCTTTTTTGTTGTCACAGGGTAAATATTCTCTCCTCCAAAAGGCATGCTGTATGAAATTGGAGACCAAAAACTGTCATGAGCTCCCGGTCTAAAAATCGTCATATAACTTTCGCCTTTTAATAATAGAATGAATTTAAGAACTTAAGTTTTATTATTAAGAATTCATTTTTTTAAATTTGCTGATCTTATAGGTCTTTCCTTGTTATTTATTGGTTATAAATGTGATAATTGAACTGTTTAATTATTTCTAAATATCATCATATAATATATTTTAGAAGCGTTGGTATCTATGTTCTATTCGCCTTCTGGTGTATCTTAATTTTTCCGGTACCGCGGAGAGAAGAAAATGAAAGATTAGTATATTCTGTAACAAGGTTGGAATGAGAAAATTCGATGCGAGTGGAACATTCCGAGCACGAGCCGCAGGCGAGCGTAAGGAACCACGAGCATCGAATTTTCTCATTCCAACCGAGTCACAGACCCTACTTCCTCCACGACCACCAGAGAGAAAAATCAATTAATTAAACTAATTTATTTTATTTATTATTTGTTTAATTTTAATTTAATTTGCCGCACATCGGCCACTATTTTAGGTTAGGAAGTTATGTTGTATTTATTTAATGTAAACGTTGCATATATCTTAATGTAACCCTACAAAAACAAAAGACAACAAGCATGGAAATGTTATTCCATAACAAGTGATGGAATGAAATACACGCAAAATGCATAAGAAGATAAGTGCTTTAGAATATCATTCCAACTCTTGTGTTAGAATATTAACTTTCTGTAGTCAAAATTGGTTTTAGAATTGGTAAATTCTATAATGGTCGTGGAGAAATATAATTCTTTTATATTCCTACATAACACTCGTTTCTTATGAACAAAATTTTAGGAAGGGCGCGGGTTGGCCATTCTAACGTAAAAATAATCACGCGTGACACTATTCGCGCGTGAGTCACGAAGCCGTGACCGTGAAATTTTATATTTATGATTTCGTGTGCGTGCGTGTTATAATGAATCTGACTTCGTGAGAGTGCGTGATTGTGACAAAATTTTATTCACGCGCCCAACTCTAATGGTTACGCAGCTGTCAAACTAATATTATAGGAATCAGGGGTCGGCAACACGGCGCCCTCGGTGAGATTTTTATGCGCCCTCGCTATCGAGACACACACATACTGAGCCCAATATCCACATCGCATCTATTTGTGATTCGACTTGAGCGATCAGCGCTAGATTAGACGACCTTGTGAACCACGAGTGTTTACATATTTAACGTTTTTATGCGCCCTCAATAACATTTGAATTTATATTGCGCCCTTATTGACAAAAAGGTTGCCGACCTCTGATAGGAATGAATATATTTTCAAATATTTTATGAACCTATTATATTATTAACAAGTAAATTTACACAAATGTTTAGAAAGCCAATTGTTTGCAAGACATTGCAAAAATTAAAAATTTGTTCGGGGTGATAGGGGTCATAATTAGGTAAGTAAATGTATTAAAAGCAATAAGATTTTAACTTCTACAAGTAAAAGCAGACATTTTCGCACTTGATTTAGTAAAATTATGCACAAACAAAAATGCATCAACTTAAATAATCACTTTTGCTAGCAAACGTGAACATCAAACACATATCCTATAAAGCACAAATAAAAATTCATCATTTAAATGCACACATTTATTAGCAGATATTTATTGTTTCTCTAGTGAAAGATCACGTACTTTATTATGCATTTCCTGAAAAATTGTTTGACATTTTGTAAGAAACTCATTCTTCAATTGTCCAAGGATAACATAGACCGAGAAACGAACTTCAACAGCGATACAAAAACAGTAATTTATTTTTTACCGACCGTCAACATATATAAGGGAGGTATTGTGATCATACCGATTTTGACATTTCGAGATTTCGATGGATCTCCACGAATTGAGGTCCTTACATAACGTTTTGACTATTTTTAGCATGATGTCTGTCGGTCTGTCTGTCCGTCTGTCTGTCCGTCTGTCCGTCTGTCCGTGTACACATGCAGAGCAAATTAGGCTGAAAGGATTTTTATGAAACTGTATATTTAAGCTTTTGACATCAATGGCACGAGTTGATCAGCTTTTGGTAAAAATCGGTTGACTAGAAATGGGAGTTTACTCGTGTCGATTTTAAGATTTTTGCGAATATTTAGCAACAGAAAAAAAATATCACCTTAATTCTCGTCGTTTTCCAACTAAAGTTATCAACAGAGAATATCTAACAAATATTGGTATACAAGGGAGAAATAAGTGTAAATATTATGTAATTCTAACAGTGCTTTTCTACAAATATCAGAGTAAAAGTAAAAAACATTTTTAAGTGAAACTTTTAGCGATTAACTCCGGCTTTTCAGAAGATTCTAGAATCTTAACCAAATACGAAATCCGTTTAAAACTCATTTTCTCGTTAATGTGTACTTTTGACTTCCGTTTCAAACCTCCATTAGCTTCAAAATGATAAAACGATAAATTTTAAATGGAGAATTATTTTGGGATGATTAATGTTACTTTACGTAAGTGTATATATCTTTTGATTTCTTTGTAAAACACAATTCTATTTCAGAAGTGGAGTATACAAACGTCAGATTTATATAAAGAAAAATGGTGTATAATGTAAATAATGCTAAGATATTCTTGTTTCCCGTCACTTTAAGGAATATGCATTGTTAGAAAAACTGGAGTATATTTAATCTTTAGTCTTTAAAATATTGGGTGCTATTTGTTTCGAAATTTCTAAACTTCTGGGTAAGAACTTTAATGACACCTTAGTGATTACTTAATAAACTCACAATTTTTCTAATCTTTCATTACTAAGGCGCGGATATTTTATGTAAAACCAATTAAAATATAGATCTTATCACTATCTTTGTAACCGATTAGTATTTAACCTCTTACAAAGACAACAGCTGCTTTCCTTTTACAAGTTAAAATGCTTGGCTAAGCTAAGAAGTTAGTCAAATATCTTAGCAAGGGAAAGGGGGAAGGAAAAAACTTAGCTTATCTTAGCCAGTGTCTTATAAATGGAACGCTCTTACAACTTAGATTAACTTAGCTTAGCTTAGATTTCTTAAGTAAAGTGGTAAAAGGAAAGCGCCTAATGACAAGATTTATATTTTAATTGCTTTTGCTTTAGTCATTACACCTGTATCTGTATTCATAGTCGTAATTGAAATCTATATTAATAAAATTTTGGCTATATCTGTAGGTTCTTTTTTTCGGCTTCTTATTTGGTTTCTATACATTTCTAACGATTATAAGACAGCGGCAAAAAATCAATTTTGTCTGTCTGTCCGAGATTCACGCAAAAACGGCTTGGCATAGTTTTACGTAATTTGGTATAATGATTGAGTGAAACCTAGATTCGGACATACCCAGCAAACATTCAACCATCGGCAGAATTCCGGCAAACTGCTTTTTCTTTTGGTAAATTGCTGGCACTAAAAGTTTGTGCAACGCCAGTATTAATAATATACTTCACATTTGTATTTCGCACTCCTCCTATACGAAGTACTTTACCAGCATTTTATGAGCACTCCTTATTTTTGTTAATATGTTACATTTTACTTTTGTTTCACCATCATTGAATAAATTTATTCAACGATGATGAAATGGTCAAATGAGTATAAGGTAAATATACATATGTTACATTTGAAATACTAGAGAGTGGGTACCATATAAGCACTGGTCCATCAGAAATAAATCTTGCAACTAATGCGATTATTTTGCACTTTACCGCTGCTGGGTCGGCAATTGATACACCAATGGGCCAGCTAACGCCACGGGGACATCGGGGTACTGGCCCATTACTTTCAATGCCGGGGAGTATGTGCTTCATCAATACTGGCCCATATAAAAATGTTTGCTGGGTAGGTTATAAGGCATCTTATCATAATAAACGCGACAGGCCGAGGTGAATCTAGGCCTCATTTTTCTAGGTTTCATGACCATGTTTTCAATCTATGTACATTTAGGAGTAATACGGTCAGTATTACGTCTATTTTTTTAGCGTACACAGAAAGACACCTACAGTTTACAGCCGGTTGCGAACAGCTAAGCAGAGCCTGTAATTATATAAATATTTTTACACAAATTATTTGACATAAGCAGGAATTAATCTCACTTCCGTACCATTGCTTAGCGCGCAAATAGCATGTACAAACGATTTAACGCTTGCAGCCACAGGCTGCAAAATTTTTATCCTAGGGGCATGTTTTGGGGTCAAAATTGTTTATTATTATTATTATTTTTTTGAATATTAAAATAACTCCCTTATTATTGGCTTAAAAGAAAAATGTATGTAATAAAAATTGTTTATAATAAGAAAATAAATATTTTTTGTTCGAAGCATTTTTTCAATTAAATGAATATTTAAGGAGTTACGGGGGCACCCTAAAACTAAATTTACATATATCTCCCTTATTATTACATTCAAAATTATACATAACAAAAATAATTGATAATAAGAAAACAATTATTTTATTTCTATGCATTTTTTAGGGTTTTGTAGGTATGACCAAAAAACCCTTATACCGTCATTTTGTCGTCTGTCTGTCTGTCTGTCTGTCTGTCTGTCTGTCTGTCTGTCTGTCTGTCTGTCTGTCTGTCTGTTCGGTAAAAATTGTAGCCAAACGGCTAAACCTAGAGAGTTGAAAATTGGCATGCTTGTACAACTTTTTGACCCGCACATAGGAAAAATACTAAAACATCTAAAAAACATATCCCCCTAAAAGTATAAACAAATATGTGCTCATCGAAAAAAAAAATATTTTTTTTAAATTCGGAGTAGGGTATCAAATGAAAGCCCTTAGTACGTGGATTAACGATCAAAATTTAATTTTTGCAAAATAAATTATTTGAGGCGATTTTTGCCAAAATTGTGCAAAAAAATTTTTGTCCCACACCCTGTAGCCCAGATGGTTTAAACTAAAAATGTGAAAAAATTCTAAGTAATGTACATTGGTGTGAACCGGAATAGTTCAACAGGAATTTTTGATTAGATTATGTTTTCGGAAAATAACGCATTTTTTGTGTTTTTTGGTTGACGATGCATACATGTTATACTCTTATAACACACTAAGTTGATAAGCGTTTGGTGGTCTAGTGGCTCAGTTGCTCGACAACCACACAGGATCGTTATTCACTACACAGGTTCGTTCCTGGCTTGTGGAGTCAATTTTATTTTTTGTTTTTTTTTTTTCATATTTATTATGTTTAAATTAATTTGTTAAAATTCTAGTTATATTTTAGCACATTTTGAATTTAATTTTCAAGAGCGTAAATTTAATAACCAATTGGAATTATATTTTCATTCTGTGTCATTTATACGAAGCCAGAGGGGCGGAGCGTATGATTTAAGACAACCAATGAAAGCCATAGGCCCAATTTTCAAAATCTTAATGAACCTTGTTATATAAAAAAAATACTGCACTTATTTAGAAACCTAAATAATGATATTAGGTATTCGAATTAAAATTAACAAAAAAATATTTTAACATAAAATTTGTTTTTAAAGCTCTGAGATTAACAGACGATAAATTATTTTAAAAAGATCGTTCATTTTGCCGTGGTTACTACAAAGCAAAATTTGTCCTACACACTCAGCATGCCGCCTTCACTTATTATATACCTGCGAAACCCTGCAATGTGTGAAAATTCACACTTCACATCAATTTTTTTTTTTTCATTTAGATGAATATTTGGAGAGTTACGGGGGATACCCTATACCTAAATAACCTGAAATATCTCCCTTATTATTGACAACGGCAAAAATGATAATTTGTTTATATTAAGAAAACAAATCTTTTTTGTTTTATACACTTTTTCGACTGGATGAATATTTGGGGAACTACGAGCTAGAAAACTAAAATCTTAAAATATCTCACTTATTATTTACTTTACATCAAAAATGTATATGAAGAATTTTTTCTTTCCTAGCTGCCGCTTCTATCATAAAGTTTGACATTTTTGACGGTATACTCAGAACGTTTTGACGTAAAAGCGCTATTTGTGTTGTTTACAGTAACTTGAAAAAATTCTCGGCTAAACAGTAACTTCATCTCGGCTAAAAATTAAATTAAATCGTGAACATTTTCGAGCGATTATTTTTCACAAATTTCGACGTGGATTAACCCAACAACAGTGCATCGATGAAATTAATTCGTCTTTTGGCGATGAAGCACTATCAAGAACTACTGTTTATCGATAGTTTGCCTACTTCAATTGTGGCCGTAGTTCGCTTAAGGACGAAATTCGTAAAGGTCGTCAAAAATCGGTTGTTGTTCCGGAAACATTGATTCTGTGCGTGAACTGCAAGATCGTCATGTGACTTATCGTGAGATTGAGGTATCCTTGGCCGTTAGTGGGATCAGTATGCATTCACTATTGGATGAACATTTGGCCGTCAAAAAGATTTGTTCGCCTTGGATCCCACTTAATTTGACAATCGAGTGGAATAAGTCTTAATCGGAGTGGAAAAAGTGCTTCGAAAATTGGTTCAAACGCATTCAAAAGTGTATTGATCTTCACAGATAATATTTTCAAACCGAATAAAGCCACTTTTGTTGATAAATAATTGTTTTTGATCTTAAATCCCGAAATATAAAAGGCAACCTTCGTACCTGCTTAATTTCTTTGTCATCTCCCGCGACTTGAAACCTTACGTTAGAATTAGAATTGTCTCCTTTTTGGAGACGTTCTTTGGTTTCTTGTTGGATTGAGTTTCGCCAGGAATGTAGATTTTATACTGTTAAAGAGTATTTCAGCTACTTCTATTCTTTCTACTATTTCTACATCTATTTTACTAATGTCTTCCAACAGCGATCCTAGATATTTAAGAATTTATTAGTCTTCCTAGTAGTTCTATTTTTGCTTCTGCTGACAACCATGGTTTTGGATTTCTCTATATTTATTTTCAAATTTATTGTCTGTAATAAACATAAAAAATAACTGTTTTGTAATAAGTAATAATTCTTATTTATAATATGAATGTAATTATTCGTTTTATTCTTTGTGAGATTTAGTATATTTTCTTGAAAACCAATATAAATTTACCCAATAGGAAAAACAGAAAACACATAACAGATGTTACACTGAATAAATCTTCTTGTTCCACAGAATCTCGCACTGGTATCGCTATCCAGGACACATTTCCTTATATCTGAACAATTTTAGATCATCTAAATCACTATATACATTTGTTAAACCAACATACAACTTTACCTATATTTGTTCCAAATTTGAATCTTGAATTGATTCTTTTAAAAGTAAATATATATTCTCCGAAATGAGATAGTAAATATCAAAAAATATCGTTTCTATTTTAAAATATCTTGACAGAGGAGTCCGTGTATTCTCGGTGAAACATAGTTAATAGAAAATTAATGAATAAATAAAGTAATAATATATATAAAAAAATAAGAGTATCCGCGGATTACCCGCGGATGTCCACCATATTTCTGTGGATGCGGATAAATTATCATTTAAATCGTGCAGATGCGGATCGGATGCGGATTATATATCATATCCGCGTGAACATAAAATCTTCGAACCCCAAAAATGTATCGCTGGCATTTGTATTGTGCTTATGACAAGTGTGAAATAATTATACGTTATGGCACTTTTTACTTATTTTACTCTTCCCATAAAGACCTATTTTACGCTTAATTAAATAGTTAAATGTAGTAGAGTTTATATAACAGTCGTAGATACAAAAATTTCTTTGGATTTATTGCGTTTACTAATTTAAAAATAATTATGTATCGCCTTATTTTGCATTTTTGGAAATATTAGTAAAGTTTAATCATGGTATTTTGCCACATTTAAAAACATATGAAGCTCAAATCAAATTTAAAAAAATAAAAATATCTTAAAATTCTTGAAATCGTCATATAACTTTCATCGTCATATAAGTTTTATTGTTAAGAACTTATTTTTTTAAATTTGCTAATCTTATAGGGCTTTCCTTGTTATTTATTGGTCATAAATGTGATAAATTAATCTGTTTAATTATTTCTAAATATCGCTGCTCCTAAAATAACAGTGAGATGTCTTAAAAAACTACATTTCTGAGATATTGCTGTTTAAAGTTTTACATTTTATATAAACTAGATTTACGAGTCGAATAATTGTAATTTCCATCTTTATTTTTTTAATCTATATAATCTCAGTACGACGTTAGATAGAATACATATTTCTGGACCAAGTAATATTAAAGTGATAAAATTTTTAAAAATATAGTAATGTTTTAATGCCAAATAAGGCGAAACATGTTAGATATTTCCAAACAGACAGCAAATCCTGTGCGGATATTTTCGGATGCGGATTGGATGCGGATTTCATATTTACAAAGGCTGCGGATGCAGATCGGATGTGGATCCTGTCTATGCGGATGCGGATACAGAAAAACGTATCCGCGCAGGGCTCTACTCATTGGTTCTCTCGATCAATCGGCAAGTAAAGTCACTGATGGTGATACTATAGAAGAAACAACATAAATAATCTGATTTTATGCTTTTTATTGTCATTTTATGATTTCCACTTTCATTTATTATAATTGAGTTATAATAATTTAATTTTTTTATTGTTGGTATTTAAAAATAAGGGTGCGTCTTATAATTGATGAAATTCGATATCTCAAATAAGACTGAAACTCATCTTATTGAATCGAAGCTTAAGATGCAGGACTTGAATTTGATATAGCTGTAAAGAAAAAAATAAGTGTCTCATTAGTAGACACAATTATAAAGAGACGACCAACATACAAATTAATGGTAACACCTTCGAGTGAGTTTATACCTTGATATATCCCCAGTGCACCATTATAAATCAGATAAATCTAATTCAACAAGAAATCAGAAACAGAACTTCAACTATTTTTCAAAGGAAAATACTCTTTACAAACATCAAGATGCAAGGCTCTACCAAACTGTATACAGTAAAACTTGGCTAAAGTGACCAACTTAAACAAGTGTGAATTTTCACACATTTCAGGATTTTGTAGGTATTTAATAAGTGTAAGAAGCCAACATAATACTGGATGTCTACGAATATTTGTTTAATGACATCAAAATCAACAATTTTTCGATAATCACTTTTGTTCATTATTTCAGTACTAAGAGCTTCCATTTAATTTTTTTAAACAAAATTTAAATAATCTGTCAAAAATCCCAGGGTTCTTTTTTTTTTTTTTTTTCTCTGCAATTGCTACGTATTCAAGTCTTCATTAGATTAAAAAGAAATATATTGATAAATGGCTTATTTTTTTCAGTTTCAGAAACTTATTTCTCATTATTAACAATGTTTTATTTGTTTTATAAGTATTTCATTACTATAAATGATTTATTCCTCTTTGTATCGAAATTTTGTATAGGAATTTTTGGTATCAAAAGGAAGTATTTTGATACCAAAAATTCCTCTCGTACGTTTCCGACTCAGATTTAACCCTTTTGAGAAAAAGAGCGCGGGGCAATAACTTTTGTAGCATATTTTTGGCTAAAATCGTTTTAAAAGAAACTAATTTAAAAAAACTACTTTTTTTACCTTAATCTACTGTCTTAAGAGCTTTGTATTGATACTACACACAAAAAAAGAAAAAAAAAAATGAAAAACTAATCTGATCAAAAATTTCTGTTGAAATATTTTAGTTCCTCTTATGGCCGGTTGCTAAAGTAAGAATTATCCCTAACTCAAGCTAAAATCATTTGTTTTTGTATGTTGTAACATGTTGTAACTAAGCTTTCAGAAACCGGCCCTTAGTATTTTTCCTATATGTGGGTCAAAGAGTTGTATAAACATGCCTTATTTCAACTTTTTATGTTGAGCCGTTTGACTACAATTGCTACCATACAGACAGACAGACACAGGACTGACGTTATAAGGGTTTTTTGGTGGTCATACCTACAAAACCCTAAAAATGGTGATGTAAACCCTAAATATAGGTGAAAAATGTATTACAATTACAAAAAGCAATAATTCAAATTTCAAAATATATAAAATATGTCTTTAATTTGTTCTCTTTTTGAGTAAAATTAGTATGTAAAATATTAAATTATGGTACACTGGCCATGCATGTTAGTCTTATTATTTTAACAGTTTGATGTTTTTAACACTCCATTTATGAAAATGAAATTTCAGTAATAACGCACATAAAGAGGCACATTATCTAATTTTAGTTCGAGTCTGATATGACTAGACCCTTCTTCATTTCAATGATTTTCCGTTGATGTTATTTAATCATTTCCGGTCCTACGATAACAAATTAGTTGTAGCGGTTCAGTACTCTGATAGTGTTTGAGAGCTTGAATCCTTGTATCTTGTATGTCGTCAGGTGTCTGTTTTAGTAACGTTTGATCGGGATGTGCCTTAATTAGTTTAGGTTTAGATCGGACTGCCCTGAACATTGCTTCTAGCACTGCCTACCACAATATACCTACTCAGCAGATTATGTGACAAGTAATTCGCTTCAAACGAACTGTATTAATTGACTAAGATTTGGAAAGATAGTCGCACTATCACTGTATTTATTTATTATACCCAATTAAGTAATTAATGTAATTATTCTCTGTACAATATAAACAATTTACTGACTTTTGAAGTTCTGACTGGTTAAAACAATCTGAAATGTGACGTAGCTAATTCAAGTCTCTGTTGGTGATATTATTCTGGCGAGAATAATATGTTAACAATTTTCACAATATTTCACCCCTCATCCAGGTGTATATTAGCCTTGATTAGCCTTGTTGCAGAAATAGGCCGATGTAAAATAAATAAACTAAAAATAAAAACTTCTTATTGTGTCTATCTTAGTTGCAGATAACATGCCATACAATTCCAGAGAATGCAAACAGTTTTCTCATGATTGGGATTTTAAAATAATCACAAGTAGTCATCATTACACAAAAAGTAATGGGTTGGCCATAGGCGCCAGCAGAAATTATTCCAGGGAGGGGGCAAAGCCAAAACAGATATAGATGTCATATTCGAACAATGCTTTCCACGTGGCGGGTCTGGGAACGATCCCCGCGGAGGATAAACATTTATTTTCTAGTTAAAAATGTGTTCTCTATAGTTAAAAATCATCGCTTTAGTAAATAAGAACTACCCTGGCTAATAGCCAAAATTGCTAAAGCAAAAATATAATAATAAACAATCGTTTTTTTTTTTAATATATATTTTATATTTTTTATATTTTATATAATAATTCAATATCGTTTTATCGTTTTTTTTTATTGTAGTACAAATATACATATTATATATTTTTTATGAATTTATATTTAAATATTTTTTTTTTCTAAGATACGAATTGGTAATTGGTTCCGAAATCCAGGAGGGGGCAACTGACCCATCTTGCCCCCCATGCGGGCGCCTATGGGGTTGGCTGAGAAAGCTGTACACATTGTGAAAAATCAGCTGTGGCCAGGGACGTACCCAGGGGGGCATTTGCCCCCCCCCCTGGCTGGTTTATCCTATATAAAATATAATTTAGGTTGTTAGAAGTTTTCTTCACCGGAGGTAAAATAGAATAATAAAATAATAGAATATAAATAATTAGATGTCAAATAATTATAATAAAATATATTCAAGATATTGTATTTAGTTTACGTTATATAATAAAATTAAATATAAAACATGGCGCAGTCTATACTTTTCACATTATTTCTTTGGAATATGGTGATCAAACACTGAAGATATCTAGCGAAATCTAGCAAAGGAACTAGCGTGTGTTAGTTTAAACCATGAGCACACCCAGGGGGAACTTGTTTAAGGAACGCACTTGATTTTTCACTCCTTTACTTAAATTTAAGAGCCCCGCGAGGTTTTTTTTTTATAAGGTCACCACTTACATTTTGAAGAGAGGACCTTTATTTTAGGTCACCAGTTGTAGTTTTAACCTGGAGACCTGTTTTTTTAGGTCATCACTTTGTATTTTTCAAACGAGAACCTTTTTTTGTTTAACTCCTCACTTGCATTTTGGAATTTTCTTTTTTTTTAAAGTCATTACTTGAATTTAAAAGGTGAAGTCCTTTTTAGTTTTAGTCCATCCCTCACCCTAGAAAAACAGTTTTGTCTTCTGGGCAACCCAAGAAAAAATCTTTGGTGAGCGCCTGGTTTACACCAGAGCTTCCCAACATTTTTGTCTACGCGACACATTTCTTACACAGAAAAAAATTCATAAGTGTAATTTGAGTGTTAAAATTTTCTTTAAAAAACAAGTTCAAAGTTCACTTATTTTGACCAAATCACGGTGATTTGGTCAAAATTACACACAAATTATACACAAATGAAGATTTACACGGTGTAAATCTTCATTTATTCAGATAGTGTTATTTTTATGTAATATTACTTTTTCTAACACTATAATTTAACCAGTATGTAAGTATAAACTTTACACTTAATTTAACCAAAAAAGAAGTGTAAATAATTAACACGAAAAGCAAGGGACTTCATGGTACACTATAAAAGATCATTTTAAAACACTAAGTTCTATAGTTATTTTAATGATTAATCTAAAATTATTTTAATAAACCAATGCCAATTATTCTCACATACAGAAGTGAATTTTGGGTAAAAAAAAGCTATATGAAAACAGAATTCAAGACGCGAAAATGGAGTTTTTAAAGTCCATTTACGATAACAATGAAATGACGTCACAGTTATAAAACTTCCTGTGTAGCCACTTCGCTAATTGTCAAGAGAGTTAGGTTATATACTACTTCTAAAAAGAGATTGAAAACGTATATTTCCTATGGAGGAATGGAATTAATGTGGATTATGATGCAGAGCAGTTCTTTCCAACCGATTTGTCGTTTAAATTATATTACAGACTAGCCGATAAACGGATAAGTGTTCTATATCCTCAGAAAATTTACGGATAACCGCGGATAATCCGTGGATGTACAGACCTCTATAAATGTTTGTTATTTCATTCTGTTTTATCTTTAATTTTTCCAATTATTAAAATAAGAACAATTTTAACATTTGATAAATGAATTAGCAGCTTGAATTCGGAGTTTGTTGACTTAGCTTTACCTTATTTATCTTTATATAAATATTTGTTGATATGTACAGTTATAATATTTACCCCATAAACACAAACTAAATATGGCCCTAATTTATAATAACAAGGCAAGTAAAAATTACCCCTGTTAGCATACTGTACCGCAAAACATACGTGTAAAGTTGGTGGTGTAATTTGTCGATGTTAAGCACTGCTATAAAATGAATGAGTAATCATTTAGACATTCTATGGCCATTATTTAGTATTTATTTCTCATTCTTTCGCTTTATGTTTCCTCAATAAAGTGATATTATCATTTAGATTCTTTTTATTGTCCAATTGCAATTACGCTTTTACGATCATTTTTAAAAACGCGGAACCGTTTGGAGACTATTTTAATCCTGGGTATTATCTAAAAAATACAGTATTCATAGTCTACACGAGTGATTCTCAATCTGTAGTAATGAACAGAGAATGGGTCGCGGAACTATATATAGTGATTCTCGAAGCCGAAAATTTTATGGGTATACTTGTCTAAATACAGTTGGATACAGTACAGTGACAGTGTCGTTTGTCTGTAGTGACGAAACAATAGTTAATAATGAGTTTAATTTATTTCGATAAATTTCATATATTTTTACATAGGCACCGCCGGCTGCGCGGCTAAAGTGCTGCGCCGATGAGGACATTTTCTTTAGCGCCATAATCCCTCGGCGCCGTTCATTAGCCCCTTTTTTTTGTGCGGCATATAGTCATCTTTCTTTCGACATTAATTCGATGTTTTTCTTCTTCAAATAATCAATTGTTTGACGTTCTGTGTGGCAACTTGCATTGTCATGATGAAGAATGATGAGACGTTTTTGGTTGTTTTTTCTGATTTTGTCGATGACTTCTGGCAAACAAATTATTGTATACCATTCAGCATTAACTGTTCTCAGATCCTCTAAAGGAATGGTTGCGACATGTCCAGTACAACCGACGAAATAAGCAATCATTTTCTTGAAAGTGCTTTGTGAACGAACAACTTTTGTGGGTTTCGATTCATATTGGAAGACCCAAACAGTGGATTGTTGCTTAGTTTCCGGTTCATATGAATAAATCCAAGTTTCGTTACCTCTAACGATGTTGTATACGGATTTTGCAATGCCTAGGTTGAATTATTTTAGCATTCCCTTACACCAATTAACACGAACCTTTTTTTGAACTTCGGTCAAATTATGCGGAATCCATCGGGAACAGATCTTTTTCACAGCTGAATGTTCATGCAAAATCGAATGTATTGCTCTCTGCAATATGCCAAAGGATGCCTCTATCTCACGGTAAGTTACATGCCGATCTTCTTCAATCATTTTGCGCAGAGCATCAATGTTTTTTTGAGTCACAACCGATTTTGGTCGACCTTCACGAGATTCATCATTGATGGACGGACGACCACGACGAAATTCTGCAAACCAATTGTAAACAGTCTTTTCTGATGGTGCTTCATTACCAAAAGTTGAACTAAGCGAATCTATGCATTGTTGTCGTAAAAAATCATCCAACGAAAACCTTCACGAGTAATATCATATTTTTCACAAACTTGTTTTTTTTTGTTTAACGCTCACTGTCAACAAACTACTTGGTCAATTTATAAGCTGCCACTGATTTCACAATAACAATTTTCAAATTTTACAAATATAGTAATGACACATATCAATATTTCCACCTAGTCATCGTTTGTAAAAACATAAAAGATAACCCTCATGTATCGTTTTATATATTTTATTCGCAAATATTGTGATATTTCGAAGTTAAGTAGATATTTTTGTCACTTTTGAACCGTAGAACTCTTTATTACAAATCGTTTGTGTGGTCAAACATGCGTATAGGCTCTCCGAATGCTGAGTTATGACTGCCAAAGTGACACGGAACATCATTTTTGCTACGCTTGATTACAACTACCAGCGCCATCTCAAGCTCAAAGCTATAAGTATCACGCAAATATTTATGGTGCATCGTGTGATACTGTTTCCGTTTGCCTCCGAATATAGTACGCGTAGCAGTTAGCGATTGAAATTGTCCTAATTTCGTTACGCTTGATTTCTGGGAATGGTCCTCATTCTAGCTGCGCACAAAGACGTGTTCTACGTCAAAACATGATGTCTCTAACAATGTTTTGGAAGAAAATATTTAAAGAAACGTAACTTTACTTGGTTTAAAGAGGTATTTCTCAGAGCATGTCGATGCGAAGCAATATTTCCTGCATTGTCAATTCTAAAAACTTCTTCTTCTTCAGACATTTGTGTTTATCCAGTATTCAATATTGTCCTCCCCTTTTTACTTCCTACTTGCCTGGTCCTTTGCTAGACTCAGTTAGCCGGCTACCTCCGTCAGACATCATCTACCTGGCTAACCTACGCTTCTTTTACCATATCTGGGACGACTGTCAATATTCCAACATCCCGCAGGCTTATTCCTAGATGTCTTCACTCCATATCCATTTGGCATACTTCAATTTATGTAATATTTTATATCCACCTTAAATCAAATATATACAAGACAATAGCCCGTCCTGTCGCATTGTACGGATATGAATGCTGGCCGACCATAAAAGGCACTGAACGTACATTACATTCCATGAAGATGCGCCTGCTTCGCTGGTTCATTGGCAATTCTCTCCTGGAGCACACACCGAATGATGTTATTCGGCAAAAGATTGGTATGAGACCAATTCAGAAAAAAATGTGGGAAAAACACCTTCAGTGGTTTGGACATGTCAGACGAGCAACACCTAGTACCATTTTCTTCATTGCACACAATTTTACAATAGATGGTAAGCGCCGTCGCGGTAAATCAAAACAACGATGGCAATATACAATCGACGATGACAAGTGGATTGCCCATTTATGCCCGGAAGAAGCGTTTAATTGGCAAAAGTGGCATTCAAAAATCCAAAAAGGGGTCAATAAGTCTTAATGACCACTTCTCTCACACAAAACTTGTTTCCTTTACCTCTAAAAATGCTAAATAAATTGCTTGCGATTGGAACATGGTTTCAGATGCTCTTAAAAGAGCATCTGAAAGTTCGAAAAATTAACAAAGACGTTCCAACCTCAAGGAAGGCATTAAAAGTAGTATATAATAATATTGATTTATAGCATGCTAGTTAGAGTCATTTTTAGGGTTTTGTAGGTATGACCAAAAAACCCTTATACCGTCATTTTGGCGCCTGTCTGTCTGTCTGTTCGGTAAAAATTGTAGCAAAACGGCTAAACCTAGAGAGTTGAAAAGACGCTCAAGGAAAAATACTAAGAATTTTTGATTCAATTATGTTTTTGGAATTTTTTTTGTATATACATATATATATATATATTTTGACGATGTAAAATTTTTAATACGTTATCTAACACAGTAAACCAGTAAGGGTTTATAGTGTAATGGGTAGCCTTCTCGCTTCCTAAGCTGAAAATTAGGGTTCACTTTCGGGCTGGAGAAAATTTTATTTTTTCGTTTTTTTTGCATTTTTAAGAGCGTAAATTTAATAACCAGTGGGAATTGTTGGAATTATAATTTAATTCTATGTTTCAATGTATACTAAATCAGAAGGGCGGAGCATATGATTTGAAATAACCAATGGAAGCCATAGGCGCAATTTTCAAAATTTTAATGAACCTTGCTATATAAAAAAAAATACTGAACATATTTAGAAACCTAAATAATAGTATTAGGCATTCGAATTAAAATTAACAAAAAAATATTTTAACATAAAATTAGTTTTTAAAGTTCTTAGATTAACAGATGAACCTTTGGCATCCCAAATAATCATCATTCACTTACTAAATACCTGCGAAACCCTGAAATGTGTGAAAATTCACACTTCACATCAATTGTTTTATGCGTACTCAGCAATTTGAGTCACGCTTTGAAAAGGTTGAGACACACCAATGTATACGATGTTTCGTACATTCCTTAAATCTAATTTATAAATACTTTTTCTAGAGAAAATTCTACTTTTTAAGTTGTCAAGTTGTTTGTCCAATAAATTCAAATAATACCCTAGGGTACTAGAATCAGTAGAGCTACATTAAATTTAAATTTTACGTTTCAACAGTACAGTAAAAGCACAATAAAAACTGTAGTTGTAATAACAAAATAAACATTTATAAAAATGTTTACACAAATAAATATACAAAACGTAAATATATAAATAATTAATTGAGTTACATATACATACACATTTTGTTTTTGTGTTCAGTCATCAACCTAATTTGGACCACAAAGTAATATAGTCTTGCTAAAAAAAGCCCTTTTAAAAAGATGGAGTAAAATTGGGGTCTGAAAGACTAGTGTATACATTCCATTGTCAATTCTGCCTTGGCACAGAACGCTTTTAAATTGACAATACAGATTTTATAAGAATTGATTTACTTATTACGAGGGCTGAGTAGGATAATAGGAGGGGAGTTTGATAAGTCAATGACTTTGATAAGAGATGGCACTCAGATCGCAAGTTTGACATTATTTCTAACATTTGTCATTTTTTTTAGACATACATATTCTGTTTCAAGTAGATCTGTTAAATAGTACATTTTTAACAGCGTTCGCAAGCGGTTAAGTTTGTTTATTTGCTACAAAGCAAATAATTGAATTTCGTATGTTGATAAAGCACTACCTTTTGCGTGAAAAAACCATTAATAAAACTGAAGCAAAGCTAATAAAGTATTAGGAACTCTGCTCCACTGCATGGATTGGTTCACAAGTAATTTACTGAATTTCGTTGTGGTTGTACGAGCACGAATAATGCTAAGAGCCCGGGATGTCTACCACAACTGAAGAGATAAGTGAAGATACGTGAGAAAGACAAGATCTCAGACGAACACGTGTTTTATATCCTACATGAAGATTTTGGCATGAAAAAGCTATCTGAAAGATGGGTCCACGTTTGCTCACAGTGAATCAAAAACGGAATCGCGTGACCAATTCAAAGCAATATATGGATATATATAAGCGCTATCCAAATGATTTTTTGCGGTGTTTCATAACCATTGATCAAACATGGATACACTCTATACACCAAAAATGAAAGAATAGTCAAAACTGTGGATTTCTCCTGTCGAACATGCTCCGAAGAAGGCAAAAAGTTCTTCTTTGGTCGAAAAGGTCATAAACACGATTTTCTGGGATTCACAAGGCATAATCTTCGATCATCTGGAAACGGGAAAAATGATCACAGAACAATATTATGCCGCTTTTTTTGGATCGATGTTAAGTTATGTTGATGAAAAAGCGGCCCCATTTGGCGAAGAAGAAAAATCTGTTCCACCATGCCAATGCATCAGCTCATTCATCCGCAGTTTCATCTGCCAAAATAATCGAATTACACTATGAACTGCTCCCTCATTTACCCTATTCTCCAGATTTGCCTCTATGCAATTTCTTTCTCTTTCTAGATATAAAGAAATGTCTCGCTGGAAAAAGATTCGCATCGCACGAGGAGATCATCGCTGAAACACACACCTATTTTGCAGAGTTCTAGAAATCATTTTTGGAAAGCTTAAAGAAATTGAAATATCACTGAGTAAAACGTAACGAGCTAAAAAGAAACTTTTATGTTGAAAAATATTTCGCATTTTGATAAAAAAAACACACAGATGTCCAACACGAGGGGTATAGGTCAGTCGGTCAATCAACACACACCGTCATTTTGCGTCATGATTTCAATGATAAACTTAATGGCGAAAAAATAACTCAATTGATTTATTTTGCATTTAAATTATAAACTAATATTTCTCTTCACTTTTTTATTTTACTAAAACATACCTATTGAAGTTGTATTTAGTTTGTGTTCGATAGTCATTTTGAAGATTTACAAACTTAAAAAATGTTTTTATTTAATATAAGGACATTTGTATTGGTCTCACTAAATTTTATCTTGTTTACATTTGCCAACATTTTATAATACGTTCTGATTCGTTTTGACATTTGTCCATATATCTATCTTACAGTTTGTTTTACTTACAAAAATTGTATTTTATTTAGTTTGTTGTTTATTTAGCAGTTTTATATTTAGTTATATATTTTCTTATAGATATCTTATAGATTTCTATTTGATAATAGAGAATTATTGCAACATCTGTTCTACTGATCTTTTAATAAAGTTTTCCTTTATTTGACATGTGCGCATGCGCAGTTGATATATCCTTAATTTCTTTCTGTTATTAAAATACAGGCAACCTATATTTAATTTAAATAACGGCAAAGCATTTTTTATTTAAAGCACCTTAATTTTGACAGGTCTTCTGTCAATGTAACCTCAAAATTAACAACGGAGTAAATTCGAATAAAAAATTGGTGACTTTTCTTGTGAGTAGTGATGCAAGCTAAAGATAAAAAACGTTTACGATTTAAATACGAGGACGATGTTATTCTTCTCCGAGAAATTGTGTCACGAAACCCTTTTGCGAATGGTTGTGCCGTATGCGAGTATGCCGTATGGGAAAAAAATAGTCTGTTGCAGTTAACTCATATAAGAGTTGCAGTTAACTTCTATATTCATTACAATTTCGATCTATCAATTTGGCATATTTGTCAAAATAAAGTATGAAGCAAGAGCACCGTTGCAATAACACTCTTTAAAACATCATGAAAAATTTTAATACAGGATATTTTATTAGAGGTTTCTTTTAATAAAGTCAGCTTTTTTTCACTTTGCAATATCTCTCTATTGTGTGTAGTGCATAACTTTTTAGGTTAAATTCAACTTATTTCTATTTTCTTTTCTTTGATCATATTTTTGGATCACATCAGTCCTTTTTAGGATTATTTTGACTATTAGAATAGTTTATTTGTTTCTATTCTGTTCTTATTCTTTTATTTTCATTTCATTTCGATAGAAGTGACAGCGTACAAATATCACATTCGTTAAATGGATGCCATGCAAACGTACCTAATAAACGCCGCAAAAAAATGTGACTTTTCAAGTGACGCAACTGCACTGACTGGCCGACTACCCTATATATACCGGGTGAATTATTTAAGGAGCAACATACATGTTTCACATATAATGTTAATGAAGTGACTTATTTCATTTGCAACATAGCAAATTTTAAAAGCAAGCACATATCCATGGCAACAGATATGCAATGATGATTAAATATAATAGTCATTTGACATGATTAAGTTCATTGACGGCTAAAAAATAGTAAATTAGAAACAATAAATGATTTTTTATTAGTTTTTTTATATTAATATTCAAACAAAAATAATAATGTTTTAGTAGCTAAGCCCAAAAAATATTTAAAAAAATAATTTTCGTCATTTCTATGGATACGATAAGCATTTGTTTTATGGCTATGTTGCTTTTGAAATAACTCACTTCATTAACATTATATGTAAAACATGTATGTTGCTCCTTAAATAATTCACCCGGTATGTGTTGCTTCTGAATTACTTGTTTTTAATCAATTCTTAATAACTTTTTAATACCGGGCTATACTGTCTTAATGATTTATTAAAGAGAAATAAATTTTCTATGCGATAGATTAAAAAAATATAGAGCGTTAAAAAATATATCAGACATGCATTAAATAGACACGTGCATTTATATGACGGCATACTCTTTTGTTTCCTTTTTAAAATTATGGCCTATTTACATTGTATTTTAACCAGGGAGTAGAAGGGAGGGGACACTATGCATTGATTTATGTCTCCTATTTTAACCAGCTGTTTCCGCCATCTTGGTACACTCAGAGCATTATTTCGTGATATTAACTTTGTTTTTCTTGTGATTTTAATTTTAATTGTGTTTTCCTTCTGATAATGGAAGTATAGTATCTGTTAAAAGTAAATATAAGTTTTATTATGATTTTATTTTGATATTTTACTTAAAAGAATTCAAATTTTGCAAATAATTCCATATATTCAATTTTTAAATAATAAGATATGTACCTGCTACCTCGTGAACTGTACTATATAAATGATTGTACCAATGCGCGTGCATTACTTTCCCCTTACCGCACCAGTAGACATTTACCACACCATTATATTAAGTCCATTCTACATTATACTTTTTTCAATACTTTTTTCAATACTATCCAACTCTGACGTCATTTCAACTTTTGATACTACAGAATATAGTGGGGGAAAAAAATAAGAGACAGTGAAAAATTTTATATCTTCCATCTCTTATTACTTTTCATTGCCAACTTAAAAATTTTTAGGTTCAGATGGCAGACAACAATTTGGTTATAGTGAACCAATTTATAAATATTGTTTAATTGTGCTAAGTTTATATTTAATTATATGATCCAAATAAACTTCTTATCAACTTAATAAACTACTAAAAGTTAAGTTGTAAACAAAAACTAAAAAGTTGGTGTTGGTACGATTGAAAAGTACCGAACTGTCATCCAAAACTACCCCCGGTCAAATTTTTGATTGACAGTTCTGTACTTTTCAGTCGTACCAACACCAACTTTTTAGTTTTTGTTTAAAATCATCTCCCAAATCCAAGTGAAGAGCAAAAAAAAGGTCCTCATAGCCAAATCCAAGTGAAGAGCAAAAAAAAAGGTCCTCATCTCCCAAAATCCAAGTGAAGAGCAAAAAAAAAAAGATCCTCATAGCCAAATCCAAGTGAAGAGCAAAAAAAAAGGTCCTCATCTCCCAAAATCCAAGTGAAGAGCAAAAAAAAAAGGTCCTCATCTCCCAAAATCCAAGTGAAGAGCAAAAAAAAAAAGATCCTCATAGCCAAATCCAAGTGAAGAGCAAAAAAAAAGGTCCTCATCTCCCAAAATCCAAGTGAAGAGCAAAAAAAAAAAGATCCTCACCTCCCAAATCCAAAATGCGGGACAATGCGGGACTTTTGCGGGACGCATCTTAATGCGGGACAAAATGTTAAAATGCGGGACATTCACGCAAAATGCGGGACGAATGGCTTATGTCACCCTAGGCTTATGTCCCTTCCATATCATCTCCTTAATTTTAACACATCGCGTTAAAATATATAATATTAACGCATACTTTAAGAAATGTTCTTACAGAATAGTATTTTTCGAAAAATGCGTTAAATACGGTGTTAAAATAAAAAAAAAAAGTTAATTTTAACGCATTTCTTAGAAAATACACCTATCGGGTGTATTTTCTAAGAAATGCGTTCTAGATGAAATGATAGTTATAGGATAAGAAATATAAATAATTTAGCTGTACATAGACAATATCATCATTATCATCATCATCATTGCAACTATGTCACCCATCGTGGGATGTAAGTCTCCCATAGTGTTTTCCATTCTTCTCTATTGGTGGCTTTTGTTATCCAGTCGTGGCCTGCACGCCTTTTAATATCGTTCGTTAAAAAATATTCATGATAATGCCGACCTTTGAAAGAGGATGACATAGAAGAAGTTAAAATATCTTAGCAGCATTGCAAGAATATTTTGCTTGTACAATGTTACTGCATTTTTTCTTTTTTAATATATAGTTCAAAGCTGACATTTTCACCCACACATTTTAAAATGCAATATATGATCTTCCCACTCAAAATATTATTATCAAATTGCTGTTATTTGAACAAACATAAAGGTATTTATTGAAAAACTTCAGATAAGAGTTTTAAAATATGCAAATATAGCCCTACGCAATTTTATGTAAAAATATGCTCCTATGATGTCACAAATTTGCATTGCAGAATACGTCGGAGTATACAGGCAATAATTATTACAAAAATTTACTTATGTATTAAAACAATTAACATATTTTTCATGAATAAATTAATTCAGATATCTTTTTTATTTCTTAGAAAATACGCTTTTATAAAATTGCAAGCTATAAATAAATAATATATTAAGGTCACCCAGAGAGTAAAGTATTTTTGCTTTAAATGATGACAATGAGTTACCGTGGCTCCGTGGTAAAACGGTTGTCTACAGGCCACAAAGACGGGGGTTTGACTTCTCTACCTTGTAATGATTTCACATAACTGTGGTAGTGTAAAATAATGAAGTCTCTGGATGTTTTTTTTAAATATAAATTTATGTATATTATATAAAATAATTATAACAGAAATATAACAACATCAGAATATAATCTACAAAAAGAAACATTAAATTCGAAAAGATGATAATAAGACATCCAGAAAAAAACTTGCTGTATCAGTGCTGGACAGAAATAGAACGAAAAGAGATAGAAGGAAAGATGCAATCCAGATGGGAAGCAAAAAGAAGGAAAAGATTTGAGCATAATGGCTGAGTAGCCATTATCAACTAAGGAAATATCAAGAAAGAGGTCGGAAAGACAAGATGTGACACTAAAAATAACAGATAGAATGAGGGACATCCATGGACAAGAAAGAAGTGAGAGGTTAAAAAATTCGAGTTATAACAGCAAACACAAGAAAACTTGGACGACGCGCTTGGTCAAAATCTAAATTAATGGATTCAAAAAGAAGGTAATAGCTAGATTTCGGTGCGGAAATGAGGAAAGAGAAATTGAGTACTGAAGAACAGATAAACAAAGAATATACAGGATGTGTAGAGAGGAAAGAGAGACCTTGGAGAATATAATGAAGAATTGTGGAAAAATGAAATTTAAAGACGAAACAAGAGAAGACGCGTTGTGTGAATCAAGGCAAGGATGGAAATGGATGGAAGATGACTTAGAGAGAAGAGAAGATTTGAGACAAAGATTCAGCAACAATTAGAATACGTATTTCAAAATAAATTAAATTAAACTGTATGTAAATAAAATGTAGATTTTAACCAAAAGGTGTAAATAAAATAACTATCTATATATTTATAACAGAAATATTTCCTAGATTTTTAACTATTAGTATTTAACTGTGTATTATGTTTTTATTGCTAACACATTTGTTTTTCCAGTTAGTTCCAACGCTGTCTTTTAGAGCGATTTCCCAAAAACCTGCTTCAGATTTTCATCTTCCGATATTGTGCAGCTCTCAGACCACTAACCAATGTACCACCGTTGTTAACATTAAAATATGTTTCCAACATTTACATTTTCCTAAAATAAATCGTCGCCTCCCGAATATTTACGAAGATACACGAAAATCATTTGTTATGATCGAAGTTACCTCCTTTACATGTTTGTTTATATTTGACCGTGCTAAACAATTTTATTATAGTTTTTGAAGTGTTTTTAAACATAAATACATAATAATGGTATACATTATATGAATAAAAGTGGTATATCGCTTTATAGGTAAGTCAAGAGATACTTCTATAAAGGTTATTGTTTGTTTTCCGTCCATGATTCCCTGGCCTCTCGTAGACTAATATTGAGGATGTTATAAAATGTTTGGCGATCAGTAACGATTGCTATTTATGCCACACATCTTTATAACTAGAATAATATTTATAAGTTTATAAATAAAATAATAAATAATAGTATTCTAAAAATTGTTGTAGGTTAAAATACAAGCATAGCATTAGAATCACAAGACTCTCTCTGTTATGTTTATTAAAAATAGATGTACAAATCTTTGTCTGACACCCCTTTGTCTTATCTTTATGTACGAAGGATATTCAATAATTAAACAGACAAATTGATGTAGAAAAAAACTGTGTATTTTTACAAAATGAGACTTTTACTGCTTCTCAACATAATCCCCACGAATATTAATACACTTGTCCCAACGATGAACTAGTTTTTTTATACCTGATCCAAAGAAATCTTTGTCTTGTTGTTTGAGCCAATTTCCCACAAATTGTTTGAATTCCTCGTTGTCGCTGATCTGTTTTCCGCATAATGCCTCCTTGAGTGAACCAAACAAATGAAAATCAGAAGGAGCCAAATTTGGACTATAGGGAGGATGAAGTAGTATCTCCCAACCCATGTTCTTTCAAGTCTGTACACATTTTGAGTCTTGTTTTTTTGTGTTGTTGCATTAACTGTTTAAGGACCCACTTTGCATTTGTTTTGCTGTACTTGACCTTGTCAATGATAACGTGATGAACTGTGCCAACACTAACTGCAACTTTTTTTGCTATATCTTCAACAGTAATACGTCGGTATTCACGAATAATATCGTCAATGCGGGTTTCAAGCGAAGGAGTTGACACTTCAACTGGCCGGCCAGGACGTTGCTCGTCAGTCAATGAGGTTCGCCCATTTTTAAACTGTTCTACCCACTTATTAAAATTTCCGCGATTTATATAACTTTCACCACATTGTAAAATCATTCGATTTTAGCTAGTTTTTCAACTTCATAAAGCAAAAATCGAATCACTGAACGTTGTTCAACTAATGTGGAAACTTTTAACAATTTTTATCCGTCAGGTATTCTCAGTTCTTCCCAGTGATGCCAACCTAAAGCCATGAAAGTACCAAACTCCTCCTACAAACCGTTAATACTACATCAATTTGTCTCTTTAATTTTTAAATGTCCCTCGTACCATGAGTTCACAAAGAAATTACATAAAGATTGGCTATGGAAAATAAAAATAATGTCAACAGCAAGCTTTAGAATTAATTAACTGGGGTTGTATCACTCTTGTTGTTGTCATAAGTTTATATTGTTATATAAAGCTTGCAGTAGACATTATTTCATTTTTCCATAGCTAACCATTATTTAATTTCATTTAAAACTCATAGTATATGTTATGCATTAAGTTATGGAACTAATATAAACAGGGCTTTACGGTATAGCGGTTTTTATTCATATATATTCTCTATCAGCAACGTAACTTAATTTAAAAATCAATTATCCTGATTGAACTAACAATGTCCATCAATACATAATTTGTAAAAAATAATGAAATCGAATCTACAAAAGTAATTACACCTGTAGCTGTCTTTTCTTCTTCCAATTTTTCCGATTTTCCATTATTGGAAATTGCACTCAAGAGGTCTGTTCATTTTCCAGAGAACAAGCTTCCGCATTTCTCAAATAAACGCAATGTAGGTAGCACGTGTCGGAAATTGCTTTATGTACGCTTATGACAACTTTGATTTCAAATTCAGATACTTATGACTAAATACGAACATTAAAATGTGTCAGATACAGTGTATAGATTAAAATTTATAAAGGATGCTCACATTTAACCTTTACTTTGTGTCGTTGCTTAAAATATTTTTAAATATTCTGTATCCCTTTCCTCCCTCAGCTACGGATTTTACATTAGACTGATTAGGACTGGGCTTAAAGTCGACAGAATTTCTGGGCGGAAAATTTAAAAAAATGCTTATATTTTTTATATATTTGTAAATTACATCTTCTTCTTCAACCCATGAACGTCCCACAGTAGTCTCAGCAAGCCGTAGGTTTCACTACCGTATGCAACTATATATTGGGCCTTTCACTCCGAAGAGGGAATTTACAGGTCTACAGGTCTACAGGTGACCTAATCCGGTTTGGGAGTGGTGATAAATTTATGATGTGATGCTTTTTTTTCTTCTTATAATTTTTAATTATTAAATGAGGACGAGATGATAAGAACAAATATAAATATCCATGCCCTGACCAGGCATTGCACAGTGTTTCTTCTAGGCTACAAACCTGTTAATTTGCGGATCTAGTCTAACTAACTGTCAGAAGGTTACCTCTAGGACATTTACCCTCCAACTTGCCTTGATAAATAAGCTTATCTTTTCGGGATACGTGATCTAAGTGTTGGAAGATTCTTCTTTGATCAATTGATGACAGCTTCGTTGGCGTATTGATTGCTTCAATTACTGATACACCAGTGGACCCCGCAGGGGCAGTTCATAATGGCCATAACACCTGTCTATTTATCGAGCTTTCGGGTCTGATGATCCCGCGTACCCTGAATCACATTTGAGAAGTTCATAATGGTCACAACACCTGACCATATCGAGCGTTTGAGCCTGATGATCCCACGTACCCTGAATCACGTATCATTTGGGAGGAGACAGTTCAGGGAAGCCGATTGTGGGAATAGCCATCTGTCGTCTCTTTTATCACCCACTTAAATGCCTACCCACGTGTTTGCCGTGCGTGGAGACCCGTAACGCCGGAGAAGAGGTTCCTGGTCAGTTGAGGGAGACGGCTGCCTGCGGACAGTATGATCCCAACACGCCTTCTTTGGCCTCAGATTCGGCAAAATAGAAGGCTGAGTCTGGTCAACTCAGTCAGCCGGCTGATGTCACAGTTCATGGATAGAGGGGTCTGTGAGAGTGGCTGCAGCTCGCAAGGTTCCAGAGTTGGCTACTCTTGGTTCTCGAGCGGGTGGAGCAGCCCGTGACTACTTCCCCCGATGCTATATCACTCTGACCTGCCTGGAGCAATGAGACGGTTTGCGGCCAACGTCCCCGGTGTGGGCTCCCTGGTAGGTGGGCATGGCAGGGTGATGAAACTTTTTATACGGGTATAACCTGGAGTGATAAAATATCTTTAAATTCCGCTAAAATTGAGATAAACTTCGTAAAAAATCAAACAAGAGACCTCGTCGTGATGCTCAGTCATCCATTGAGGGATGTGTAAGGCCTTTTGCAAAGAAGGTAGATAGAACAGAGTTTTGTGCGCCATTGCATCGTTTTCTTGTCGTGAAAGTGAAAGTAGAGGGCAAATCTTTTAAAGATATGATACATTGGTGCATTGAACAGTTCACGGAAGGCAGATCTATATTTTTCCTATCAGCAATTTCAATGTCCATCTTTCTACTGCAAACAAAGCTATTGGAAAAGTAAATGTCTATATAAGTTTAATTTTTTTACTCAGAGAGATGTTATCTTTCCAAATTTTCGTTAGCTATTCTAGCAGTCAAATGAATTTTATTGTTTTTGAAACCAAATTAAGGACCCTAGGTAAAAAATCTATCAACGAAATCTAAACCCAGCAGTTGACTTAAGTAATGTAATAAATTAAATGTTTTATTTTCATATCCAGACATTTTTATATTATATTTTTATGGTTATGGAGTGAGGGAGAGAAACGCATCGAAAAAGTAAGTGCCTAAGGGCGCTAAAAGTATAAATCCACCACTACTTTACATCCTGTCTACTCTTCAAAATTCATTCCAAACTGTTTGTTGACTTGCTCGTATCTGGTTATTGTTGTTTACTTAATATGCGGTTACTTCTTTGCATGTACGGGCATTCAATTATCGCCGCGGTCAAACAACTTAGCGGTAAAAAATAGATTGTGCGCGCTTTTCCTAGAACTGTGATAACCCCTTGAAAATGTCAACTGTCCAAATCCAATATAAGTGAGAACGACTTAAGCTTAGTGAAATCAACCTAGTATTTGTTTTTATAATTCTCTCTCTCTCTCTCTCTCCCTCTCTCTCTCTCTCTCCCTCTCTCTACTTCGCTTCCTGACTGCTGTTGACTTCTAGATCTTGTTTTGTAGTGTTGGTCATTCTAAATATTATCTGTATAAGGCAAAAATTTTAAAAGGTCTCCGACCAAAGTCAATTGTGTACAGTATCAGGTTTCCTGCTATTGGCTCAGTTAGAATAACGTTAGAACTGTAAGAACTATAAGACAAACTCTGAGATAGGCAAACTAATATGCACGTTTGTCGTAACTATGCCTAAACAATGAATCAATCTGCTAGACAAAGTACACAGTTGTAATTCTTTTGCTAGCGGCCAGTGTGAGTGAGAGAAAAAGAAATCAGTACGTTAGTTACAATTTAAGTCAGGGGTTCTTAAACTTATGTAGTCTGAGGATCCCTTCTTGAACAACTTTTTTTTTGCGGACCCCATCCCAACCTTAGGCATTTTACGGCGTTCTTGAGACTCAATAATCACATAGGCACTACGTTATAATAAATATTGGTAGAAATGTAGCTCTGATTATTTTAGTAAATGGTCTTGCGGATTTATAGAGATGAACATTTTTATTGGCATATATAATAAAAAACATAAAATGAATAAAAATAGTAGTAAAAGAATTAATAAAGTTACAAATTAAAATAAAAACATTTCTTGGTCAAAAATTGGTCAAAATAGATCTTATTATAATATGTTTTCCATTAATAATTTGCAGCTGAATAAAAATAATTAAATGTTTACTAATTATTGTTAAGTTATGTCAATAACTAGTTATGTAACAACAAATACAAAAAGTCTTGACCATGTAGGATTTTTATTAAATAAGTTATTTGAATAAAAGCGAAAAGTTGGGGAATGTAAAATTAATATCAAAATTGTTTCGCGGACCCCCGGTAATGGCACCCAAGGGTCCGCGGACCACAGTTTAAGAACCGCTGATTTAAGTAATATGGCGTTGATCGGACAACTTTTAAAAATGCTAGTAAACCACTACTTTTTAGATTTATTTATCCTGAACTTTCAATCCTTTTTATTTCTGAATTTTTCCATTAACTAACACTGTTGTTACGATAAAAATTTAGAGTCGGAAAAAATGGTTGGTTATCGGCAAATATCACCTCATTTACGGTTAAACAAATTGATTACGCGCATTTCATCGATTTAAGTAAACCCTAATTTGTAGAAAATGCTCGCCATTTCATTGATATCAACAAGAGGGGTTGCACCCTCTAGGAAATGTGACCTATATCTGAGACCAGGCGTCAAATACAGAAATGATTGATTGTAGACTAATGCAAAATACTCTGGACATTAAAGATAAATTAATAAATTAATCTAGAAAAAAGTTTTAGATAATTTAATGCATTTTAAATTAATTGAACTCAAGTTTTATTTGCGAAATGTTTATGCAAAATGGGGCATGTCCATATAAAACTGTTTTTCAGAAAATGCAAAAATTTATATCTCGCAAACGTTTCTGTTTAAAAATTTGAATTTGAAAACACGGGTTCATTGGAAAAATTGTATATCTAGTATATCGAAAATTCAAATAATATGACGTGGCTACACAGATTTTCATAATAAAATTTTAATATGTGTGTTTTTCAGGAACTCTTTGAACAAGCTCCGATTTCTGCTATCTCCATTATGGCTTATGGCTCACACAACGAGAAACTACGCAACACTGCGTAGCGCGTGGGTTGCGGTAGGCCGACGAAATCCGTGGCAATCGACGAAAACCGAAACCGACGATAACCGAAGTCAACGAAAACCAAGGTACCACTGTATATGCTTTTTGAACCCTTTGTGTTTAGATGGTAAATATGGCATGATTAATCAAGAACTTTTGGGTTCTAAATGGCCCGCGGATATAAATACTACTAAAGAGACCAAATATGTTACAAAAATTTGTTGAAAAAGAACATGCCGCATTTTTCCAGAACGCTCTTCATTTATAAAATTTTTACATGTAAAAATTTATATGCAAAACCATAAGAATAAATAATTTAAATGAATTTAAGCCGACTTGTGAACGTGTAGGTAATTCAAAAATTTTCTCCTTAAATGTATTTTCAATGTCCAAAAATTTTCCAATAAATACTGGAAAACATAGGGGAGAGTAGCCGAATTTGGACCATCGCCTAAGTTGGACCACTATCGTAACTTGACCTGCATAAGGCATTTAAGCAGCAAAACATAATTTAAAAGGGGATGGACGTAAACTTGTCTGATGCAATCATTTTTATAACAGCGCACCTCATGGTTGCAGTTAGTGAAGTGTTATTAGTATTTACATACCATCAATTAAATATTTTATCAATAAGGCCAATAGTCTTTAGACTGTTTCAAAGTAAGTAACAAAATATATTTTTATATCTGCAGAGAGTAAACTTGTCTGGCTACAATTTACTATATTAGTTTTATTAATCTAGTTCAAATGTAAGGTTAGGTGAAACATTTTAAAATGTTTATAAAAGTAGCTCAAGTTGGATCACAATCAGTCGCCTGAATTGGACCGGTCCAATTCAGATGTCTAAATTGCTAAATGAAGCATACGGCCGAGCAGCCACTGTAGCTATAGCTGAAAGTGCTTTCCGTACCTCCGGTATTTGGCCTGGAAATAGACATATCTTTCAGGACCACCAGTTTGCAGCATCCGATATTTTATAGTGTTCTGCTAACCCTGCTGAAATCGCAGTAAATACTACAGGTAGGCCTAATACACCAACATATATGTCTTTAAGAGACAGTACAAGTAATAATAGTGATTTTGCTGTTGATTATGTACCTCGGGAGAAAGAAAATTAAAAATGAATTAGAAAAAGTCAATGATAAAAAGACTAACAAAGTAAAATTACCAAATGTTGGACCAAAAAGACAAAGAATAAAAACTAAGACTACATGGTTTTGTATTATATGTGAGGAAATGAAGGAAGATGAGATGATACAGTGCATAAAATGTCACACTTGGGTCCATACACAGTGTGCTGGAGTCAGTGCAAAAATCAAAAGTACTGTTGCTTCAATTGTGTTTAAGTATATTGATGGTCCATCTTGGAAAACCTCTGGTCCATCCTAAGAAACCAGTTTCTTTAATTGGACCGATGACACGATTTTTATGTATTGATTTTTCACTACTCAATATAATTATTATTTTTAAATAAATTGTATTTTTTGAAGACATAAACAATAACTTTTTTTTCCACTACTTCCTTTTTATTAAAAATACTTGTACATCCCTATATATTAAAAAATTCTTAAGTGGTCCAAATTTGGCTACTCTCCCCTATAAGTCATTAGAGTAAGTACGTGTGTTACAAATATTCATGTAGAGGCCTACGTTAGGTCATTTTTCGCCTCGAAAATAATTATTTGTTTAACTAGGAAGAAAAGTTGTAGTTTTACCAGAATTTGCTGGTTCGTAGCCTAGACCAGTGATAGCGAACGTATAACTTGTGGGTCACACAGTGACCCGTATGACGATTTCAAATGATCCGTACAAAAGAAGTTCTTTGTAGTTGAATAATCTAAAGAGAGATTCTAGGATAACTATGGTTGGGTCTAAGCGAGCGCCTTAACGAAACATGTTAGGAAAATCGACAAATATGATTATAATAGCGAGGTAGAATTTAACTATATACCTGTATTATATACGCCAAACACAAGGCCGCTAGCTCAGGTAGATGAACAAGATTAACAGGGGTTCTACATAAATACATACACACTAAAGCAGCAGATTTTTATTTACGCATTATATATTTGACCCACGATTTGAATCTACTAAATTTTAAATTCAGTTTTTACCCGTCTGGGAAAAAAGGTTCGTTTTCTCTGGCCTAGGCAAAGCCGAGGCTTTACAGTCTTAAACTTTATTTTGATAAAATATCCTCCGTACATTTTTATGGAACTTGCAGATGTTGAAAAGTATGATTTCGAAGAATTTGGCTTTCTTAGATAACTAAAGACAATTTCCCACCCCTTATAGGTTTTAGTGTTGTTTATAATACTTATCAGTGAATATTTCCACACTATATGCAGACGTTCAGTAGTGCAATTCCATCAGTGTATACAAATCAGTACAAAATGAAAAGAAATATAATATTGAAATTAGACAAAAACGTAAGTGAAGGAGAAGAACATCTCTAGGTTGGGCAGAATTCGTTCGTTTTCGCAACATATTTAACACTGGGGCTGCCAGAAGATTCTTCTGGGAGACTTTGTCGGTCAAATATGACTGACATGGCAGTCAGAGTTTTAAAGGTACGTATTGCCTGTCATGACATATCGCTGAAATTCTTATTCTAATAAAAACGTCTGCCCAAAAACTGTAAATAGAACAAATGTCCATGAAACAAACACTGCTTGAAATTACTCTTAGGGACAAGTATCCAATGAAGAAATAAGACCTAAACTGTCCGATATCATCTCCAGAGTGGCGTCAATGAAATAGAGATGGGCAGGACATCTAGCCATTCAAGCGACAATATATGGACCAAAACAATCTTGCAATGGAAATCATGGCAAGAAAAAAGAAGTACAGAAATACCATCTTGCGGAACTGATGACATCAGGCGAATACAAACTAGATGAAACAAGTACAGGACCGTGAAAACTGATTTGCTAAAAGGAGGCCTATAATCAACAATGGATGACAATGTCTGGGTGATAATGATCATGCATCGATAAGTGAAAAAAAGCCGTGCTTCGTATAGTAGACTTTACCAATTAATGGCACTTGCCTGGAATTTAACTGGCTGTTAATACAAGATATGCTTGTATTGTGTAAATCCCGTAATTGTTTTCTTGTATAACCAATAAACTATTAAGGTTAGTAGTAGTTATGCAGGTAGACCCACGCAAGTTTACCTGTGCTGTTATATCGGATTTTCTAATGCACCCACATGCTATAGTTTTACTTTAAAGTGTTCGGCTTTCTATGGCATCAACGAACAATGCTGTGACGATAGTTAACCTTGTTAATAGTTACAAAATAGTGTCATAAATGTAAAATTATACGCGATGTATGCTGTAAAGATTGGTTGAAAAGAAGTGAACGTTATTCACACGCGAACTTATAAAAGGAAATGAATTTGCACTTAAAGATTAGTATTATTATTTACGGATGGATGAAGAAACCTATTTAAGGAAACAAGACGTCGAAAACACTTGGTACGTGGCAACTGAGCAAGTGTCAGTCTGTCGCTAGGCACACACCGGTAAACCTTCACAACAAATAACTATATATTGTAGTTTTATCTTCTACACGTTCAGGTATACTGGAGCGCGCCTTTTCAAGTATATCTCACAAGTATATTTATACGTGTGTGGTTCGCCCTTTGTACTCAAGTGTCAAATTGTCACTCAAATGTCTGTTTGTTTGTCTGTATATATGGTTGAAATTATTAGCAAATGACTGGACCTAGATAGTTGAAATTAGAATGATCTAGGAATAATAGTCATTCGTACACCAAGTACGTAAAATTCCGGTTAAGCACAGGAGAGTGAAGACAGTAAATTTTACTGTGCAATAAAGACGTACTTCCCACACGAAAAACAATACGTGAAACCTTACTTTTCCGACAGTTGTTCCGAAAAAAATGTACTCTTTTGTAAAATTATCTTTACGTATTCGTTTTATATTTACTTTTGATGACTAGATTTTATGGTTGAAGTTATATTTCCCAGTGCACAATTTTTTATTATTGATGATAAGGTATAACATTAAATTTGAAAATAACTAGTTACTAAATGATCTATAATAGTCTATATTTTTAGATTAGGGAGATAATAGATTATCTATGAAAAATTTAAATGAAACACATTTTACGTATTTACATAATTTAAAAGGCACATAAATAAGTTAAAAAACCATGCCACACAAGTGTCATTTTGATTTAAAGGCTCGAATAAAGAATAAATAAATGTATTAAGTAAGTTACAAATTTAAAAAATTGATGTGAAGTGTGAATTTTCACACATTTAAGGATTTCGCAGGTATTTAGTAAGTGAATGATGATTATTTAGGATGCCAAAACAAATTTTATGTTAAAATATTTTTTTTGTTAATTTTAATTCGAATGCCTTATACCATTATTTAGGTTTCTAAATATGTGCAGTATTTTTTTTTTATATAGCAAGGTTCATTAAGAATTTGAAAATTGCGCCTATGGCTTCCATTGGTTGTTATAAGCTCCGCCCCTCTGATTTCCTGTACATTGAAACAGAATTAAATTATAATTTCAACAATATCCACTGGTTATTAAATTTACGCTTTTAAAAATAAAATGCAACATTTGCCAAAATATAACTAGAATTTTGAAAAAAAAAATAAACAAAATAAAAATGTAAAAAAAAACAAAAAATAATATTGGCTCCTCTCGCAGGGATAGAACTGATTTAGTTGGGTAAGAAGCCAGCGCTATGATCATTACACCAGGATACACCTACTAGTCTAGCGTGTTACATAAGTATAACTTGTGTACATTATTAGCCAATAAACTAAATAAATGCATTTTTTTCCAAAAACATAATCTGATCAAAAATTCCTGTTTTACTATTCCGGTTCACACCAATGTACATTACTTAGAATTATTTCAGATTTTTAGTTTAATTTTTTTTTTTTCGATGAGCACTTATTTTTTTATATTTTTAGGGGAATATGTTTTTTAGATGTTTTAGTATTTTTCCTATATGCGGGTCAAAGTTTTTGTATAAGCTCCAGAACAATCCAAATTACATAACGTACAATACAGAACAATTTAATTTACAATATATTACATATTCTCATTTCTTTCTTCTTGCTCCAGTGTCACTCTCTTTCTTCCTATTCTCATATTTGGTTTCCCTCTCCGATCTCCCTCCTTTTTGCTTCCAGTTCTCTCGCCCATCTTTCATTTATTTTATTCCATTATCTTCCCTTCCAACCGTTTCTTCTCCCCTCCTCCTATCTCCCTTCCTTCCTCCCAATTTGTTGTTCTGGTTATTTTATTTATTTTATTTCTATTTGTAAGGGCTAATACCCTGAACGCCGCAAGGCCTAGGGAGAAATAAAGAATATTATTAGAGTTGTATAAGCTTGCCAAATTTCAACTCTCAAGGTTTAGCCGTTTGGCTACAATTTTTACCGAACAGACAGACAGACAGACAGACAGACGACCAAATGACGGTATAAGGTTTTTTTTGTCATACCTACAAAACCCTAAAAATTGATAATAGCTTTATTCCCGGATGAAATTTCTAATAAGGCACCAAGAGTTAAGGAATAATTTCATGCACTGATTTAATGTACCTGTCAACTTTATACATGTTAGATATTCTTGTCACCGTGGACGCTAAATGTATCTAAGTGATAAGATTGTAATCACAGTATATTAAATTTAAGTGGAAGATAGTTTAATTATCAAATTCATCGAAACTAATAAAGCGCATGTTCTAACTAAGAGTTTTTGTTCTAATATATAAATACATTTAACTTACTAAGAACAGGTTACGTAATTGTACGAAGACTACTACGGATAACAAATGTTATTTCATACGTGAACGCTAAAAGGAATAAAGAGCATGCGGGGTTTGTTAAAATCTGTAAAAAACTAATAAAACAATGAAACGGGGTTAATTTTAGTACTTAAAAAACATTAAAATACAATTAACAATTAAACTACTTATATATGTATAAACTTTAATAATTTGTTCGATTTTTGATGTTAATATGTCTTTAAAATCAGTCGGAGGTATGGACTGCATGTTCAAGAATCTGACAGTCAAGAAAATATGTCAGACTTTAAGCGCATATATCTCAGAAAGTATACGATGCATGGGGAAGTTAATGGTGTCAATGGATTGAGGACAGATGTAAAATTTATTTAAATTGTATCAGCCTCTGTCTACGCACCCCGTGCGAAATCGCGAAATCGTAGATTACGTAATCGGAACTAGTTGGCGTGCTCAGTTAAATTCGGAGGCCCATAGCGTGCGAGCGTGCGGGATGATTTTCGTGAAAAAACTTTAAATTGGACTACTTAACTCTTTAAATTGTTCGGTTCGTCGAAGACTATGTAAATGTATAACTTCAGTTCAATAGTTCAATCGAACCAGAATTGCGGAAGTTATGAACCATGTGTGCAAAAATTTGTGCTTCAAAATCAAAATATCGTGATATATTCGTTAAACGGATATCAGTCCAACGATCAAAATCCAATAGATCAGATCCTGAGGAATCTTAAAATATGCCACACACCCAGTGGCAGCAGGTATATAAGAGCTGCAGAACTACAGCACCCCAAAATAAAATTAACTTAAACAGTACAGACGTCTATGATTTTTACCAACCGCCAACATATATACCAGGTCAACAAGTATGAAATGCGTTTTTTTTTTTTTAATAAAACACATTAAACTCATAAGAACATTAAAAGTTTATTTATTCAAAGTATGCTCCATTAGAAGTTATACATTTTTCCCATCTTTCAGGCAATTTATGAATACCTCGCCAGTAGAACTCTTCCCCTTTCCCCACAAATCATTCATCTAGCCATTCTTTCACATTTTCATATGAACAAAAGTGATGCTCGGTAAGTGCGTGACCCATCGATACGAACAAGTGGTAATCTGAAGGGGCCAAGTCTGGTGAGTAAGCGGCATGGGGTAGCACTTCCCACTTGAGTGCCTCCAATGTGTTGCAAACTGCTTTTGTCTTAAGTGATGGAGCGTTATCCGGAAGAAAGATTACCTTGTGCTGTCTTCTTTCATATTCTGGTCGTTTCATGAGCAGCGAATGGTTCAATTCGATCAGTTGTTGTTGGTAGCGTTGGGTATTAACTGTTTCACCAGGTTTGAACAATTCATAATAGACCACACCCTTTTGATCCCACCAAGTACAGAGCATTGTCTTTTTGCCAAAGCGATTCGGTCTTGCAGTTGATGTGGATGGTGAGCCTGGGTGCACCCATGATTTTTTGCGTTTGGGATTTTCAAAATAAATCCATTTTTCATCACCAGTAATGATACGATGTAAAAAAGACTTTCTTTTGTATCGTGCAAGCAAAATTTCACAAGTGTTTTTACGTTTTTCCATCTGCCTCTCATTCAATGCATGTGGAACCCATCTGCCGACTTTCTGGATCTTACCCATCTCTCGTAGGCGATTGGAAACAGCTTGTTGACTAACGCCTAACTGCTCTGCTAGTTGTTTTTGTGATTGACTATCGTCTTCCTGTAGCAATGTTTCCAATTTTGTATCTTCATATTTTTTTGGAGGTTTTCCATGTTCTTTGTCTATAAGATCTAAGTCACCACTTTTAAAACGCCGAAACCATCTTTCACACGTATCTTGCGATGGAGCATATTCACCTTCTCGAAGCAGTCGGTATGATTCAGCAGCAGTTTTTTTCAAATGAAAACAAAACAGTAGTACTCTCCGCCAATGCTCTTTATTTGGCACAAAAATTTGACATTTTTAACACAGTAAAACAAAACTATATGATCACTTTTCAAATTATAACCTACACGCATTTGACACTTAATGATAACTTTACAAAACGCCACTAGTTTGCGCGGCAAGTTTGAAAAAAATCCGCATTTCATACTTGTAGACCTATAAGGGAGGTACTGTGATCATACCGATTTTGACATTTCAAAATTTCGATGGATCTCCACAAATTGAGGTCCTTACATAACGTTTTGACTATTTTTAGCATGATGTCTGTCTGTCGGTCCATGTACACGTACAGAGCAAATTCGGCTAAAAGGATTTTTATGAAACTTTTGACATCAATGGCAAGAGTTAGTCAACTTTTGGTAAAAATCGGTTAGCTAGAAATGGGAATTTACTCGTGTCGGTTTTAAAATTTTTGCGAATATTTCACAACAGAGAAATATTTCGAAAACAAAAGCGGGTGGCCACAGCTTTTTTTTATTCTCTTTCTCTCTCTCTCGCTTTAAAGTTACATAATTTTTATTTAAAAACCGTTACTACTGTTGTACGTCGTGCGTAAAACAAATAATTCTTCTATAATTTATGAAATTGAAGAGATTGAGATGGAGGACTTAGGTGATTGAGGCCAAAAGTCAACCCGACTGACAGTAACCAAAGAAGAAGAAGAAAAAAGACAAGTTATGATATACAGTGACACGATCTTTTGCATGCATTGGTAGCACTAATTGCTTATTGTATCCCGGCAATTGGCATTTATTCGGGTATCGGCGGATTACAGGAGGTATACTTCCTCTTGGAGTTGCACACGTTTGCAGTTAAAAGCTTGCGAAGTTGACGTTTTACTACAGATATTTCTGTATTTTTAAAATGTAATATTTCAATATTTTATATGATTTTATTTGTAAAAGTATATAGTAAAAATGCCTTAAAAATGCCCAATCAATTCCTCTGGTTGCAGTACTTCTATTAGAGATTTCAACGAGCCGCCCATGCGAAAAGGTGCAGGACTTACAGTAAGCGCATAAGCGCGGACACCGCAAATCCGAAAATCAAGCCCTGTGCATTACAGAAGGAAGACCACACGGACGTATTTACGTAATCCCTAGCGGTAACAGCCTAAGCCGATATTCTTAATTATCTATTTTTTAAAATTCGTAACTTACTTATTGCATTTATTTAATTATTTGAAATTCTGTTTTACATCAAAATGACATTTGTGTGACATGGTTATATACGAGTATCTAATTTATGTGCCTTTCAAATTTAATTAAAATAGCAGTGATGGCAAACGTATGACCCACGGGTCACACAGTAACTTATATGACGAATTCAAATGACCCGTAAAAAAGAAGATCTTTGTAGTTCTGAAGATTCTAAAGAGGGATTCTAAGATAACTAGGTTGGGTCTAAGCGAGTGTATTCACGAAACAAATATGATAATAATAACGAAATGGAATTCAACTGATACCTGTATTATACACGTCAAACACAAGGCTGCTAGCTCAGGTAGAGTAAACGAGATTAGCAAGGGATTCCACATACATATTTACACCTTAAAGCGGCAGATTTTTATTCACGAGGACTATTTTTTATCAAGTTCCGTTGAGTCAACAAAAACAAATAAGGGTAATAAAAAAAGTTTTAATTTACACAAGAGTTACTCATACATCTAAATTATTTCTTAACGTGGTCGCCACCAACTTTAAGGCATTTGTTGTAACGGGGAACCAGTTTTTGTATACCCTCCTCATACCTTGTTGCCGCTAGAGTATCGGGAAAACCGCGGTTTTCGGTTATTAAAAATCAAAAACCGCGGTTTCGGTTTCGGTTTTTCAAGTTTTTAATTTTTTCTACTATATGTACTCTAAAATAAATCAATATTTTTTATTATGTGCTGAAATACACTATTGTACTTTGGTGCAGAAGTTGGCGCTTAATGAAAATGTTCTTTCGGCATAGGTGGATGTTGCTTTAATAGTGGAAGGTGCACTCTGGCGCACTAACTTTCCCATGCGCATTGCGTCTGGCTCCAATACATTTCTTTATGTTTGATATCTAATAAAAAAGAAAAAGTCTAGTTGGTAGCATATATTATGCACCTATCTACTGATATTTTTTAAAATCTAATAAAGCCTTTATTCAAGAATAATACATTTTTTGTCATATTTGAGAGATTTTCTTCTTACCTTTGTATCTTTTTTCTTAAGGATTAATTTCTTAAGGATAAACCGAAAACCGCGTTTTTTGCGGTTTTGCGGTTTCGGTTTTTGCACTGAAAACCGCGGTTTTGCGGTTCGGTTATAAACGTTTTATAAACACTAGTTGCCGCCTGTGTTCTCAGCCAATCTTGTACACTGGTTTTCAGCTCATCATTAGTACTGAACCGCTTCTTTCCCAACCACAATTTCATCTTGGTGAACAAATGGAAATCGCTTGGTGCCAAATCCGGGCTATAAGGCGGGTGGTCGAATATCTCCCATCCGAAATTCTTGAGCAGTTCATTTGTTTGTGCTGCGGTATGAGAGCATGACATTGTCATGAAGAAGGACAATGCCTGAAAATAACATGCCTCTCCTTTTGTTCTGTATTGTTCTCCGTCGACATTTCAGAATCTTACAGGAATCTCGCATGCGGCAGGATCTTCGATTGTATTAGACATAATAAAACAACGCTCAGATGGCCGAACCGGTTAGGAGGTACTGACAGATAGATTGTTAAACACTACTGCGCAAGCTTAACAATGGCAACTGAGTTTCAATTGCCAAACAAACGGAACTTGAAAAAAAAACCCTCGTATGTTTGATCCACGATTTGAATCTACAAAATTTCATATGCAATTTTAACCTGTCTAGGGAAAAAGGTTTGCCATCACTGGTATATAGAGTGTCCCATTCAAATTTTTCCTTGATAATCGAATAAATTTCGTAATCGGTAGTTAATTATTTTTCGAAATATAGACTCATCATCATCAATCAGCCGTCTCGATCCACTGCTGGATATAGGCCTCCCTTAGTATTTCCCATCTTGGGCTTATTTCGGTGTTAGGCTTCGTGCATCCAATTCGTAGCAATGCGTTTAATGTCGTCAGTCCAGCGAGTAGGTGGTCTTCCTCGACTCCGTCTATCTGCCCAACGTTTCCATTGGAGTATACGTTTATTCCAGGGTCCATCTTTTATTCTGGCAGGGTGTCCTGCCTATCTCAATTTCATTGTAGTTATTTTCACAAGAATGTCACTTACTTTAGTTTTGCGAATTTCTGCATTAGGTATTCTGTCTCTTAAGGTGGTGCCCAGCATGATTCGCTTCATGGCTCTTTGAGGTATTTGAAGTTTTTTAGCTGAAGCTTTTGTTAGAGTTAGGATTTCAGCACCGTAAGTCAGAACAGTCGCGACGCATATGGCAAAAGCTTTCCTTTTAAGGCATAATGGGATTTTGCTGTTGAAAATGCTTGCCAAATGCTGCCCATCCTTGTGAAATTCTTCTGGAAATCTCGCATGTTTGATTGTCTCTGCCAATTCATATTTCGTGACCCAAATATTTATATGCAACGACCTAGTATATTTTGACGTTGTCAATATTTGGTCTCTGAGTACGAGATTTGTCAGTATCTTCTTCTTTTGGGTGTTTTTCTTGAGACAAACTTTTTTCGATGATTTGTTTAGGTCTTCTAGCATCTTGGCAGCATCTCCGAGATAATCTAATATAAGAACGATATCATCAGCGAATCTTAAGTGATTTAGTTTTTCACCATCTATTAAGACACCTTTGTTTTCCCAGTACAGATCTTTCATAACGTATAGTAATACAGCCGTGATTAACTTTGGAGATATTGTATCGCCCTGGCGAAATATAGACTATTATTATAGATCATATATACTATTATAGAACAAACAATTTTCAAATTTACGTTATACCATATCTTCAATGATAAAAAAGTTGTGTAATGGGTAATATAACTTCAACCACTCCATAAATAATCTTTTACACCGAATTTCAAATTACTGCTAAATTTAATTTAGTAAACAACTTGTTTTAAATTTTGTATTAAATTACAACAAAGGTGTCAAAATGTATGTAAACACTCTCATTTAAATTAATGGAGGTCATTCAATACATTTTTTAAAGCAGAAAACTTTACCTAACCTTTTCATATCTTTAAATATATTTTTCACAGAATACATTTTGTTATAGATGAGGATAACTGAAAATAAATTGCTACGTACAGAAATAAAAAGTCTTTATCACACGACTAAAAATGGAATAATGACGTGACCTTATATGTAACAAAATATTAAAATATATAAAATTTAACTAGAAACTCTGATAAGAAATAAAATAGAGCGCATTTTTGTTAAATCAACATTAAAAAACAGTTTTTGCTGTGTCAACAGTTCAGAAAAATTGTGACATTTAATACTACTAAAAATTTTTAAATTCTTTCAACATCGTAATTAAAAATTGATGGAGTGAATTTTCACACATTTCAGGGTTTTGTAGGTATTTAGTAAGTGGTAACAAATTGTGGGTACCAAGAACGCAACGATTTTTTCGTGGGTCACATATCGGTCTGGGAAAAAGTTCGTGGCGTTTTTTTAGTAAAATTCAACTGGTTTTGTTATAGTGTGAAAATGAATTTATTTAAACCAAATATGCTCCATTATTATCGACAACGTTTCGCCATTTTTCGGGTGGAGCCATGATGCCATCGGTGAAGAACTCTGTGATTTCTGGTTGAAAAACTGAATCAAGTGATTTTCACAGGCTTCTTTTGAAACCAGCTTAATTCCATTGAGAGAATTCTGAAGAGATCGGAATAGGTAATAGTCAGAGGGTGCTATGTCTGGACTATACGGTGGATGCAACAATATTTCCCAACCAAGCTCTCGCAATTTTTGACGGGTCATCAAAGAAGTGTGTGGTCTTGCGTTGTCATGATGAAAGACAATACCTTTCTTATTATTCAATTCGGGCCGTTCTCTTTCAATTGCCTGGCGTAATCTCTCTAGTTGTCCACAGTAGAGTTGAGAATCAATCGTTTGACCAACTGGAAGTAGCTCACGGTGGACGATTCCCTTCCAATCCCACCAAACACACAGCATCACCTTGTTAGGCGTCAAACCACGCTTCGCGAACACTTGTGAAGGCTCACCATCTCTTGTCCACGATCTTTTACGCTTCTGATTGTCGTACGTAATCCATTTTTCATCACCGGTTATGACACGTTTCAGAAATAGCTCGATTTCATTGCGTTTCAGCAGCGCATCGCAGATGTTAATTCGGTCTATCATATTTTTCGCGCTCAGCTCATGAGGAACCCATATATCGAGTTTCTTTTTGTAGCCAGGTTTCCGTAAATGGTTCAAAACAGTTTTGTGGTCAATGCCCTGCTCCGTACCAATATCAACACTGCTCATATGCCTATCTTGCTGGACTTTTTCAAGAATTTCATCAGCTTTTTCACTGACTGGACGGCCACAGCGTGAGACATCTTTCACAAAATTACCAGAACGAAAGCGAGCGAACCATTTCCGAGCAGCAGATTTTGATAAAGTACGTTCACCGTACACAGCACAAATTTTTTCACAAGCCTGCGCAACGTTCTTCTCTTTGTCGTAATAATATTGCAAAATATAGCGCAATTTTTCATTACTTTTCTCCATTTTCAAACGCAAACAACTTTCAAACCACTGCACAAATTTTGATGTTTAGACACTCACAGCAACGCTCGAACTGTCACCTTTTCAATGAGCACTTAGTGGTGTCGCTGCGATCTGTGTTTCCTGAGTTATTTGCAATTGGCGCCTATCGACAAAAACGCCACGAACTTTTTCCCAGACCTGATATTTCTTTGGAAGGCTCTGAAGCCAAATTTTTTTCTTTGGGAGACCTTAATTACAAGACATATGTTTTTTTATGACATTTTTGCCTAAAATCGCAGAAATTGATTTTTGAAGAATATAAATTTTATTAGTTTATCTACGCATTGAATGAGGTATCAAATGAAACCTTCATATGATACCTCATTCAAAATTTTAAAACAATATTATTACGAATCCCTGCCAAGGAATACAGTAGCCTTGAAGCGGACAGCGAACCTTGAACATTGAGTTGCCCGAAGCTTCAAGAAATCTATGGAACGTTTCATTTGCGATTCCATGAACGAATCCATTTGGGTGTTGCGTGTTTGCCATCATAAGTGTTGAATTACATTCTAATGTGTTGATAAACATTATTCAATTGTGATAACTATGGTCTTTAATTGCTACCAACAATTACACAAATGAATAATGTTTCCAAAACAATTGAGGTAGTACCTGACGTCATAGTGTCCTGGTTAACAGTTATAAAATAGTCTTAGGGAATAGAGTAAGGGGGTCAAGAAGTAGTCATTCTTGAGACCAGTTATCAGTCCGCATCACGCTATCTAAGGACCAGCCCAGCTGTTGAAGTCGCCAAGACGAGATGTGCGTGTTTTCTACAGGACTTCTCCACGTGTTCGCCTCGTGCGGATATCGGGGGTGGTTCGACCGTTCTGGAGAAGCCGGGACAAGAACGAGGCTAACATCAGCTTTTAAACGGACAACACCAACAGCCATTTTGACCAAACAATTGTATTCTGATGTAAATTAATATTATATAATAAATTTTGTAGAAAACATTCCGTTCTTGACTTCACCTCGTGACAATATTCAGAAAGTATGGTAAGTGAGTCATTAAGACAGTCTTCTTTAAGCGTCAGTTCAACGGGGCAGTTTAGGTCGTCAATAAGTCAGTTTTATACATCTAACATCAGCGTAGAGTTATACTCAAAGAAGTTACTGAGGTACTGGAATTCAGTACAGTGACCGAGTCATTTAGTAAATTGAAAACCTGGACTAGTATGAACTGCATGGTGATATACCTGGAACAGTTAACTGCAGATTAACTGTGGTATAAGTGACTAGAAGTATTTATTGTTTAGGTGTTATTGTTGTTTGTTAATTAATGTAGAAGTCCAATATTTTAGCAGTTAAATACAAATTTAAAATCACAACCAAATTCGTTGTATATGTTATTGTAACAACGCAACAATATATATTTTTTAGTTGAATACATATTTTTTAATATTTTTCCCACGATGTGTTTTTCAACTCTCAATAGTTTTCGAATATATGGATCAAAGAGACATATTTCCAAATTTATTTTTTTTAGGTCCAGTTGTTTAATTACAATTTCTACCGTCGACGTTTCAATCTACGTTATTAAGGTTCTTTGGTCATACCTACAAAACCCTGAACAATCTTATTGACAGTATCTAAAGGTTAACAAGCTTACAAATAGAGAGAGAAAGAGAGAATGGAAGCTAGAGGTATTAAAAAATGTAAGAAAAATTGTAGGGTTAAAAATAAACGAGACTTACAAACATTTCTATTTTTATTTGAATGATAAGCTCGTTCACTGGCGATTCTTTCGATTTATCCAATCGTCTATATATACAGGATTCTTCAAGTAAAAGATTTAGTTTAAAGATCTAAAGACTCTTCTCCTGGCCCCGACTTGTTTGCCTGTTTCTCGATCCATTGCATTTCAATGGCTATACATTATCCCCCTACACATCCAGGAAGAGATTTAGATTAAATTTGCATCTATTTAGCATTAATATAATAGTTTTTACTGTTTGAAATCACATTTAGACACTCAAAATTAATCAAAATCTCAAAGCGTACTAATATATGGATAAGGATAATCCAGTTTAAAAGCTAATCCGAAATACAACATTCGAATCGTTAGAATAATCCTCAACATAACACTCAGTCTTGGTTTATAGATTTTTGACTGGTTTGGTTTGCATTTCAATTTGAAATGAAATAAATAAAATAATAAATAATAGGTTCCCAACGCCAAATAGGCATATAGGGGCAGATAAAGTACTTAGTTTCAGTGGCGGCTGAGACAGGGAGGCGCTGGGACAGTGACCTCCTAAAAATTTTTAGTAAAAAAGCTAAATTTAATACTTTATTTATACTTCTTTAAAATTGCATTAAAGTAGCTAGATATATCTGCATATTTTTATTTTTATTATTTCTTATTCAAAGATTTTTCATATAAATGTTAGATTTAAAAAATTTAAATCAAGACAACAACGCTCTTCCGAGCGTTGTTGGACACTCCATGGAGTGTCCCTAGTTACAGCGTTGCCACATGCAATATCTAATGTTCTTATCTACATATGAAGCAAAAATTTACTAGGAACGGCAACAGCAGCGAAGGTTAGTGTTCTTTGTATTGGTGAATTACGGCTGGTGTCCCGTAGCTTAAGCTTAGTTCGGTCGTTGTGATTTGTGACAAGTACTTAAACGTGAAAATGAATCGAAAGAAGGACGCTAGTTTTATTAAAATATACTGTATAATTTAATAAAACTAACGTGCTTAACTATGAAACAAAATTATTAATAAAAAATCAGCTGTGGCCACCACAGGACCGACCGCCATTATAAAGTACTTGTATAAAATATATTCTAGCAGCAGAATAGAAATAACTTAAATATTTTCTAACAGAGATATTATTTATCATGACCATGGAAACGTTACATATAAGTATGAAAATTAGAGACTTTGAAAAAATTTTACAAAAATTTACGACAAATTTTTCGAAATTTTTCTTTTCATCAAAAAACATCTCAAATAAAAGTTATTAGTTATTGCATTTATAGCAACTTCTGTTAAATAAATTTTTTCGAAATATTTTTCTGTTGCTAAATATTCGCAAAAATCTTAAAATCGACACGAGTAAACTCCCATTTTTAGTCAACCGATTTTTACCAAAAGTTGATCAACTCGTGCCATTGATGGCAGAAGCTTAAATATGAAGTTTCATAAAAATCCTTTTATCCGAATTTGCTCTACACGTGTACACAGACAGACAGGCGGACGGACGGACAGATGGACAGACGGACGGACAGACAGACCGACAGACATCATGCTAAAAATAGTCAAAACGTTATGTAGGGACCTCAATTCGTGGAGATCCATCGAAATCTCGAAATCGGTATGATCACAATACCTCCCTTATATATGTTGGCGGTCGGTAAAAATATGGGTCCTCATCGGCCAAAATAGAATATTTCCCAACAAGATAAAAATGGAAATAGAACATTTAATAGAAAGTTTAGTGAAAAACAATATTTAAATACAAGTTGGTTGTGTGGATGTGATAAATAAAATGTTTTTTTTTTTTTTTTGGTTTCCTGTGTTTGATTTGCTCATCAGAAATAAAGACAGAAAATAGTGTTAAAGATATTAAACATTTCAAAGATAAAAGTTCTTAAACATAATGTGTCTCATAAACATATGCATTATTCGGTCAAATTTACCATGCTGGGATCGGTAAATATACGATTTCAACTTGATACTGCGTATAAACGTTCAATTAAAGAACATAACGAAAAGGTTAAATCTAATATTTAAATACATGTGAATATTTGTAGGTATCTGCTTAATTAATAACCAAATATTTTATGTTTCTGACTACAAAGCATTGTCTTAATAATATTGCAATTTTAATAATAATAATAATAATAATAATAGAAGTAATAACTACAAAAATGATAATAATAATATTGACCATAAATCTTAATAAAAGTGCCAGATTTGTCAGTTTTTCTAGTTGCAGAACATATTTTCAGGTATTTTTTATTTATTTACTTTTTTCTCGTATAACTATATATTAATAGATATATATGGGAAAAAAAGTGGCCTCCCAAATATTTTACTCACCAGCCGCTACTGCTTAGTTTAAGTATTAGATACTTGAGGTTGAATCGACCCCAGAACTGACTGCGCAATATCGGAAGTTTAAAATCCAAAGGAGGTGAGAGGAATCGAATCCGCGACCCGATTCTTCGTAGACATATTACCACGGACAGACGAAAACATTGGATATGTCTGGTCTGTAATACCTTTTTTAAACACTAGGGGCCGGTTTCTTAAAGTCTAGTTAACTATAACCAAATAGTTAGAAAATGATTGCTATGGTTACTTATGGGATTGTTATATTGTAACCGAGTTTAATCAAAAGATTAAACTCAACTAAGCTTTCAGAAACAGGCCCTTTGAATATGATACCTAATTAAATACATTATCAAATTTCTTAAATTAACGGTTTAAATATAATTATTGATATACTAAGGAGGATTTACTTGGCCTATGATTAAAAAAGGATATACTTCAATCTAGAAGGACATCAAAATTAAGCGATGCGTCGATTAAGTAATTAAGCATTCTTTCGGATGTAGAGAAGAACTTTTCTTTTAGCATTTACTTTTTTAAAATCGTTTGGAAATAAATTCCCAAAAAAAAATAAATGCAAAGAACTCCGTACCTTATTATCCCACAAAAGCCCACCAACGTATTCAGAATTTTTTCCCGCAGGATGAAGCCTCTTTTTATGCCTTAAAACTTACATATACTTACTTATAATTTTTATACACATACAAGGTGTCTCAAAAGAAATTTTATATTTATTTAGCTTACTGCGTGAACGCAACGTATCCGCGGGGCGCGGGGGTTATGTCAATCGGTAGCCTGGCTCTTGGGAATTTAGTCGCAATGGAGCGTTTCTCGGGAGCAGACCACGCGTTATGCGTGCGAGAGTTTTACAAAAACGGTGATTCGGTGACTGTAGCGCGTAGAAAATTCTGCAGTATTCGAGGTTTTGGCCAATTAAATGATGCGCCAAGCATTCCTCTCATTCGACATTGGGTTAAAAAGTTTGAAGAGACTGGTACAACGCTGGATAAATTAAAATCCGGGCGACCTAGGTCATCAAGAACGGTAGAAAACGTGGAGAATGTTCGTGACGACCCGAACTTTTCAATTCGGAAGCGCGCAAATGCTTTAAATGTGCATAGATCATCATTACATCGCATTATGCACAAAGACCTAAAGCTTCACCCCTACAAAATTCAATTGGTGCAAGGATTAAAGCCCCAAGATGCCAGTCAGAGGCAATTTTCTCAGGCAAATTGATCTCCCGGAGAGGTGACATAAATTGGCCTCCACGCAGTCCAGATTTAATCCCTATGGACTTTTTCCTATGGGATTATCTTAAATCTAAAGTTTACGCCAATAAACCGACTTCACTGGCGCATTTGAAAGAAAATATCCGTCACGAAATGGCAGCGATCCCTGAGTCCACCTGCCGAGACGTCATAAGTAATTTTACTGTTCGATTAAATGAGTGCCGAGAACGCGAGGGTCTACATTTAGACGATATTATTTTTAAGAAATAAATCCCCAAAAAGTGTATTTTAATAATTAATAAACATTTTTTCTATATACGGCTTACTTTTTTTTTAATCGATCCACTAAATATAAAATTTCTTTTGAGACACCTTGTACTAAAAAATAGTCAGGTTTTCTCTACTCAGACACTGTCTACAGTTTAGCTGTCAATACGCACGAAAAGTAGAACGGCAGCGAAAGATGTAGGGGAGGACTGATAGCGGGTACGTCGTATAGTAACTTTATAAAAATGATTTGGTGTTTTTTTCATCAAGCTCGTGAGCCACTTGAGCGCGCATTTTGGCCGGCAACATTTTTTACGTCATGGTTCACATCAAATAACAAAATTTTACCTTTTTACGTCACAGCCGGCATTCAGCAACAAATTCTTTTAGTGGGCCATAATTTCTTTTGTAATTTCTATTATTTACGATTTTACGTTCTTATTTACGCCAACTGCGTAAATATAAACTACGAGCCCTGTTTTCGCCCTAGAGCTCGTCGGCATAAATACGCCTAATGTGTAAGAAACCTAGGCAATGTATGTAATACGGTAAGATAACACATATATAAGCGTTCCAATATCAAAAAACTGCGGCTAGTGCTGCGGTTTATTTTGCGATAGCCAAGCGGTGGCGGTGAAATTCAACAAACTGCGTTTGGCCGCGGCGATAGTCGTTGCGTGTATATTCGAGGATGATAAGTATGAAAAATTTAATAACTAATATATACAGAAAACAAATAAAATAAGGTGTGGGACCAAATAGGAAAACTCTCCGAAATTGATGCTATAGTCGTATCGCTGATAGGTGACTGTTACATGTATGTATAAAGTGATGCATTCATATAATAATCTATTTACCATTTTGCAGCGATTTTAAAAATGATTTTTGTTATTTGTCTTAGCTGTCAGTGTCTGTTAATAATATAAATTAATAGAGCTTGCGGTCAATTATTAAATTCACAAACTTTAATTTTAAATCTGCTGAAATATTTAAATTCCGAAAAAGAGAACAATGGGCCACTTATTTCTCTATCTTGTGTCCATCAAAGAGTAGCAGCTGCCTTAAAGATTTCGGAATCAATAATTCGTAGAATTATAAAATGTAATAAATCTGAACTTCTCACTAACAAAATCACGAGAAAATGAAAGAAATTAAAATCTGAACTAGTTTATTTTATTGATACATTGGCACAAACGTATGGTCATGAAATACTAAGATTACCTCCTTATCACTGCCAGTTTAACCCCATTGAACTAATTTGGGGTATAACAAAAAATTATTATGATAGAGATATTGGTCAAAACGGATATAGTGATAACGAAGTTTTGAAAATGTGGCTAGTAGCCTGTGATCAAATTAGTTGTGAAACTTGGGCAAAATCTGTTAAAAAAATCGAAAATTTAATAAATGAATGGTGGGAAAGGGAAATGATTGTTGATGATATTAATCCAATAATAATAAATACAAGCAATGACAGATAGTTCAGATGACGACGATATCATGCATTACAGTGACTATTTTTTAAAAAATAAAAACAAACTTTTAAATACAACTTTTAGCAATATATTATATGAATAAATATATTTTTACTTAATATTTTATTACTTTGTACTCAGGGGAAAAATAAAAATTTAATTTAATTAAACAACAAATTATAATCCAAAATTTACGTATGAGTATAAGTTTTTCCTTATTTATAATTATTACCTTAAAATTAATAATTTTGTTTGTTTGAGTACTGCTGTGAATTTATTTTCGTGCTCTAATTAGTAAAGATATCTACGAATCATGCCGTTTCTTTATAAAGCTTTGGTTTTTATTAAAATAATTTGGAAATATTTTGGACGCAAGTTGACAACTAAACTTGCGTCACATACGTTACTATGGGTATGCAAATAATTATAATGATATAGACAGAGAAAGCATATAGTATTGTATATCGATACTTGTAGCAACTAACAGTCACCTATCAGCAATCCGGCTATAATTATGATATTATTATTTTTATTTTACATACAATTGGTAACAGCATATACATTCTGTATACTTATTAGTAAATTATTAGGATTTTTCACATATCGAAATAATCAACAAATCTTTCTTGTATTTGAAAAGCATAGCTTGAGTCCTTTCATAAACTGGAAGATATTCCTGTTGAATTCTTCTAGTGCTGGATCTTGAGGTTCTGGTAAGTGTAATAAGTTTCATTGGAATTTTTCATACCTGTGCAGGACACAAGCAGATTTTACTATTTTTATTGAAGAATCTACTTTTACATCCAATTGTCTGTAAAATACTCGCCACTTTTGGACTAAAATTCCGAAAGCATTTTCACCACGCCGCGCTGTACATAACGCATTGTTGTAGTTTTCTTTCCTGTTATGAAATCGCGCCTGCCTTTATCGTTACCGCCACTGTGAAAGACACCGCATGAGTTTGAGAAGACCTGGATCGCTTCTAGTATCGCTACCATAGCCGCGTTTGTTTCCGGAATCCTTAAATCAGCGCGGCAGTAACGTGTTGACTACGCTGGACATGAAAAGTATACATTATATTTTCTTATTGGCGGGTCGCATTCGTCCCATGGGCTGCCAGTTAGCGACCCCTGTTCTAGTAGATAATAGTAAATCCAATGCAAGTTTTTACAACATAAATAAAAAAATTAATGTGAAGTGTGAATTTTCACACATTTCAGGGTTTCGCAGGTATTTAGTAAGTGAATGATGATTATTTGGGATGCCAAAACAAATTTTATATTAAAATATATATATATTTTTTTTTAATTCGAACGCCTAATACCATTATTTAGGTTTCTAAATATGTGCAGAATTTTTTTTTATATATATAACAAGGTTCATTAAGAATTTTAAAAATTGCGCCTATGGCTTCCATTGGTTGTTATAAGTTCCGCCCTTCTGATTTCGAGTACATTGAAACAGAATTAAATTATAATTTAAACAATTTCCACTGGTTATTAAATTTACGCTTTTAAAAATTAAATGCAACATTTGCCAAAATATAACTAGAATTTTTAAAAAATAATTTAAACAATAAAAAAACCAAAAATAATATTGTCTCTTCTCGCAGGGTTTGATCCCTTTCGAATCGAGTTACTTGGGTGGAGCACCAGCGTCAAAACCACTACACCAGCATACACGTTCCATTGTAGCGTGTTACAAAGCTATAACTTGTGTACATTAGCCAAAAAATCACAAAAAATGCGTTTTTTTCCAAAAACGTAATCTGATCACTAATGTACATTACTTAGAATTTTTTCAGATTTTTAGTTTAAACCATCTGGGCTACAGGGTGTGGGGCAAAAAATGTTTTGCACAATTTTGGAAAAAATCGCTTCAAAATAATTTATTTTGCAAAAATAATAATTTGATCGTTAATCCACGTACCAAGGGCTTTCATTTGATACCCTACTCAGAATTATAAAAAAATATATATTTTTTTTCGATGAGCACATATTTGTTTATATTTTTAGGGGGATATGTTTTTTAGATGTTTTAGTATTTTTCCTATGTGCGGGTCGAAGAGTTGTATAAGCATGCCAAATTTCAACTCTCTAGGTTTAGCCGTTTGGCTACAATTTTTACCGAACAGACAGACAGACAGACGACAAAATGACGGTATAAGCGTTTTTTGGTCATACCTACAAAACACTAAAAATTAAAAAAATCTCGTTGCTTCAAGAGACATCTAGGTATAACTAGCGTATCTAACTGGACGAGCTGTTATATCATTCATCGATCTTTCGTCTACTCTCATGTAATATTTTATGATGCATAATAATAAATCCAACGTTTTTGCAAGTTGTGACAAAATAAATCAAGAAAAAATGTCCATCCTTTCAAGAGAAACAAAAAGCATGTAACTAGCGTTTCTAACTGGACTCACCCAAAAACAAAAACTTCATTCTAAAATGATTCGGGTGTACACTTAAACGTCCCACGGCATATTAAAGTTGTGACCGCAAAAAAATTTACTTAACCCCGAAGTTGGTCATTCTATTTAAAATTCTTGTCAGGGTAACATGGGGTCATATGAAAATGTTATCAAAAACACATTCCGGAAGAAAAATAGAATGTGGTCTTATTTAAATTCTTTTTCGAACTTTTAACGAATTGAAAAGTTTAGCATAATATCTTTTATATTTATTCAGGAGCAGGGAGATTTATTTAAACTTTGGTTATATTTTTAGAAAACCCAAACCTTGTAACCTTAAACCACAAAATATCGACTACGGGGTGTAAAATATAGCAGTCATTTTAAAAGGTACTTGAAAATATACACAAAGAAAATATATGCAACTGGAAAAATATAATACTGAAGATTTGATTCTAGAAAATAACAAGGAAATACTGGGATTGCCGAAATATCTAGGAGCAATAATAGAGAACACAGTTACGAGTAACCGTGAATAGTAGACCAATTTCAGAATTAACCAAACATGGCAAATAGTTAGGTCCTTAAATTCCAAACTGTGGGATGAGAGTATCACGATGTAGACTAAAATAATAACAATCTTTGCGATTATAGTGCAAAGTATATTAACTTACGAATGTGAAGTATGGCTTACCAGTAAATAAAAACAGAAATAAATTCTAGCCACGGAATAGTTATTTGTATACTAAGGCAGTGAAGTCGAGTTTTTTATCACGAATAACCACGTGAGTGATAAAAAAAAATCAGCTGTGGCCACCACAGGACCGACCGCCATCTCTAAGTACTTACATAAAATACATTCTAGCAGCAGAGTAGAAATGACTTGGCCTAATATTTTCTAACAGAGATATTATTTATCATGACCATGGAAACGGTACATATAAGTATGAAAAAGTAGATATTCAGAAAAAATTTCGAAAAAAATCGTTTTATCAAAAAATGTCTCAAATAAATGTTGTTAGTTATTGCTTTTATAGCAACTTTTGTTAAATAATTTTTTTCGAAATATTTTTCTGTTGCTAAAGATTCGCAAAAATCTTAAAATCGACACGAGTAAACTCCGATTTCTAGTCAACCGATTTTTACCAAAAGTTGAGCAACTCGTGCCATTGATGTCAAAAGCTTAAATATGAAGTAAGATAAAAATATAAGATATGAGATATGAAGTTATAGAAAAATACTTTTAGCCGCATTTACTCTGCACGTGTACACAGACAGACGGATGAACAGACAGACAGACAGACGGACAGACAGACAGACAGACCGACAGACATTATGCTAAAAATAGTCAAAACGTTATGTAGGGACCTCAATTCGTGGAGATCCATCGAAATGTCAAAATCGGTATGATCACAATACCTCCCTTATATACAGCTGTGTTCATAAGTATTAGGCACCCCCTGTAAAACAGGACGGCTACAAAATGACCGCGAAATATGTTTACGTTTTGTTATGGTCTGTTAGTTATCTTAAAACGTAAACATTTAGAATCAGTTTTTATGCATTTTAAGAGTGTTTATATTATTCTTCGTTAGTTATTCATAGGTAGTCCAAAGTGATAGTCGAAAAACGGTGACATTAAAAACTTTTATTTTTGGGTAATTATTTTTATTCGGTGATATTTTATTAAATACAAGATTAGAAAACTATTTGTGTGAAGAATGCCAAAAAAAAAAACGCGAACTGAGTGAAGCTGAGAGGGCACAGATCGTCCTTTTATCTTCCATGGGTTTTAGTCAAGTGAAAATTGCCAAAAAAATTCAATGTTCACACTATGCTGTTCAAGCCACGTTGAAAAGATTCAAAGATGACAATTCATTTACAAACAAACGAAGAAGTGGAAGAAAACGGCGAACAACACAGCGAGAAGACCGCCAGTTGCTGCGCTTATCGTTGCAAAACTATAGAAAAACGTCCAGGGAGCTGGCTGCTGACCTCCAAGAAACGTCTGGAACATCGATTTCATCAGTAACCGTTCGGAGGCGTTTAATAGAGCAAGGGTTAAAAGGCCGCAAGGGTAGAAAAAAGCCATGGTTCTCCGCAGAAAATAAAAAGAAACGCTTTTTAGGGGCCAAAAAGTATAAAAATTGGACGACTAACAACTGGGTGAAAGTGGTTTGGTCCGATGAAACAAATATTGAGGTAACAAAACTCATGTATATTTTAAAATTTAAACTTAGTTTCGATCAGTTCCATCAAATCTGGAGACCTTTAAATATTACGATAAATTAAGGCTTTTGTTTTGCTACATTTCAGATTTTTGGTCACTCGGGGCCCCAGTTTGTGAGGAGGAGGAAGGGCGAGGAATACCGGGATGAGTGCATCTTACCCACAATAAAACATGGTGGAGGTAGTATAATGATATGGGGTTGTATGAGTACCCATGGTGTAGGAAATGTTTTTATTTGTGAGGGTCGTATGAACTCCGGTACCTACACCACCATGTTAGGAGAGGTGTTAAGGCCGTCTGTTGAAAACATTTTTGGTCAAAACTTGGGAGAAGATGTCAGAGATGTTTATTTTCAACAAGACAATGCGCCCTGCCCCACTTCCATGGCATCAAGGAAATGGTTCTCTGATAATCAAATTCAGGTCTTAGATTGGCCAGCTCAATCCCCTGACTTCTCGCCAATTGAACACCTGTGGCCCATATTGAAGAGAAAAGAAACACAAACATCCCACGACATCCCGAGGTGAACTTAGACAAAATTTTTTGAGCGAATGGTAGAAAATTGCCCCAACCATTTGCGCAAAATTAGTACGTAGTATGCTCTAGCTGCGGTTATAAAAGCCCGAGGACGGGCAACAAAATATTAAAAATATAATAATTTTTATTCAATTTATTAATTACTAGCTGAAAACCCGTGCTTCGCTACGGTATATTGATGGTCTCATTGGCATAAAATCCGTAGTTTGTTTTTAAACTTGTGTATGGGTAACCTTTGTAACAAAAAATCTAGTCGATATCTCATCTCTCCTAAGAGATATTGAGGAATCCGTGAAAAAACATTTTATTCCTTTTCACCAGATAGGGGTCGAACTTGAAAAAATCCTTTCTTAGTGGGTTCTTACGTCATACTGAAAAATGTACTCTCCGAATTTTTTATTTCTAACAAAAAAATACTAATTTACCCCTTAGGAGTAAAAGAAAACTGTCAAAACACATATATGCCAAAATGGAATGTTATAACTCAACAACCGCTGGAAATACAAAGGGTTCTATAATTCACCCCAAATGTAGATTCACCTCTTTAGGAGTTAATTAAGGTAAAATCCTGAAATTTATTTTTCGGCATTTGTATAGGTAATCTTTGTAAGCAAAAACCAAGTCTATATCTTATTGATCCTAGAAGATATTAAGGCGTCCTTGAAATCACAATTCCCTCTTTTGACCCTTAAGGGGTGATATTTGTTAAGGTAAAAAACTGTTAAGGTAAAAACCTGTTAAAACCATTTCGAGAAATTTTAAAAAGACACCTATGTGCCAAAAAGAAACGTTATAACTCAACAAACACAGGAAATACGAAGCGATGTATAATCTACCCCGTTTGTAGAATCACCCCTTTAAGGGTTAATTAGGACGAAATCCTGAAATAAGTTTTTCGGCATTTGTATGGATAATTTTTGTAAGCAAACACAAAGTCAATAACTTATTGGTCCTAAAAGAATTAAGGAATTACTGAAATCACATTTCACCCCTTTTCACCCTTAAGGGGTGAAATTTAAAAAAAATGTCAAAATCATTTCGAGATATTAAAAAAAAAAACACCTATGTGCCAAAAAGTAATGCTGCAACTAAACGAACACAGGAAATACGACGGGATGTATAATTCATCCCGATTGTAGATTCACCCCTTTAGGGGTTGATTAGGACAAAATCCAAAAATTAGTTTTTCGGTATTTGCATGGGTAGTTTTTGTAAGCTAAAACCAAATCGATATCTTATTGGTCCTAAAAAATGTTAAACAATCCTTGAAATCACATTTTACCCCTTTTTATCCTTTAGGGTTAAATTTAAAAAAATTGTCAAACCCATTTCGAGATATTTTAAAAATACGCCTATGTGCCAAAAAGAAACCTTATAACTCAACAAACACAGGGAATACGACGGGATGTATAATTCACCCCAATTGTAGATCCACCGTTTAGGGGTTGATTAGGAGGGGTTAATTATTGGTCGTAAGACATATTAAGGAATACTTGAAATCACAATTCACCCCTTTTCACCCTTTAGGGGTGAAATTTAAAAAAACTGTCAATACCATTTTGAGATATTTTAAAAAGACACCTATTTAAAAGACCAAAAATTAATGTTGCAACTAAACGAACACAGGAAATACAACGGGATGTATAATCCACCCCGATTGTAGGTTCACCCCTTTAGGAGTTGATTAGGACAAAATCCTGAAATAAATTTTTCGGTATTTATATGGCTAATCTTCGTAAGCAAAAAGCAAGTCGATATCTTATTGGTCCTAAGAGATATTAAGGAATCCTTAAAATCACAATTCACCCCTTTTCACCCTTTAGGGGTGAAATTTAATAAAAACTGTCAATACTATTTCGATATATTTTAAAAAGACATCTATGTGCCAAAAATTAATGTTGCAACTAAACGAACAGAGGAAATACGACGGGATGTATAATTCACCTTGATTGTAGATCCATCCCTTTAGGGGTTGATTAGGACCAAATCCTGAAATAAGTTTTTCAGTATTTGTATGGGTAATCGTCGTAAGCAAAAAGCAAGTCGATATCTTATTGGTCCTAAGAGATATTAAGGAATCCTTGAAATCACAATTCACCCCTTTTCACCCTTTAGGGGGTAATTTTAAAAAAATGTCAAAATTATTTCGAGATATTTTCAACAGGTACCTATGTGCCAAAAAGTAATGTTGCAACTAAACGAACACAGGAAATACGGCGGGATGTATAATTCACCCCGATTGTAGATCCACCCCTTAAGGGGTTGATTAGGACAAAATCAAAAAATTGTTTTTTCGGAATTTGCAAGGGTAGTTTTTATAAGCAAAAACCAAGTCGATATCTTATTGGTGTTAAAAAATATTAAACAATCCTTGAAATCACATTTCACCCCTTTTCACCCTTTAGGGGTTAAATTTAAAAAAGTTGTCAAAACCATTTCGAGATATTTTAAAAAGACGCCTATGTGCCAGAAAGAAACCTTATATCTCAATAAACACAGGGAATACGACGGGATGTATAATTCACCCCGCTTGTAGATCCATCCTTTAGGGGTTGATTAGGACAAAATCCTGAAATATATTTTTCGGTATTTGTATGAGTAATCTTTGTAAGCAAAAAGCAAGTCAATATCTTATTGGCCCTAAGAGATTTAAGGAATCCTTGAAATCACAATTCACCCCTTTTCACCCTTTAGGGGCGAAATTTTAAAAAACTATCAAAACCTTTTCGAGATATTTTAAAAAGACACCTATGTGCTAAAAAGTAATGTTGCAACTAAACGAACACAGGAAATAAGACGGAATGTGTAACTCACCCCGATTGTAGATCCACCCCTTTAGGGGTTGATTAGGACAAATTCCTGAAATAAGTTTTTCGGTAATTGTATGGATAATCTTTGCAAGCAAACAGAAAGTCCATATATTATTGGTCCTAAGAGATATTAAGGAATCCTTGAAATCACAATTCACCCCTTTTCAACCCTTAGGGGTGAAATTTAAAAAAACTGTCAAACCCATTTCAAGATATTTTAAAAAGACACCTATGTGCCAAAAAGTAATGCTGCAACTAATGAACAGAAAATACGACGGGATGTATAATTCACCCCGATTGTAGATCCACCCCTTTAGGGGTTGATTAGGACAAAAACCTGAAAAATATTTTTCGGTATTTGTATGGGTAATCTTTGTAAGCAAAAAGCAAGTCGATATCTTATTGGTCCTAAGAGATATTAAAGAATCCTTAAAATCACAATTCACCCCTTTTCGCTCTTTAGGGGTGAAATTTCAAAAAACTGTCAATACCATTTCGAGATATTTTAAAAAGACACCTATGTGCCAAAAAGTAATCTTGCAACTAAACGAACACAGGAAATACAACGGGATGTATAATCCACCCCGATTGTAGGTTCACCCCTTTAGGGGTTGATTAGGGTAAAATCCCGAAATTGGTTTTTCGGCATTTGTATGGGTAATACTTGTAAGCAAAAACTAAGTCGATATCCCATCGGCACTAAGAGATATTACGGAATTCGTGAAATCACATTTCACCCCTTTTCATCCCTTAGGAGTGGAATTTCGAAATATCCCTTCTTAGTGGGTGCTTGCGTCATGAAGGGAATATACTCTCCGAATTTCAAGTTTCTAGGCCCAGGGGTTCGGGCTGGGCGGTGATGAGTGAGTCAGTCAGTCAGTCAAGACACTGCCTTTTATATATATAAGATAATAAACATTTGTTTCAATATATAGTGTATTTTTAATATCCCAGCTCCTTTTTACATATGTATTTAAAATTTACTAGGGTGCCTAATAATTATGAACACAGCTGTATGTTGGCGGTCGGTAATTAACGTGAAGTGTGAATTTTCACTCATTTCAGGATTTTGTAGGTATTTAGTCCGTGAATGATGATTATTAGAAGGCCAAACGATGAATGCCTGTCACTACATAACACAATTACAAGTGTTGGTTTTAAATCCTTTAAATCAATAAGCACGACAAGAAGGTTGCAGTTAGATTTTTTCTACAGTGTGTTATATATCTCTAATAATACCTAAATATATATTTTAACGCATTTTTTTTTTTATAATTGCAAATATATCATTCAAATCCAGACCTGGCAACACTGCGGGCGATCTTTTGTCACGCAAAAGCATAACGCCTACAGAGACATTGTTTATATTGCGACTATATGAAAAACAAACAGATTCTCTACTAGAAATGGAATCCCAGCTACCGGCCAGTTATTTATTTATTTTCCTAGTCGATATTTGCAAAATATGTTTACGTACCTCTTCTCTACCCATAACAAAATGTATCCATGTATATACAAATATATATTTTTTTATTTTAGCTAAGATATTAAAAGAAAATTTTAATACTTGGCAAAATTTATTACCGTTCTTTAATCTGCACTTAAAGAGCTTCTATTTAATATCCCCACAAAAAAATTATATATATTTTTTTTGTCAACAACACAAAAACTGTAATATTTTCCAAAAACGAAATCAGATAAAAAATTCCTCTCGTACGTTTCCGGTTCATAGCAATATACATTGCTCAGTATTTCTTCAGGTTTTAATTTAACCCCTTAGGGTTAAAAGGTGCGGGACACTGATTTTTTAGTACTTTTTTGGAAAAAATGGTATTAAAATAAAAATAATAAAAAACTAGTTCTCTTTCCTTTATCTACGTCTTAAGGGCTTTTGTTTTGATACCACACAGTAAATTTTAAAAAATAATTTTTTTTTCGACAAAAAAAAAATCAATATTTTGCGAAAAACCAATCTGATCAAAATTTCCTGTTGAACTATTCCGGTTCCCATCAATGTACACTATTGAGATTTTTTTCAGATTTTTAGTTCAACCCCTCTGGGAGATAGGGTGGGGGACAATTTTTTTTTGCAATATTATTGACAAAAACCCCATAAAAAAAATATATATTTTTTTTCAAAAATAAAAATTTGTTTGTGCATCCACGAATTAAGAGGTTCCATTTGATACCCCACTCAAAATTTTTAAAACATATTTATTTTTCCATTAAATACATATTTGTTTATATTTATCCCGCGCTGTATTTTTTAGAAATCTCTATAGTTTTCCTATATGTGGGTCAAAAAGTTGTACAAGTATGCCAAATTTCAACTTTCTATATTCAGCCGTTTGACTACAATTTCTACCGTACAGACACACATGAGTGACGTTATAAGGGCTTTTTGGTGGTTATACCTACAAAACCCTAAAAATACCTAAAAACAAAGTTGTTCTTGATATCCTGTACTTCCGATTTATTCCGGAAATTTTCAATACTACCATTCGATTCTTTAAGTAAACTTTGTTCACCAAATTTTGTTTCCCAATTTGCTTAGACGTCACGTTTTTTGAGAAAAACTGTGTTCCCTCTATCTTGATACACCTATCACTATCATGTATGCATCGTTTGTTCTTTTTATTATTAGACTATTTTTTATGAAACCATTTTTAGAACCATGAAGTGAACAAAATTGCAATATAATTTATGTTATTTAATTACTACCCTTATTAAAAAAAGTAAAAAAAAAAAACATCCAATCGTGGACTTACTTAAAGGTTTTTTCGCTATTTTTTTATATTTCTCATGTTGTAATTCGTCAGCATTATTTTGTGAAGTAACAACCTACCAACTTAATGGTTAAATAAACTTGCCCTAAATGTTTAAATATTATCCAGCCTTCCTACTTGACTGTTCTCTTCCTGGTTTTCTTCCGATTTATGTTAAACTAATCGTATTTTTTCTGCAGTGTTCTGATTTTGGCAACCCTAATGTATTGTTCGACGGTTGAAGCCACGTATTAAGAGCATGTTCCAGATATCGTTTATCATTGAAACTTTTGTTGTCTGATCAGATTTCTCTGTCGATGTTTTAAACAGATTTAATCATAGAACAGTTGTTTTTTAGGTTATATTAGAACTAATTGTTTCTATACACGTCACTGATAATCAATAGATAAGAGATTCACAATGAAGAAGTTATAAAACAATTATTTTAATATTGTTACAGACTGATAAAATTAACCGTTTTATATATGTCGAATTTATAATAGGAGTTGTATGGTTTTTTTTTAATTTCCACCGAAGAAGTAACGATCTTATTAGTTTGAATATGTTCTTTATTGAAGTTCTAGCTTACTAGTTTCGCTCATTCGAGCATTATCAAAGCTACAATAGAATATGACCTTTGCTACTAAGGCAATTAGCCAGGACAATTCTAATTTCTCATAATGAAAATTGCCGTGCCTGAACAGAATTCAAACCTGAGACCTTAGCAACGCAAAGCACGTGTGTTAGCACTACGTTATACTGGTGCGCAAATATACAGTACCTAGACAAAATATTATTACCACTTACAAAAACAACTGTTTATTAAAAATGTCGACATATAATCATATGCTACTTTATTTATTTCTTGAACATATCGTGTATTTATTAAAATATAAGCTATTTTAAACATTTTCAACAGTGTCAGAATAAAAATACAGATATTTTTATTCGGACACTGATTTTCAAGAAAAAAAGTACCAATTTTGTCCTGGACAACTAACTCGCCGGATGTCAATCCTATCGAAAATGTTTGGAACCTCCTGAAAAGACTTGTTTGTGATTTAAATTATACTAATAAACAAATTAATAGATAATATTAAAACAGTATCGCATGGCTCTCCAGAAATTGAAAATTGTATTAGGACATGTATTGAGAGTATGCCTCCAAGAATTGCGGCAATAATAAAAGAAAAGGGGGGCAACACAAAATATTAAAAAACATTTTATAAATGGACTAAAATAATTTGAAATAATAAAAAACAAAATAAAAATAAAATTAGTGTATTACTATTTTATTGATTTTGTGAAAAACAATGATTTTTTAAAACAACATAAGTGGTTATAATATTTTGTCTAGGTACTGTAGATATAAATATGTGATTCAAACTATTTATTAAGCAACAACCTGCCAGTAAAGGTAAAGGATATCCTAGCGAATATATAAGAAACGGAAGCAAAAGTAATAAAATTCCTAAAAGATATCAATATAAACTTCACTCAATAAGTCTCCGGTCTGACATATATATGGCAAAACTGTTGACAGACCCATATGATTTCTGGATAGTACCAACCTTCAAACGATACGTGTGAAATTTTCATGACATTCTGACAATTAGTTTAGAGGTTACAGTGGTTTTAGTGACTCCAGTTTTGTATTTTTCAAAAGAATGGATAAAAAGGAATTTCGTGTGTTGATTAAACATTGTTTTTTGATGGAAAAAAATACTGTTGAAGACAAACAGTGGCTTGATAAGCATTATAGAGACTCAGGCGAATCAACTATTACTGATTGGTATACTGAATTTAAACGCGGTCATACAAACACCGATGATGCTGAACGCTCTGGTTGCCCAAAATCGGCAGTTGTTCCGGAAAACATAAAAAAAACTCCACAAAATAGTTTTGAAAGACCGTAAAGTGAAGTTGCGTGAGATAGCTGACACCTTAAAAATATCAGAATGTCATATGTTTACAATTTTACACGAAAATTTGAGCATGCGTAAATTGCTTTCGAAGTGGTTCTGCGTTCGCTTACACCGGACCAAAAACAACAACGCGTCGACGATTCAGAGCGCTGTTTGGAGCTGTTCAAGCGAGATAAAAAGGATTTCTTGCGTCGGTATGTGACAATGGATGAAACATGGATCCACTACTACACACCTGAATCAAAATGATCATCAGCTGAGTGGACAGCAGTCGGTGAAAGTCGTCCAAAGCAACCAAAAACCAAAAGTCTGCTGGCAAGGTCATGGCATCCGTGCGACGAGCATGGTATTTTGTTTATCGACTATCTTGAGAAAAATAAAAATATCAATAGCGAATACTATATGGCATTATTGGATCGATTGGGTGTAGTAATCAAGAAAAAACGGATTCACATGCAAAAGAAAACAGTGCCCTTTCACCAATACAACGCCCCGTGTCACAAGTCGATGAAAACGATGGTTAAATTGAATGAATTACGCTTCGAATTGCTTCGAATTGCTTCCACACCCACCGTGCTCTCCAGATCTGGCCCCCAGCGACTACTGGCTTTTTGCAGACCTCAAAAAGATGCACCAGGGAAAGAAATTTGACTCAAATGAAGAAGTGATTGCCGAAATCGTTTTACAAAGAAGGCATCGAAAAGTTAGAGGCGCGTCGGTGAATGTATCACTCTTGAAGGAGAGTATGTTGATGAATAAAGCCGAATTTCTAAAAAAAAAATGTTTTTCTTAGTTAGACCGGCGACTTATAGAGCGACGTGGTATAATTATGGTTCAAATTATGTTTGTCTCCAGGGGTTTACGTTTTTAGAACTTGCCGTCCTGTGTTCGAATCTGAGTTCAAGTAAATAATACAAAAAACAATACAAAACACAACGTAAGTATTTAAAACATGGATCCTATAGTCGGATTGCTGATAGGTGACTGTTCGTTGCTACAAGTATCGATATACTATACTATATGCTTTCTCTGTCTATATCATAATAATTATTTGCATACCCATAGTAACGTATAATGACGCAAGTTGACAACTAACCTTCCAAATTATTTTAATAAAAACCAAAGCATTAGAAAGAAACGGAATGATTCGTAGATATCTTTACTAATTAGAGCATGAAAATAAATTCACAGCAGTACTCAAACAAACAAAATTATTAATTTTAAGGTAATAATTATAAATAAGGAAAAACTCATACGTAAATTTTGGATTATAATTTGTTGTTTAATTAAATTAAATTTTTATGTTTCCCCTAAGTACAAAGTAATAAAATATTAAATAAAAATATATTTATTCATATAATATATTGCTACAAGTTGTATTTAAATGTTTATTTTTATTTTAAATAAATTAGTTACTGTAATGCATGATATCGTCGTCATCTGAACTATCGCTGTCATTTCTTGTATTTATTATTATTGGATTAATATCATCAACAAGCCTTTCCCTTTCCCACCATTCATTTATTAAATTTTCGATTTTTTTAACAGATTTTGCCCAAGTTTCACAACTAATTTGATCACAGGCTACTTGCCACATTTTCATAACTTCGTTATCACTATATCCGTTTTGACCAATATGTCTATCATAATAATTTTTTGTTATACCCCAAATTAGTTCAATGGGGTTAAACTGGCAGTGCTAAGGAGGTAATCTTAGTTCTTCATGACCATACGTTTGTGCTAATGTATCAATAAAAAAAATTAGTTCAGATTTTAATTTCCTTTGTTTTCTCGTGATTTTGTACAGATTTATTACATTTTATAATTCTACGCATTGTTGATTCCGAAATCTTTAAGGCAGCTGCTACTCTTTGACGGACACAAGATAGAGAAATATGTGACCCATTGTTCTCTTTTTCGGAATTAAAATATTCCAACAGATTTAAAATTAAAGTTTCTGAATTTAATAATTGGCCGCAAGATCTATTAATTAAAATTATTAACAGATACTGACAGCTAAGATAAATAACAAAAAACATTTTTAAAATCGCTGAAAATGGTAACTAGATTATTATATGAATGCCTTACTTGATGCATACATGTAACAGTCATCTATCAGCAATCCGACTATAGCTACTTTATACTGTTACATTTAGTATCTACGAAATCCAAAAATACATTTGTCTAACTCATTTAAGCAAATAGGGGTAATTTAAACAACGTTGCCAAATATATTAAGTAAATTTGTAGTACAATGCGTCACCGTCCTTATTGTATTTGTCGACCCACGTAGTAATATTTTTTCTATAACTGGATAACAAAACCCATTTTATCAATCCTCTAATCTTTATTGGTTTACTCTCTATACTTTTTTTTTTATCTTATCATCCACTACTAAACTCATCCATTTGTTCATTTTGTGTTGCAAATATTTAAATTTAAATTCAGTTTTGAAAAACCTATATGTATTTTTAATGATTATTCATTCCGTTTTTTTTTTGCAAGCAACGATTCCAATTTGTCATTATTAAAAATATATTTGATAGTATAGTATAACTGACAGCGAATTGTCGATATTTTATTTACAGTAAATAGAGATAGCTTTATTTTTATTCACACAAAATGTGTTTTGTTATGTTAAATAACAATCTTTTGTCATATGATTAGGCTGTACTTTTTGTGGAAATGGCCTTTTCAGGGATTATCTTTGTCGCTTTGTAGACGTGGAAAATGTTTTATATACAAACCAAAATAAAAGAAAAGGTTTTCCGTCATTGTTTTCAGGTAGCTGGGATGAGAAAAATAAAGTCAAGACGATCACGTTATTCCTCACAATTAGAGTCCCAACAATTTATAAATTCCCGAGACTCGAGACTTACTTGAAACGAGTTGAGACTTTGCATTCAATTTATAAAAAGTCGCAAAATGATTCAATGGTAAAGTGAAATAAATCCATTTTATTCGCGACTCGCATATTAATGTAAACTGACAAAATTTTGTTTTCCTTATTGTTTTTATTTAATACAAAAATGCAAAGCCCAAAATTCTAAATTATGAATAAAATTTTTACACACCTTAAACCTGTGATAAGAAGAACCGCCTCCTAATTTAACCTTCTTTGTATCTCTTATAATAACGATGTCAGAAATGCTGAAATAGTTTCCTAAAATAACCTGTATATTCATATAATCCACATATATCATATAATTAAAACGAAAAATAAGTTTGTCTAAGTAAATAAAAATCCTGAGTGGGTGTGTAGGACGCTGTCTTTATTTTGCAAGTACACACAACTTCATAAATACGGTCCACGCCGATTTCAGGTAAAGTTAAAAAAATTGTACTGTAAATAGTAATAATAAATTAACTATTTTATATAAGATCAATACACATAATAAATATAAACACAACCCAGTTGTATATATTACACAATACATAAAATATTAATACTAAAACGTAAATAATACATCAATTTTTATTTAAGAGTTTACTACTTAGCTACGATGTTCGCTGATTGGTCAAACTGAAACCCAACTAAAATTTTTCATATTAATTCACATATTTTTATTAATTTCTGTTTTCTTAGACAGATTTTTGCTCTGTTCATACAACGTTGAACCTCATGTCTCCTGTAAAGTAGTTAACTTGTAGACAGTAGTAGTGGTATACGTATGCGACATGAGACCTCAGCGGCATCCACCCCTACATGTATGTTAGAATTTAACATGATTTTTAAGTGTGAGCACTAGTAAAAATCATTATTTTTGTAAAATGAGTACTCCAGATTTATTATACAAAAAGACTTGGATGTCTCGGGTTATTTTTTACGAGTCACGAGACACGAAAAAATGCTTAATTCCCGAGACTTTCGATCCGAGACTGTTTCGAATCAGAACCCTTATTCAATGTGTGTCTTCCAGAAATCGATTCCAAACAGCCATGTGTAGTCCAGCGAGTCTAAAAGTTATTTTGGCGTGGAAGCCTTATACGATTTTTGAAAGATCGTGGAACTCTTGCTACATCTATTGCCAACCCGCTCCTCATTTTAGTGATACTAAATAAACAAACATGAAAAGTTCGCTTTTAAAAATGTGTCACACGTCACACACTCTTTATACTAGACCAATTCATCTTTATTATTTGATAATTTGGTTATTTCAACCGATGTAATCCTAAACAGACACATATTTAAAAAGTGGATGGAAAATACGTAGTTCTTTTTACTGAAGCTATGAATACTACAATATAAGTACTCTATGCCCGTGTTTCGGGTAGTTCTTTGAATTGAATGAGTATAAAACAATATATATCCTTTAAGACAGTATATAAACAGTACCGATCTAGGGATCGATACTGTTTTCCCACACAAGTTCCAAACGGTTTTAAGGTAGCGCTAAAATCTTATCCAGGAATACAAAAATATGACTACTATTAGCAGAAAAATACCATACATTTTACTGTTAAAACAGTAACACATGAAGTTATTCAGATACAGGTTACAAAAACAATATATATCGTGGATTTGTTCTGTTTTCCCACTCAGTTTCCAAACAGTTTTAAGGTAGCGCTAGAATCTTATCCAGAAATACGAGGATATGGCTACTATTAGCAGAAAAAATAGCATGCATTTTACTGTCAAAACAGTAAAATATGAAACTATTCAGATACAGGATACAAAAACAATATTTATCCTGGATCTGTACTGTTTTCCTACTCAATTTCCAAACGGTTTTAAGTTAGCGCTAGAATCTTATCCAGGAATACGAGGATATGACTACTATTAGAAAACCAAATAGCATGCATTTTACTGTCAAAACAGTAACACATGAAGCTATTCAGATACAGGACAAGATTTTATAATTAGAGTCAAAGTTTAAGGATTGGTGGCCCGTTATTTACTAGAAAATACCTACACCAATCAATAAGGAATTTACTGAGAAATTTTCTATATTATATTACAAACAGTTCGTTTACAACAGTGCCATGCCAGGATATGTACAGACTTCTGATTTCACTAATGGATAATCCACTTGAGCGATGGTGAAAAATAAAGCCAACCAAACATTTGCAACAGATCGTGCATACGCAGAATCAGCAATAAACGAAAAAATATTAATAATAATAAGATATGTCCCAGTTAATAAAGTACATACCAAGTGAAGCATCAGCATTATATCAGATAATTTAGTCTTGGAAGAATAGTACTCAACAACAAGATGTCTAATCTATTAATCACTTAACTGTCATTATCTTATTTTTTAATAAATTAGTCTTCAACAGTATATAAAGCGAGTTAATAAATTGTATTTCTGGACTATTTTTTATTTTTCAAACTCCCTGAGTAATTAAAGTGGTTTGAGTTGAAAAACAGTACAAGTCCAATGTTCATATTATAATTATTTGAAGTTGAACATTTTATCCATTAATATTAAATTGTGCTTTGAAGGTTTGAATATTAAATAATGACACTGAAACTTTCCTTCAACTTAATAGTGTATTTATAGTAATACTGGATATAACATTACGATTTGTAAGGCTGCCCTCATCAGCAGCAAGTCTTGCAATGTCCTTTAAGAAGTGCAGGATCGGGACGCAATTGAGTAATTAGCAACCGGAACTATCTCCATGGTACTCTGAGATAGTCGCAAAACAGTTCCGTTGCTTAATCGACAAGCGACAAGTTCTAAAATCGACTATTTCGGTAAGTATATTATCCCGGAGGTTAAACCTGCGATCCAAGAGGGAACAAGACTGGAACTGTTCGCTGATCATCGAGTAGCATGATTTCGTTTTGCCTGACAACTGGACTATTGACAGTTGGCGTTCAACTTTATTTATAAACGAATCCCTCTTAAGCTTACGATCACCAGATGACCATAAATGTATTTTGTACATAAGCGTAAACCTGCTAACTGTATATCACCAAAAACTCCATTGTAAGTGCTCTTTTTTTTATAGCAGTGTATATTCAATACATTATTCAAAATCTGTACGCTATTTTTAAACTCGTTTTAAATTTTTCGCTTAAAAATATACCTGTGATTGGTGATTGGCTTGCAAGGAACCTATTTTTCACATTCCAAAAATGGTAACATAACTCCGTATGTGTGCAATTCTCGAATAATAGTAAAAAGTATTTACAGTAGTTATTATTGCACAAAACTATAATTAAACCAAAAAGTTATTGAACCGAAAAATGCTATTTTCTTGGCAAAATTTTATTGACATCGTCTTGATATCAGTGAAATTTCATGATATTTCTTTCAGTTTGATATTTAATAAATAGTATTACATTTTAATTGTAAAAAAAATTGTAGCTTCGCCTAAATAAAATAACATTTCAGTATACTATTGCTGACTTTTACTATCCCGAAATGCAGTTTTCAGAAAAAAGGAATCTAGTGACTGTTCTGTTGATTTGTTAAAGTATAATTGAGGCGGGTAGAATCAAAACCGGGCGTGTCACATTTCGGGTGAAAATGATCTGAGATCTACGTTTTGTTACTGAAGGACTGCTCTATCAAGTGCTTATGATATTTGACCTGCAAAAGCAACCAATCCCTATTAAAACAGTGGTAGAAAATCAGGTTTGGTTTCAAAATCGGTCTTGTCCGGAGCGTTGCTGCTGCAAAATCGAACTTGTCCATACGCACTATCTCCTGCCACTCAAATAGTATAGTATAACCACGTGATCATCTATTACTGCAGATACTGAAATTGTTCGTCTAGTATCAGATGGATGCCCAGGCCAAACCAAAAATTGTATTTTACTAGCAATGTGCGCTAAATGGCTAAGAGAATCGCCTAGGAACATCAAGGAACTTCAAATTATATTTCCTGTAGCGGGACACATATATATGCCCCCTGATCGAATCTTTGGTATCATTGAGAAAAAGCTTAGAAGAATGGATACAATAATTTTGCCTGAAGAATATTACACCGTATTTCAAGAACTGGCTACGTTATTCTTATTAGGAAAAGACTGGTACAAAATTGGAAAGCAGGAGCAGAGGTAGTTATAAAAACACCGAACTCTCTACATTTTAAAATTTCAAAAATAAAGCGTCTTATACTAAAACGCACGTCGAAAAACAATATAATCGTTTTGGGAGAATTAAACTATTGAACTTCAACATCAAATGCTTTGCCTATAACAAAAAGAGGAAGAAAAATATCTCAGCTAACACCAGCAGAACAAGTAGGAGTTCCAGTGAAAGACGCAAAGAAGAAAAATGTTGAAATGCTGCTAACTGTTCATTTTGGAAAGGAATGGACAACCTTGCCGACACTCACGTTTTTTAAAGACATTCTTAACTGCAATGTTTTGCAAGAAGAAGTTGAAAATGAAGATGATAGTGAAGCAAGAAACGATTTTTTGGAAGAAGTTCCTCCCGTTCAATAACAACTTATTCATTATCATTTTAAAAAAATATTGTAATGTATTTTTTTAATTATCTTACACAGTTATATTTAAAAATCATTTAAGTTTATATTTGCGATAGCAACTATCATTCTTTATACCATTTTAAAATTTACTTTCATATTCTAATAATAATAATATATTATTATTATTATTATTATTATGGGGTTTGTCAGGTATTGACAAGCGTCCACTAATCTCAAACAACAATAATAATAATATAATATTATTATTATTTTTATATTAAATAAATAAATGGTTTAAATTTTTGTCTACACCGTTCATAATATTGCAATTATCACTAAATCAAGTGCATTTACGTTTCAAAACCGGACTTGTCCAATTTATTGTTGCAAATACGGACAAGTGGGTTAAAATATCTTTGATTATTGTTTAACTAATTAAAATTCCATCAAATTTCTTGACAGTTATTATTTAGTAATTATTCTTAATAGATTGGCGTAGAAAAAAATGTTTTTTTACGTTTGGAAATCGTTTGGCAGTTTTTTGCGTTTTTCTCAAAACTAATGGTATGTGACACGTCCGGTTTTGGTTCTATTCGCCTCAATTCATAAATGGCGCGACAGCCCGAGATGAGCCTAGACTTCCTGTTACCAGGTTTTATTCCATATTTTCCATCTCTATACATTTAATTTAATTTAATTTAATTTGTTTATTTATATCCAAGGTACAATAAAATAATTAGATTTTTTACAAATAATAATAATAATAATAGTTTGTACATTGGATAAAGGCCCATGATCAGTCATTGTAAGAATACAAAGACTGTTCTTCCTCATGAGCCCTTAAAAGGAATAAAAAATATAAATATAGCACATTAACATAAATAACCAGGGTTCTTTGCTATTGACAATTCCACAGTTGTTATAGCCAACGTTGAAGCATGTAAATATGTAACATTCCCTAACTTGGGCAAAATTATTATTTAGTTTATATTATTTAGGAATAATAAGGTCAGTAATATGGTCAATTTTTTAGCGTACACAGAAAGACACCTACAGTTTATAGCCAGTTGCGAACGGCTAAGCAGAACCCCTAGTTTGTATACATTTTTATAAACAATTTTTTTTACACAAATTATTTAATATACGCAGGAGTTGAACTCACAACTGTAGCGTAAATATGACGTTTGAATTTACTTTTTATAGTTTAAAAATAGACTATAGAATGTTCTAGATTTTCAGTACGAATTCATAACGAATCCTCAATTATCTCGCACTCCAGCAAATGAATAACACCCACGTGACATTTCACTAATGCGTAAAACAAATTTAAATTAGTACTTGAGCTGTAAATGTAACAAATATTGTTTATTGTTTATAACAATGAATAGTGATAGCAATTTGGCGTGTAGAGTGGCAGGCTGGAATACCGTGTGATAGCAGAGCTCGAAGCGGCAGGATATCGATCCAACTCACCCGCCACAAAGCGAACTCTATTTTAGAATAACGTATATAAATATAAGCTTTTGCCCTGCTTTGCCTGTCAGAGGTCACACAACACGCATATTTACCTTTTGCCTCAACACTTTTAGGTAAACAGCATCAGGCATAAAGACCATATCAAAAGATGATCAAGCTTTGACATGGAAATGTAAACATAATAATTTTCAACCAGAAGTGCATGATTTAAAATCATCATATACAGCTGTACTGTCCATCGACGGATTTAATCCTTCTGAAGTTCGCCAGGCGCGCACTCAAAGATTTGTGCGGGAGGGGGGTACATTTCGAAATATTATCCGTTAAAATAAATTTATTATTAATAATAATAGCTTAATATTAATAAAAAATCAGCTGTGGCCACCACAGGACCGACCGCCATCATAAAGTACTTATATAAAATACATTATAGCAGCAGAGTAGAAATAACTTGGCCTAATATTTTCTAACAGAGATATTATTTATCATGACCATGGAAACGTTACATATAAATATAAAAAAATTGATGTGAAGTGTGAATTTTCACACATTGCAGGGTTTTGCAGGTATTTAATAACTGAATGATGATTATTTGGGATGCCAAAACAAATTTTATGTCAAAATATTTTTTTATGAATTTTAATTCGAATGCCTAATACCATTATTTAAGTTTCTAAATATGTGCAGTATTTTTTTTACATAGCAAGGTTCATTAAGATTTTGAAAATTGCGCCTATGGCTTCTATTGGTTGCTTAAATCATTAGCCACGCCCTCTGATTTCGTATACATCAAACAGAATTAAATTATAATTTCAACACTTCCCACTGGTTATTAAATTTACGCTTTTAAAAATTATATGCAACATTTGCCAAAATATAGCTAGAATTTTTACTGTTAAATTTTTTAATTTTTAATATTAAATAATTTAAACAAAAGAAAACTGCAAAAAAAAAAAAATTAAAATTGACAGGATTCGAACTCTAGTTTGCAAGTTAACTGTGTTTAGCAAATTAGAAAACCAATGACTAAACACACATCGCTATCAGCGCTGACGTCTGAACTTGGTTACATAGCGAATTAAATATTTAACATATTTTGGTTAAAAACACAAAAAATGCATTATTTTCCGAAAACATAATCTGATCAAAAATTCCTGTTGTACTATTCCGGTTCACACCAATATACATTACTTAGAATTTTTTCACATTTTTAGTTTAAACCATCTGGGCTACAGGGTGTGGGACAAAAATTTTTTTGCACAATTGTGGCAAAAATCTCGTCAAAATAATTTATTTTGCAAAAATAAAATTTTGATCGTTAATCCACGTACTAAGGGCTTTCATTTGATACCCTACTCAGAATTTAAAAAAAATATTTTTTTTTTCGATGAGCACATATTTGTTTATATTTTTAGGGGGATATGTTTTTTAGATGTTTTAGTATTTTTCCTATGTGCGGGTCAAAAAGTTGTACAATCATGCCAAATTTCAACTCTCTAGGTTTAGCCGTTTGGCTACAATTTTTACCGAACAGACAGACAGACAGACAGACAGACAGACAGACAGACGACAAAATGACGGTATAAGGGTTTTTTGGTCATACCTACAAAACCCTTAAAATGGAGATTTAGAAAAAATTTCGAAAAATTTTACAAAAATTATTCGAAATTTTTCGTTTTATCAAAACACGTCTCAAATAAAAGTTATTATTTATTGCTTTTATAGCAACTTTTGTTCAATAAATTTTTTCGAAATATTTTTCTGTTGTGAAATATTCACAAAAATCTTAAAATCGACACGAGTAAACTCCCATTTTTATCAAAAAACGTGTCAAATAAAAGTTATTAATTATTGATTTTATAGCAACTTTAGTTCAATAAATTTTTTCCAAATATTTTTCTGTTGTGAAATATTCACAAGAATCTTAAAATCGACACGAGTAAACTCCCATTTTTAGTCAACCGATTTTTACCAAAAGTTGATCAACTCGTGCGATTGATAGCAGAAGCTTAAATATGAAGTTTCATAAAAATCCTTTCAGCCGAATTTGCTCTGCACGTGTACACAGACGGACAGACGGACAGACAGACAGACGGACAGACAGAGAGACGCACAGACAGACAGACGCACAGACAGACAGACCGACGGACGGACAGACAGACCGACAGACATGCTAAAAATAGTCAAAACGTTATGTAGAGACCTCAATTCGTGGAGATCATTTAGCCATCAGTAAAATATATCATTTTCTAACGCGGACCACTAATAATAATTGCTGGTTCATTTTTTGCAAGAAAACAAATACATTTAATGTGCTACTAAATACAAATATTTATTTGCAGAAAATCACATAAAGTTTACAGAAAATAAACAAAATATAAATTATTTATATAAAAAATGTGCATAAAAAGTAACAAAAAGAACGCAAAAAACACAGACAGACAGACCGACAGACATCATGCTAAAAATAGTCAAAACGTTATATAGGGACCTCAATTCGTGGAGATCCACCGAAATGTCAAAATCGGTATGATCACAATACCTCCCTTATATATGATGGCGGTCGGTAAAAAACTAGCGTTATAAATTTCTTCTTCTATGACCATGTAAGTGTGCCGCGAAATTTTACTTCTTTGGAAAATATGCCACGAGAGTAAAAAGATTGGGAAACACTACCCTACAGAATATTAAACAACTTCAGATGATAACCAGCAAGATGCCAATTGCCATGATGATAACATTCTGAACAGAAAAAGCTATAGCAGAAGAAGGAATACATTCATCATCATCATTATTTTCCAGCCTCACTTGTCCACTGATAAATATAGGTCTCCTCTGTTTGTTTCTGTTTCATTCGATATAGTGTCTTAAACTACCAGTTTCTGGCATTTTTTTCTCATATTATCTGCCCACCTAGTGGATCATTAAATCAATGATTTAACTGGGCAGCACTATTGAGATATGGCTGGGATACGAAAATGGATCGGCAATTTCATTGTCTCTAATCGATATTTATTTTTCGCACATGAATCCGAAACTTATCCGAAAGATGGCAGAAGGTAATAATAATAAACATCACCATCATCTTGTCCACTGCTGTACCTAGGTCCCCCCTTTTGTTTCTATTTAATTCGATCTAGTAATCTCAAGTTGTCAGTTTCCTGTACTTCCTCTCAAATCATTTATCCACCTAGTTTGTCATGTCTGCCTTTATTTTTGCCAGTGTCCTGCGAGTTTTATTCTAAAATTTTCTTAGTCCAGCTTGGAACCTCGCAACATAACCGGTCGAGTTCTATTTCATCTGAGCGATTCTACCTACATCACAAGCCCTAGTTAGCTCTGTTATCCATATATTGGTTTTTCTGTCAGCAAAACGAATGGCGACGAATATTCTGGTCAAGCATAGATCTTTTCAGGACTGTAGCTATGCTATGCTATGTTATTAGCTAACCATTGAAGCGGAGGTGGCACTTGAAGAAGAAGATACCTATGAAAACCAAAAATGTGTAAGAATTCACACTTCAAATCTGAGTAATAAATGAAGCCTTTTTGTAAACTCTCCTTCACCTAACCTTAGCTGTAAGCATTTTAATTTAAAAATCTTTTTGTTGGTACTGTTTTGACATTCGTAATTTCTTAACACTCCATCATACAAAAATAAATCAAAGTTAATTAACTCGAAAAATATTTTGTTGTTTATTCGTGCGAAATAAGAGTCGTAAAAAATACTACGAAATCAACAGTCTACCGAACAGCAGCGTTATTAATTGTTTCAGGAATGAGCTCTTGTTTTACGAGTATTTTTATACAACACTTAACTTTGACGGCTCTAAAATTACGATCTTTTGAATACTAAGTATGTTGCGAAATTATTTTTATAAAAAGCGTAATTAATAGGTATTTTAAACAAAAATATTATGAGTTTGTCAAAGTTTTAACAAGCATCCACTGATCGATCATTTCAAGTTCCTAGAGAGCAGGGTCGGATCAACGCACAGGCGAAACAAGCGAGAACTTGGGGCCTCACCTGACGCGAACGTATTGTAAACTTTCTGTGAACATTCCGAAAGTGGAGGCTACTACGAACATAAACAAAAATATATATACTTCAGTTAATGATGTTCGAAATACAATATATAGGCTATTTCAAACCTTTAAGCGAAACCAAATGGAATTTTAATTTTCTTAAGTAGTCAGTTGAGATTTTTGAAAAAAATATCGGGAAAGATAAAGATAGACCGAATTAGAAACGCAACGTTCCGGGAAGAATTACAGACGAAACCAGTAGAACTACTAATTCAAGAAATTCAAATGAGATGGCTAGGGCATGTCCAAAGAACGGGAAATGAAAGAATAGCCAAAGCTACATTTGAGGCGTGACCAATAGGAAAGTGAAGAAGAGAACGACTAATTAAAATTTGGAAGGACGAAGTGATACAAGCGACAGAGAGGCAAATGGACAGATATTAAAAACTTCACGGCAAATAGGAGAGTCTGGAAATTAATCTGGATAAGACTACCAGAAGATGTACAGTGACTCTCCTTCACAACGCCTTACACCAAAAGGCAGAAAGGCTTAGGATTAAGTTAGTAAGTAAAGTCGTTGTCACGAGTTAATTTTTTAATGTTAGAAGTTGGCCTTTGCCCAAAAAAAGGTCAAATCTTCAATCAAACGTTAACAGTTAGTAGAATACTGTTTTCTCTTGCATGTGAAACCGTTTTTTTTCTTGATTACTACACTCAATCGATCCAATAATGCCATGTAGTATTCGCTATTGATAGTTTTGCCTTTCACAAGATAGTCGATAAACAAAATACCATGCGCGTCCCAAAATACGGATGCCATAACCTTGCCAGCTGACTTTTGAGTTTTTGGTCGCTTTGGACGAATTTCACCGACTGCTGTCCACTCAGCTGACGATCTTTTTGATTCAGGTGTGTAGTAGTGGATCCATGATTCATCCATTGTCACATATCAACGCAAGAAGTCCTTTTTATCTCGCTTGAACAGCTCCAAACAGTGCTCTGAATCGTCGCCGCGTTGTTGTTTTTGGTCCGGTGTAAGCGAACGCGGCACCCACTTCGAAAGCAATTTACGCATGCTCAAATTTTCGTGTAAAATTGTAAACACACTACCTTCTGATATCTTTAAGATGGCAGCTTTTTCACGCAACTTCACTTTACGTCTTTCAAAACTATTTTGTGGACTTTTTTTATGTTTTCCGAAACAACTGCCGATTTTGGGCGACCAGAGCGTTCAGCATCATTCGGTGTTTGTACAACCGCGTTTTAATTCAGCATAACAATAAGTAATAGTTGATTTGCCTTGTGCAGAGTCTCTATAACGCTTATCAAGCCACTGTTTGGCTTCAACAGTATTTTTTCCCATCAAAAAACAAAATCAACACACGAAATTCTTGTGAAAATTACAAAACTGGAGTCACTAAAACCACTGTATCCTCTAAACTAATTGTCAGAATGTCATGAAATTTTCACACGTATCGTTTGATGGTTGGTACTACCCAGAAATCATATGGTCTGTCAACAGTGTTGCCATATATATGTCAGGCCGAAGACTTATTGAGTGAAGTGGTATTGATATATTTTTTTCCTGCAATGTATCTTATGAATCTTTTTATAGTTTTCCTATATGTGGGTCAAAGAGCATGGAACAAGCATGCCAAATTTCAACTTTCTATGTTCGGCCGTTCGACCTAAATATCTACCGAACAGACAGACAGCCACATGAGTGATATTATAAGGTTCATACCTCCATATTAGGTTGCAGGGTTCCCAATTTACCTAATCCGGCACTGCTAGAGAGCATCAATTATTTGTGGATATTCATTATTCGCGATGTATTGGAATACATCTTCCAGGAATATCGACAGAACGCTTTAATTCAGTATGTTTTGTTTTAAATTTGTATCATTTCTTCGTATCTCAAGACATCAATATTGGAAATAGGGCTGCTCATATTATTTGAAAATTCTTCAATCGTGTACCACTTATTTATTTATCGTGACTTTTATCCAATTTTTCCTTTCGTTTTATATATCTTCTTCCTTTGAAATCGCTCTACTTTACATTATTCCCAATTGTATTTACTCATTTATTTACTTCCCGTTTCTTTATCTTAGATTTTTACACGAGTTTTCTTTTTAGTGATCATTAAATTTTCTTTTTTACAATGAAATATCCTGTGTGATTGGTGTGATAAAATAAAGTAATTATTTTTATGATAAAAAAGCAATATAACTAATGGTAAAATATATAATATAGTAAAATGTAATAATATAGCTACAGATCACAATCACATTTAGGAAAATCCAAATGAAACCTTGCTACGGTGGTTCTCAAACTATAATCCATGGATCACTGGGGATGTGTAGGTGAAAAGTTGCACATTTTTGAAAAACGCTGCGATTTTCGAACAATTATCTTACTTATGATACTCGCCCATCTTAAGCTGGGTCCACATTAGCGATCGATCCTGTAATTAACCGCATAATGCGATGCTTGCTTGAAATCTACGTGTCGCGAACATATTGCACACTTCCTGTGAACAGTCAGGGAGTAAATCCTGCTACAAACATGACCAAAAAATTTAAATTTCAGTTAAACGGTATTTTAAATACACACTGTAACTCATTTTATACAAAATTTTGTACAAAAAATTGATGTGAAGTGTGAATTTTCACACATTTCATGGTTTCGCAGGTATTTATTAACTGTGTGATGATTATTTGGGATGCCAAAACAAATTTTATGTCAAAATATTTTTTTATGAATTTTAATTCGAATGCCTAATACCATTTTTTAAGTTTCTAAATATGTGCAGTTTTTTTTTTTATATAGCAAGGTTCATTAAGATTTTGAAAATTGCGCCTATGGCTTCCATTGGTTGCTTAAATCATAAGCCTCGCCCTCTGATACCTTCAAATATAGAATTAAAATATAATTTCAACACTTTCCACTGGTTATTAAATTTACGATTTTAAAAATTAAATGCAACATTTACCAAAATATAACTAGAATTTTTACAAAATAATTTAAACAAAATAAATATGCAAAAAAAAAACTGAAAAAATAAAAATTGACGGGATTCGAACAGAGTTTCTTACAGTAGTTTCAACTCACTAAGCAACAACGTTACCACTGTGCTATACAGGATCATTCGTTTGTTTTGTTAAATAGCGGTTTAAATATATTACATATTTTACTTAAAAACACAAAAAATGCGTTATTTTCCGAAAACATAATCTGATCAAAAATTCCTGTTGTACTATTCCGGTTCACATCAATGTACATTACTGAGATTTTTTTCAGATTTTTAGTTTAAACCATCTGGGCTACAGGGTGTGGGACAAAAATTTTTTTGCACAATTTTGGCAAAAATCGACTCAAAATAATTTATTTTTACAAAAATAAAATTTTGATCGTTAATCCACGTACCAAAGGCTTTCATTTGATAGGGTATCACACAGAATTGTAAAAAAATATTTTTTTTTTCGATGAGCTTATATTTGTTTATATTTTTAGGGGGATATGTTTTTTAGATGTTTTTGTATTTTTCCTATGTACGGGTCAAAGAGTTGTATAAGCATGCCAAATGTCAACTCTCTAAGTTTAGCCGTTTGGCTACAATTTTTACCGAACAGACAGACAGACAGACAGACAGACAGACAGACAGACAGACAGACAGACAGACAGACAGACGACAAAATGATGGTATAAGGGTTTTTTGGTCATACCTACAAAACCCTAAAAACATACTCCTGCATTACTGGGTTAAGATATGTTAAGTTAGGATAAACTTTACATTGTAGTTTTATTAAATATTTGTTAAAACTTCGCATATATAAAATATACAACACACAAAAGTGTTGAAGAAGCTGAACTGCGGCGACACAAAAAAATTATTTAGGAACAATTAGCATCTAGGAGAAGCTGGGGCAGAACGGGCACCTTAAGGATTATCTTTTATAAAATCTTAAGGAATATCGTAAAAAATTTCGAAATACTTTTATTCGGAAGATGATTTATTGTTTAATTATTACAGACAGTAAAAAACAAAAATAAAAGTTATGACGATATAAAAAAAAGCTTCCTTGTGCTCATTTTGTCCCGGTGTCGGGGCAAAATGAGCACGGGCGGGGTTTAATGGGCAATAAGCTAAAATCTGATGCAGAATGAACACACGTGAGTGCATTCCTCATCGTTATCATCTTCTCCAGTGCAAAAACAATGTGCCCACTTGCCATATGCTCTGTACTGGAAAAATCAACGGCTGGATATGTGTGAAAAATATATCAACACAGCAACAAACACGTTTTACCAATTTACAAAATGTAAACGACAGCTCTCAGTCATACAACCACTCTCGGAAGACATTAACGGAGTACTGAACGGGATTGGAATGCACCCAAACATGGCGGCATGCTTTAACAGCCAAAAAAAGAGTGGAGCCCGTTATACCCCGGGAGCCTGTTAGGCCCTGGCTTCCACTACTTTAGGTTATGTAAACTTTGTGTCAAATGTCCATGCTTGTGAGCATCAAAACTACCTCGGACATGTCAAACCAAATTAGACGAACTGTGTTCGCGACAAAAACCAACACAGACTAGATCAGGTTGAGCGCTTTGCAAACCATTCAGCGAGTTTATAAAGTTTCCTATTCCTATTGTTTCTATAAACAGGCAGGTACGACGTGTGCAATGAAGGCGTTGAGTTGGTTGGTGTCCTGTCTAGATAAACGATGAAATCGTTTACTCATAATGATAGCCTTTTCCTCTAAATGTTTTGATGCTGTGTCGTCGATCATTTCAAACGATTTGTTTGACAATTTGCACATTCTTATCGTAGTTTGATGTGTGGGTATCCAGATTGATCATCACCTTTTGTACTATCTGAATCGCCGTCATATATAGTCTTCTCCATAAAGTTAGCATCTAAACAGATTCGGCAACAATTTTGTACTGTTGCACTGAAAATTTTTAATTGATAGGCTTCTTATTTTTCCGTTACACAATAAAAACATGTTAACTTCGTGTTCAAAGAAGACCTATCTACGTTGTTACGCGTGATAATGAACTAATAACGCGGCGTTATTGAAAATTGTACGGCTAATTTGTTCGACCCACAAAAACCTAGTCATGTTATTTAACAGATGTACTTCATTTGTGAAACTACAGTCAAGAACTAGAAAAAATTATGACTGAAATTTAAAAAAATAGCAATAACTCATTTTTTAATAAAAATTAGAATTTGGATTTAATTGTTGTATTTCTCTACTTTAGTCTGAGTGGTCGAGTGCGACCTTATAAGATTGTTCAAGAGAGACCTAATGAGAGTGGTTGAATGCGAAAATGTAAATGGCTCGGTAGACCCCTCCGTGAGCGGTCAGCACGAGATACCCAGTGGGTGATCGGTTTCTGGACACCGTACCTTAGGGGCTAAGGTACATGAGCGCCTTAGCTGATTGGGCGAGCAGCCCTTATGTGAGCGATGAATTACTGGAACGTGAGTTTGTAGTCTTTGATATTGTGCTAAGATCTACACGATGAGATTTTGAGTACAAATCATTGGGGCTCACGGATTTATGGTCGTTGTGGGCCATCAGTTTGGAATCAGTGAGAATCTTTGTACTTAGAGATCTGTGCGATAAGATCTTAAATCCGGGTCGCTGGGATCATGAATTGATGGTCGTTGGGGACCGTGAGTTTGTGATCGTTGGAAAGCTTGTGTTGAGATCGATACGATGAAGTCTTGGACTCAGATGATTCTCCTAATAATGAAAATGACTTATTTTTTAAAGGTAATGTTGGAGTTTTAGAAAAATTATTCTGAATCCAAAAATCTTTCTCTTTCGTGAACCAATGGTAAGGCAGTTGCCTGTGGAAAACATGCCAAGAATCCGATTCAAGTTAATTGTCTTTTATTCATTCCCTTGTTATTTGGTGTTTGCATATCTCTTTGCTCTTTGTCTCTATCTACGTACCTGTCTCTTTGTTTATATATTCGTACACGAACACATGACGATATCGTCGATCTAACTGTCTATTTATCGATACCATTGCTTATTATCTTATCAGATTGCTTGTTATCATATATATTTACCTACTTTCCTGTCTTTCTCTATCACTCTCTCATTTTTCGATTGAATTGTGTTGTTACTTTACATTTTTTCTATAAAAAAAAATGTAAAACAATTACTTTTCAAACAATCTAGAATTTTTTATCAAGCATTTCATGGTTTATCATTTGAAAAGACCAAGACAATGGTATTTAAATTCATAAAGTGAAACAAAAAACGTTTGGAAAGCAGTCAAGATCTTATAATTCGCGAGGCGGTTTTGACAAGAAAACAATAAAGCTATTTACTTTGAACCCTCTAATGTTACTCACTTAACACGGAGCTTTTTGCTAACTCTACCTTAGCATAAACAATTCTTAGAGATTAACGATATTAAGGGTAATGTGTTTGCAGCAATATGAAACTAAATTACTGACATAATTTATTAACTATTAATTAATACGAAGTTAGGTTTATATATTATAATTACTTGACACGGGAGGCTCGGCGTCTAAAGTTTATTTAATATTCACTGCCAGACAATGGATTAAGATATTTGGACTATATCAACCGTACACAAAGTTTGATATAAAATTCGCAGACCAGTATCGTAGAACTTTATTAATAAGACATTATACATTTAAATTATCACCTTCTGTTTGGATGACGGATACAGCCATCTTATGGCGAACGCAAGTTTCGTACTAGTTCATTGTTTCATAATTACTAAATGCTATGTTCTTAATCAGACAGCAATGGTGAGTAAGTTTCCCCCTTCCCAGCAGTGCCCGGAAAATTTGACTTTGAAAATGTCCCGTTTCGCTGCCTGACCATGTATTTTAAAAAATTGATGTGAAGGGTGAATTTTCACAGATTTCAGGGTTTTGCAGGTATTTAGTAAGTGAATGATGATTATTTGGAATGCCAAAACAAATTTTATATTAAAATATTTTTTTTGTTAATTTTAATTCGAACGGATAATACCATTATTTAGGTTTCTAAATATGTGCAGTATTTTTATATATATATATATATATATATAGCAATGTTCATTAAGAATTTTAAAAATTGCGTTTATGGCTTCCATTGGTTGTTATAAGCTCCGCCCCTCTGATTTCTTGTACATTGAAACAGAATTAAATTATAATTTAAACAATTTCCATTGGTTATTAAATTTACGCTTTTAAAAAATAAATGCAACATTTGCCAAAATATATCAAGAATTTTGAAAAAATAATTTAAACAATATAAAAATTTTAAAAAAAGACAAAAAATAATATTGTCTCTTCTCACAGGGTTTGATCCCTTTCAATCGAGTTAGTTGGGTGAGAAACCTATGTCATAATCACTACACCATGATACACATTACAATGTAGCGTCTTACAAAGTTATAACTTGTATACATTATTTGCCAAAAAAACACAAAAAATGCGTTTTTTTCCAAAAACATAATCTGATCTAAAATTCCTGTTGTACTATTCCAGTTCACATCAATTAACAATACTTAGAATTTTTTCAGATTTTTAGTTTAAACCATCTGGGCTACAGGGTGTGGGAGACAAAAATTTTTGCACAATTTTGGCAAAAATCGCTTGAAAATAATTTATTTTGCAAAAATAAAAATTTGGTCGTTAATCCACGTACCAAGGGCTTTCATTTGATAACCTACTCAGAATTATAATTTTTTTTTTTGATGAACACATATTTGTTTATATTTTTAGGGGGATATGTTTTTTAGATGTTTTAGTATTTTTCCTATGTGCGGGTCAAAGAGTTGTATAAGCTTGCGAAATTTCAACTCTATAGGTTTAGCCGTTTGGCTACAATTTTTACCGAACAGACAGACAGACAGACAGACTGACAGACTACAAAATGACGGTATAAGGGTTTTTTGGTCATACCTACAAAACCCTAAAAACGAATAAATAAAATAATGTAAACCTACTTATGTTAATAAACATTCATTCAAATTAGATTTTATTCTTGTTTCGTCAATTTAAACCATCATTTGTCATAATAAATTCATTAAAAATGTGTTTTGTCCAAATCTAAATACGTAATTAATTTCTTCTGCCCATTTTAAACAAATTTCAAAGGTTTTGGTGGCTTCACTCGTTGAAACTCTTGCAGGCGTAGCCGGCACTCGCAACCGCGGTTTCCGGTATCGTTATAATCTTCAATGCCTATGCCCGATTAAGTATAACAATTGCCTGATTAGACGAGGTCCAGAAACCCCTCTGTAATCGATTTATTCTTGCTTATTAAAATATGTTTAAATTCATGTTTGGGACTTAAACAAAAAGGACAAAATTAGTTAGTCGGAAAATTAGGTTCCCAATATATTGCAAAAAGGATTATAATGTATTTTGCAATTACCAAAAAATTGCATTGCAGTCAAAATACACGTTTTGAATGTTACATCCATAGTTCATCAATCAGCGAATGTCAAAATTCAGCTCAGCAGTTTTTTCTATTGTTTATTTTGTAAATACACAATTAAGCACAAACATAAAGTTTTATAAGTATCATCATCACTAGCGCGATAGCTCGAGGTGAGCCTTGGCCTTCTGTTTCCAAGTTTCATGACCATGTTTTCAATCTATATCAGTATTACGTCCATTTTTTAGTGTACACAGAAAGGCACCTACAGTTTATAGCCGGTTGCAAACGACTAAGTAGAGTCTGTAATTTGTATAGATATTTTTACACAGATTATTTGACTTAAGCAGGAATTGAACTCATCTCCGTGCCCTTACTCAGCGGCAAATAGCAGATACAAGCGGTTTAACGCTTGCAGCTACAGGCTTACATATTATAGGCCTTATAAGTATAACTTTATTTATTCATCTTATTTACAGCACAAATACAAGGTGTCTCAAAAGAAATTTTATATTTATTTAGCTTACTGCGTGAACGCAACGTATCCGAGGGGCGCGGGGGTTATGTCAATCGGTAGCCTGGCTCTTGGGAATTTAGTCGCTATGGAGCGTTTCTCGGGAGCAGACCGCGCGTTATTCGTGCGAGAGTTTTACAAAAACGGTGATTCGGCGACTGTAGCGCGTAGAAAATTCTGCAGTATTCGAGGTTTTCGCCACTTAAATGATGCGCCAACCATTCCTCTCATTCGACATTGGATTAAAAAGTTTGAAGAGACTGGTACAACGCTGGATAAATCAAAATCCGGGCGACCTAGGTCATCAAGAACGGTATAAAACGTGGAGAATGTTAATCAGTCTGTTCGTGACGAGATGAATTCACTGCAGTTACAGTGAATTCAGAGCGTTATGTGGAGATGTTAGACAACTTCTTGGTACCTGAACTGCAAAACTTTCCTGGCTATAACCAAAGAACATGGTTCCAACAGGATGGAGCAACTTCACACACGTCCAATATGTCTCTGCCACGTGTTCGTGAAATTTTCTCAGGCAAATTGATCTCCCGGAGAGGTGACATAAATTGGCCTCCACGCAGTCCAGATTTAACCCCTATGGACTTTTTCCTATGGGGTTATCTTAAATCTAAAGTTTACGCCAATAAACCGACTTTACTGGCACATTTGAAAGAAAATATCCGTCACGAAATGGCAGCCATCCCTGAGTCCACCTGCCGAGACGTCATAAGTAATTTTACTGTTCGATTAAATGAGTGCCGAGAACGCGAGGGTCTACATTTAGACGATATTATTTTTAAGAAATAAATCCCCAAAAAGTGTATTTTAATAATTAATAAACATTTTTTCTATATACGGCTTACTTTTTTTTTTAATCGATCCACTAAATATAAAATTTCTTTTGAGACACCTTGTACTAGCAGCAGTGTCTACAGGCGAATGGTAAAAGTATCAACGTTTCTTATCGCACGACAGCTAGTGGCTAATTCTTATTATCTTATCAGCACTAATTAACAAAATTATTTGATAGGCGATTACACTTCTCGCCCTACATAACGATATTAAACAATAATAATGCTACGTTTTGACAATAATTCATATTTCTGCCAATACTTTTTAAACAGGTCTGGCGTTTTACTGCAAAACGCGGCTGTATTTGATGCGACGTTTAATTTATTACCTACTGCAAAATGCCGCTGTAAGAATTTAAGTTTCTAATAACGCAAATTCTATTCGTTCCAGTATCAGTTGAATACATGACACAAACAATTATTACTAGACGGCGCTATTTGACTATATTAATCTCCTAATTTGACATTTATGATTTCTTAATAAGGCACGCACCAAGGGGGGCTCACGAGCTTGAGCCTCTACCAAAAATTAAAAAAACAGTTTTTCGAGGACTCATTTTGCTTGTAATAGAACTTAAACACCCCTTCAGAAAAACATTTGGCTTCTAAACCTCCCGAAGAAACCAGCTGTGGCCACAACAGGACCGACCGCTATCACAAAGTACTTGTATAACATACATTCTAGCAGCAGAGTAGAAATAACTTGGCCCAATATTTTCTAACAGAGATATTATTTATCATGACCATGGTATTTATCATGAAACGTTAGGTATAAATATGAAAAAATAGATACTTGGAACATTTTTTCAAAATTGTTTCGTTTTATAAAAAAATGTCTCAAATAAAAGTTGTAAGTTATTGCATTTATATCAACTTTTGTTAAATAAACTTTTTCGAAATATTTTTTTGTTGCGATTTTGACCGAAAGTTGATCAACTCGTGCCACTGATATCAAAAACTTAAATATGCAGTTTCATAAAAATCCTTTTAGCCGAATTTGCTCTGCACGTGTATATAGACAGACGGATGGACAGACAGACCGACAGACATCATGCTAAAAAAAGTCAAAACGTTATGTAGGGACCTCATTTCGTGGAGATCCATCGAAATCTCGAAATGTCAAAATCGGTATGATCACAATACCTCCCTTATATATGTTGGCGGTCGGTAAAAAGGTAATTTTCATTTTCAATTACTTAGTTTTTATTAAATAAGTATATGATTTTAAAAAAGTTAGTTTCAGAGCCCCCTTCCCAAGAAAAATCGTAGTTGAAACTGTTAATATTGTTGCAAATTGATTATTGGAGTAATTCATCAAATACAGATGAAGATGAAGAATTTAATCTAGATATACATCTGGATGTTTTGTAATAGCCATTTATATGTACAGTACACACTCTCAATCATTTTCAATTTACTGCCGATTTGTTTCGATTCAACTAAATAGCTGTAAGATTTCTTAACGCGGCATCTTACTGCCAAAAGTTCTTTTAACGAAACGAACATCTACTGACTTTTCAGTAAACTGCCAATTCAAACGAACAGAAAATTTTGACGCAGATATAAACAGATGACGCAAAATAGAGAAATGAACAGACCTAAAAATAATCCTATTTCTAACAATATTTAGTTATGTTATTAGGCCAAAAGTGTACAAAAATGTGTTTTTAGAGAAAACGATTGACCATAACTTCTAAGTGGCTGTAGTTCTTGGCATGTTCAAGGCCAAGTTTTACTTGCTCTGTGGTCCAAGGTTACTAACTATAAACAAATTTTCCTAGCTCAATTCAAAATTCAAACAGCAGCACCAAGTGCGGAAGGATAATGGAACTTTAATTATTAGCATTTAAGCTAAATAAATACATTGCTGTTTGAAGCGCACGCTTAGGGCGTTCCACCATGAATTTTTTATTTTATATTTCAAATTATATTTTATTTCCGCTTAATTATCAATTTGACCTAACTTAAATAAATATCCATTTTATACCAAAACATGTTGAAAACCACTATATATTTTATTTCCGAAAATACAAACATATTACCGTATTCATTACCTGATACAATAATATTTTATATAATATTATATAATACTATAATAATTTATTATTGTATTAATTTAAACCTAATTTTAATATATTTAAAAACAACCATTTGTTTTTCTTAAAATATAACTTGTTTAGAGCCGCTGATATGTCAGTTACTAATTTCATTCCGATCAGCGCAAGCGACCAAATATGCAACGATTTCTTAATTTTTTTTTTTTTTTTTTTTCTTCTAAGACCAGCTGACGTGTTTTTGATTTTATATTGAAGTAATAGTTTAAAATCAGTTTAAATTTAATCAGGATCCTTTGATTTGTGTCAATCGTTAATTAATATATCAGGGTATATTAATTATTAAATTTATATTTTGTTATAGTTATTTTTTCTGGAGTTTTCCCTCCAGATTTCTTTTGTGGTTAAAATCCGTCATTGTGGCAGTAATTTATTAATTACTGCATTTTTTTAAGACCCGAGAGAAAGGTTTGTTATTAATTTCCTAAATTCTAGTTATAAAAACTGTCTATTTTAAATTTATTTCATTTTACTGAGTGACGTCACCTGTCGCTCCAACTCAGAACGAACGCGTGTTTTACCGTTTTTACTAGTCGTTCGTTCTGTTTAAATAATTTTTTATTTGTTTAATTTAGCCTATATATTTGTTATGAATTTACTAGTAGATCTGTACCCATTTCTCAACATTTTGCGTTGAGAAATCATTTAAATTCATCCCTTTTTTGTAGATTTTAATATAAAATTTTTCTTTAAATTTAGAATCACTATTTTTTATGAATTTGTTCTGGGATTAATTTACAGTGTAACCGACCGTATTCACCGCCGCGCTTACCGCTATTAATTGTTGCAGTCCGCAACAATTACAATTATTTAAATTTTTTTGTACAAATTATTTTTTGTTCAAGTATTTTTTTGATTAAGGTTTTTCATTCACTATTTTTTTTTTTTTTTTTTTGATAATAAATTTTTCTATTATTATTTATTATTCCTGGCAACGCTACACCACCTATCATTATTAATTTTTACACTGTAAATTTCCCTAACATATTAGCGATCCCCAAAACCTTTTCTCTCTTTTATTCAATTTATTGGCAACGCATTTCCACCACGAACCTTACCTTATTTTTTTATAATAATAAATTCTCCGATCGCGTACCGCACCTTTATAATTTTTGACATTTCAAAGTCAACCCTTGTGTGTCGTCATGTACTCCTACCCTACCTGGGCCGGGAGCGGGCGCGACACTGTTCTTATTTTTATTATTATTTAGCCAGTGCGCCCCTCGTGAAACAAAAGACATTAATACTAATATTAAATCATATATTTATAATTTTATTAGTATAGATTTACTATTAACTTAACTAAATTGTAGCTCTTCGATTATATTTTAAAACATTAGTTGTGTGAAACAAAATAGAATAAAAATTTAAATTTATTGAACAGTGTTTCCTCTTCGTGTTACTGGCAAATAAGTTCAGAATTACCATTATCTTTTTGTAAACAATGAAAATAGCTACGATAAATCTATTTTCTGGAATTTGCTATTTACCAAGCATTTCCTTAACTTTAAGCCTCAGTGTTAAGTTTATGAAAAATGTAATTCATAAAATATTGATTGTTTCAAAGATATAAAAATTTATCACTTTCTGAAGATGAAAGTATAGAATTGGATACAGAAAAATGATATTGAAAGAGGAGTAAGACAAGGGTTGATATGTATTTTTATCCAAGAATAGAAGTTGAAAATGGTCCTACGAAATTATGTATTAAAACCGAAAAATATAAAAGATAAGATATAAATGTGATTTAAGATTAATGAGTATTTGTATACAAAATATCGAGTAAGACATGACACTTAACAAGACAAGGTGGAGGATTTTTAAAAATAAAAAAATCTTTTTGAAAGATTTCCCAAAGAATTTTTTTAAATGAGTCTTAAAATATTAATTTAAAACTACGCATATGAAGACATACTAACAATTTTGGATAAGATAAAATTAAAATGGCCAAATGCACACCATATATATACTGACGGATCAAAATCAACCAATGGCGTAGGTTGCGCTGTTTTAGATACACAGCGCAATTTTAGCCTAAAATTTAAACTCCCAGATAATATGTTTATCTACAATGCGGAAATGATGGCAATAAACTTGAGTTTAGAATACTTAAAGAATCACTTTCATAATGAATTTATAATTTTTTCTGATTGTAAAAGCGTCGGCCAAAAATTGAGTTGCCCTGGATTTGAGAAAAATAATTATTCATTCATTTATGATTATAGTTGAAGGTAATGGGATTCGGACCAGTTAGAAAATAGAAACAAATTTATTAACTTCGCTAACGTTTCGATTTTAATTTAAATCTTCATCAGAGCTACAAAGATATATAGAAATATAGAATTATTAAATTGGTAAGTTTACATGTATAAAATTATGATAGTGTTTAAATTTAACAAGTCAAGTAGTTAAAATAAGCATTACAAAATTGTCGGAATTTAAAATATAACATAAAATAATTATTAAAGAATAAAAACATATCAAATATGAGTTAAAGAATAAAAAACAATGTTAAATTTACAATACCTTAGTTAATAGTCACGATATAAAATAACAATTTTAAAATTAATAAAGAACACATCATATTGTCCGGTTATTGAACTCAGAGGTAAGCATATAAATAAGCCACGTATGAATTTGAAAAAGGGTTTGAGGTGGTTGAAACAAGTAAGTAACGCTATCTATTAATAAGTTAGAATTTGATTATTAGGTGAAATATGAATAAGCATATGAATAATCATATGCTTATCTCTGAGTTCAATAACCGGACAATATGATGTGTTCTTTATTAATTTTAAAATTGTTATTTTATATCGTGACTATTAACTAAGGTATTGTAAATTTAACATTGTTTTTTTTCTTTAACTCATATTGATATGTTTTTATTCTTTAATAATTATTTTATGTTATATTTTAAATTCCGACAATTTTGTAATGCTTATTTTAACTACTTGACTTGTTAAATTTGAACAATATCATAATTTTATACATGTAAACTTACCAATTTAATAATTCTATATTTCTATATATCTTTGTAGCTCTGATGAAGATTTAAATTAAAATCAAAACGTTAGCGAAGTTAATAAATTTGTTTTTATTTTCTGACTGGTCCGAATCCCATTACCTTCAACTATAATTAGTAACTTACGGACGTAATTCATCTAATCAAAATTCATTTATGATGTTATTAAATGCCTTAACAATCTTACAATCAGCGGTAAAATTATAAAAATATGCTGGATTAAAGGCCACTCAGATTTTGAGTTCAACATCGAAGTCGATCTTCTAGCCAAAGAATCAGCTGTAAATGGCTCCCTCTTAAATATTCCTCTAAACAGGAATGAGATTATGTCAATCTTCAAATTTTCCATATACAACCAATGGCAACAAGAATACATAGATTCTCTACATCAAAAAGGATCATACTACGGTCAAATTCAACCTAGAAAGCCTTGATTTTCTTCTCACCAAAGCAGATCTTTTATATCCACTCTTATTCGGCTTAGATTTAATCACAACTTCTCTCCATATCACCTGCATAGAATTAACATGAATTTGTCTCCTTTCTGTCCGTGTGATAATTTGTCTGTCAGTGATTCGAACCATTTATTGAATGCTCAATTCATTTTCGTAATCGTAACTTATTCATACAAAATTTAGTTGTCAAAAAAATATCCTTACCTACCAATATTCAAACGCTTCTTGCTACTAATTCTCTAGACATTTATGAAATTATTTATAACTATATTAAAAGCAGAAAATATCAAATTATAAATGTAATTTTAAAAATATTGTAATCTCTGTGTTTATACATGGCTAATAGCCAAAGCAGCTAAAGCCAACAAATAAAAGGAAAAAAAAGACATACTAAATTCAGTTCAAAGCCTACTTATGTCCTTACACCAATTGTAACAATTATTGAATGATGCATGCAGGGAAGAAAGAGAGAGGGAAAGAGGTTTTAAAAGCGTTGGCTTCATTGTAAATTGATTATATGATAATTTTTTACAATTGACAATTAAACTATTTTATGAATTATAAAAATTTTACGATTATAATCTATGAATGAAAATTTAAATAGATAAGCTAAAATTAAGCAACTTGAGGTGATTCGTGTTCGCGTGAAACTTCTAGAAAATCTACGAATCTAGGAAATTATAATATTTTCATCATTCATTTCTATATATTCTTGCTAGAAAGTAAGAAAGAAAAAATCGATTTCAGAATATTGCGTGTGAAACGCATATAATCAATGGACAAAATTGCTTGAAACTAATTTTGTTATTTTCTCAAAAGATTTAATTAATTGTTCGACATGTGTTGTTTTTGCTGGAAAATACAATAGCATAACATGGACAACATAAATATGAAGTTTCTAGAAGAGGAAAAAAGTCAGCCAGTAGAAAAAAGACTAAAGATTATTTATTATTAGTAACTAAACGTTCTAAAATAGCTTGCATTATACAGAGCGTTCATTAATGACTGATGAATCTTTGAATTTCCATCTTATTAGAATAATTTTAAACTTTGGTATTATATATTTTATTTTATAATACGTTACAGTAGATTTCTTTGGTTTTTACGAAACTATATTTTCAAACCTAGTAATTTTTAACGAATAAATGAATGTTTTGATCATTTTGTTTAGCAAAAGCCAACTTCAATAGTTTAAAAGTTAGCTAGTAACAACTTAAGAAATTTTAAATTCCTTTTAGTTATTATGAATATTACATGACGAATCAGGAACAAGACATAAATTAATATTATATACGAGGTCTGTTCATAAAGTATCGCGAATTTTGAATGTTCGCGGGTTACGTATATTCGATTTTCGATTTTTTTGTGGCGTTATGTTGGTACTCATGTCTCTCACTTATGCCGACAAGTTCGGCCATTTTGAATGTTCAGTTAATTTTGGACAGTTGCTTTGCTTGCACGTGTTTTGGCTCGTCTTCGATTTTTGCCAATACCAAAAAATGGATCAAAGAATCTGTATCAAATTTTGTGTGAAAAACAAAATTAAGTGCACGGACACATTCCGAATGTTGACTGTGGCATATGATGAAGCTACCTTGGACCGAAACAACGTTTATCGGTGATACAAAATGTTCTCAGAGGGCCGAGAAGATGTGAACAACGAAGAGCGTGCCGGACGCCCGAGCACGTCAACAACAGACGAAAACATTGATGAAGTGAAGAAAATAGTATTGGCCAATCGTCGAATCACAGTTGAAGTTGCTGAGGACCTAAACATATTGATTGGCACGTGACATTCAATTTTTACCAATGATTTGGGTATGAGACGGGTCTCCGCGAAATTCGTACCAAAATTGCCTAATTTAGACCAAAAACAACACACTAATAATGCCGCAGCCACCGTATTCCCCAGATCTGGCCCCCTGTGACTTTTTCTTGTTCCCGAAATTGAAGAGGTTCATGAAAGGACAACGCTACGCTACGAGTGAGGAGATAAAGACGGCATCGAAGGAGGAGCTGAACAAGATCACAAAAAAATATTTTTTCAAGTGCTTCGAGGATTGGAAAAAACGTTGGCACAAGTGTATAATATCTGGTGCCGATTACTTTGAAGGGGATAAAATAGATATTCATGAATAAATAAATAATTTTTGAAAAAACACAAAATTCGCGATACTTTTTGAACAGACCTCGTCCATGCATATAGATAAAATCATTTATTTTCATGCGTATACGCATTAGCTCTACAATATAGGCACTTATAACTGTTCTTATAAAATGTATAAATTAGTCTGCTGAATCTTGTTGTTCTTGATTTTGTGAATCAATATCTCTTTCAATATTATAATCTAAACATGAAACAATGGGTTTGTGGTAATTAAAATATGTGATAAATACTTTTGATTGATATCTGTTTAAATATCACACCGAAAACTCCGTCTATTGTAGTTCCGTATTTTGTTGTACTCTCCTTTGGGTTATTTGACATATCTACCATAAATCCAATGTGGTTTTTAAAAACTCAATTAATATTCGGCTCCGTCGAGTTTACTCGAATAAGAAGTCTGTTTCTTTTTCGCTCTGCTAAACTCGGGGAAATCGAATGAGCGTTTTACTTTGGGACTTTGAGCAGTCTCATTCATTCCCAGCAAAAATTTTCTATTTGCGGTGCGCACAAAGAAGTTTTCACTTCAAAAAAATATGTAACAATAAATAAGATTAGCTCTCAGTAAATTATTAATTACAGGCAAATATCTAGGTTAAATATATATTCAACTGCACTCTCAGTCGCACTCAGGAAGTCTGGAGTTTGACCAGCGTAGGCCCTCAAAGGACATTCCTCCACGATATAGGTGATTGTTTACCTGTCGGCGCCACAATCGCACTGTGAAGATGATCTGCTCCAATTGTGGAGCGAGTGCACACACTTACCGTGACCTGGCCTAATACTATTAAAGCCGGACCAAATTTTCCGAGGTAATTAGAAACCTGGTGATATACACGATAAGTTGAGAATACGAGTTGGTGCATTTTCTTCCCATTATCTACTCCAAGACTCTGCAAGGCTGAAGCTGTTTTCTTGCAGATTTTTGGCTTTTATAAATGAGAGACGCCTAGACCGCAATATAATGATCTCAATGCTATCAGAGTGAATCGGAAGTTATCTTGTTATCTTATTATGTTGTACTGTTTGGTATATCCTGACAAGATCATGTTCTTTGCGTAAGTCTGGTGGTGGGATATGCCTCAACACGGGCAACCAGTATGTAGTTGACTTGATCGTACCCGATATTATTCGCATTGTGCGATTTAGTTCTACATCCACTTTGTAGGTGTAAGAAATGTTAAGCCAGACTGGATAACAAAATTCAGCTGCAGAGTACACCAATCCTGGGGCTGAAGTACGTAAATTAGAGGCCGTACAGCGTCATTTTATACCACAAAGTTTCTGGATTGCATTGTTCCTAGTTCGGATTTTTACAGCATTACTTGTGAATTTGGCTTTTCAATTTTTGGTTGCTTCATTATAATTGTTAATCCATTTTCCTCTTCTAACAGTTATATATTTTTTTATATCTTGGTATTAACATTAATTGACATAAACATTAATGTCCATTAATTATCAAATATTTGAGATGTCATTTCAGAGTTACCACCCTAAGATAATATTATAAATAAAATATTTAAAAATTGAAGTTTCTTTCTTAGTTACGTATTACAAAATGAGATATATAGCCTATATGACCAGTCCGCTTCCGACAGTAAGTCTTTATTTTTTTATTGTTTATTTAGGGGTGCTTCAGCTGCTATGACCATTAGCCCCCACAAATCTTATATATTACAAAGTGTGTACATTTATACATTTTATAAGACTATATAATATAACGTATATATATAGTCAAAAACCTCTTCTAAACATTCGGTGTAGAGGTTTTTCTTCTCAGTCTAATTCTTTTATGAAGTTGCTCTGTCTTATTGTGAGCCTTAATTTCTGCTTCTTTCCATGTCAGTCCTTTTTTATCTAGGATTTGTGACACTGTTTGGTTCCATGTTTTATGAGGTCTTCCTCTTGGTCTGCTTCCTGAAGTTCTGGCTAGCCATATATTTTTTGTCGGTCTTTCTTGCTTAATTCTTGTAATGTGTCCATACCATCTTAATTTCTGTCTATCTATTGTTTTTTTCTACTGCTTCTATCTGTAGCTCTTCTCGTATTGTTTCACTTCTTATTCTGTGAAGTTTAGTGACACCCTTAACTCTTCTTAAAAATTTCATTTTTGCAGCTTGAACTTCTCTTGAACCGATCGGAAAGTACCCAGGACTCGCAAACATATGTTAATGTGGGTAGGTAAATCGTTTTGTATACTAGGAGTTTTGTGTTGTTACTTATTTCTTTCTTATTTATTAAGATTTTATTGAAAATTTATTGAGGGCCTGGAATACATTTGCTGAATCTTTAATTCTACTGTTAATTCCTTCTTCGTATCCCCCTTTGCTCTCTAATATAACTTCTAAATACTTAAACCTGGTGACCTGTTCAATTTTCACTGCGTCCAGAGTTAAATTTATCTGAACTTCCTCTTTACCAATGACCATTACCTTGGTTTTACTGTGGGTTATTTCCATATTTCTTTCAAGTAACGCCTCCTTCCATATATTTACATTTGCTTGCAAGTCTAAATATAAATCTGCAATCGTCTATAATATAAAGTATAACAATTATATTTCATTATATACATCAACGCTTTTTAAATATGAAATGATATTATTTATTGGATCTGGGTTGTTGTCTAAAATGTATTTTATTGTATGTGACAACCAACAAATGCGACACACATTTTGTTGGTTCGGTATATTCGAATAGATGTTTGTGGTTGAGTTTTTTCCTTTGAGCTTTTTCCTTTCTTTCTTTTGAGCAATCTTTGTATATCTCGACATGATCCATTTCGTTGAAATCTTCCTTTATTTGTTGATAAACAGCTTTATATAGGCTTGGAGTAAGACTTTAATATTGGCGCATATACAAACAACATCATCGATGTAAAGAAGATTATTCAGATATATTTCATCAATAATAATGTCATTAATGTTCCAAGGTAGTTTCTTAAATATGTCTTCCAAACCTAGACATAATCTCTGCGTTCCGCTTAACTTGCAGGCTGTGTCAAACTTGATGACAACATGCATTCCCTTTAAATACTTCCATAAGTTTGCATAATCACAAGACATACAATTTAGATATCCGTATTATTTAAATATAGTACTCAGTTATTCATAATTAGAAGTAATATATTTAAGTCGTTTAGCATTTATAATTTAATAAACGTAGAGAAGCTGTCATCTTACAGTAATAAGTACAAAATACGCCCAGTAAATGAGACTTTGAAGTAGTTTGGTCCGCGAGTGTTGCAATTTGCTGAAAAGCATCAGCCAAGGAAAATAGGAAAAGCTCTTATAGCTAGTGCATACATTCTAAAGGAAATTGTTGTGAATTGTGACAATATTGCGACATCTTCAAGATGTATTTGGTCTCGAGACATTCCTAATTCTTCAAATTGTGAAAAATGTTACTTCGGTTGTATTTTTAACTTGTGTTGGTGTGAATTTTAATATAGTGTGCTCTAGTTTCTTTCTAACAACAATAGAACACTTCTTAATATTTCAACTACACAAAGTTGAACACAAGTTTAATCATTTTTAATTATATCTGTCTATCGAAAAAATATGCAATCCAGAACGGCCAAAAAAGCGATGGATGGTGGAATAAAAAACATTTCTTAATTAATGACCGAATAATGAATATGATTATTTTTAAAATTCATACTACATAATATTATTTTTTAGTTGAAACTAGTATTTCATTGATAATAGACACAGTAATAAACCAGTGGCGAAGGGAGAACTCCGCTAGACTTTACCGACCATAAAAAAATTGACTATACAAATTTGTTCTATACAAATTTTTGTTCAAGGCTTGGTTTACTAGTTACGATTTTAATTTAGTTTTTTTTTAAGGAAACGATTTAGAAAAACGAAGTTTAATAACTTCGGTTTTTGGTTTTAGATGTCCATAAAAAACAATAGGGTTCTTTCCAATTAATAGGAGAATTTTTTAGTACCAGAACGAATTCTCCAAGTTGAACGGTTCTTGAGTTATTGTGTATAAACACACATTCGGATAGCACGAAAATAGATTTTTTGGATTCCCTGAACCTTGATATAGGGTAGTCGGCGAATCAGTGCAGTTGCGTCACTGAAAACGTCACATGTTCTTGTGACGTCATATTTAGTACGTTTACATTCATCAATTTATGGACTGTAATATTCGTACGCTGTCACTTGTATCGAAATGAAATGAAAATATAAGAATAAGAACAGAACAGAAACAAATAAACTTTTCTAATAGGTAAAATAGTCCTAAAAAGGGCTGATGTGAATATGATCAAAGAAAATAGAAGTACGTTGAATTTAACATAAAAAGCTATGCTCAACACACAATATCAAATGGAAATCTATAAGATATTTATAAGAAAATATATAACTAAACACAAAACTGCTAAATAAACAAAAAACTATATAAAAATTGTTTTTAGAAACTACTATAAGTTAGATATATGTGAACACAAGTATCAAAACACATCGGAATGTATTATAAAATGAAAATGTAAACATTGTTTTATTTAGCGATACCAATAAAAATGTCTCTATATTAAATAAACGCTTTTAAAATTTGTAAATCTTCAAAATGACTATCGAACACAAACTAAATATGACTTCAAAAGGTATGTTTTAGTAAAATAGAAGAGTGAAAAGCAATATCAGTCTATAATTCACATGAAAAAAAAAAATCGATTTAGTTATTATTCCCCACTAAGTTTGTCGTTGCAGTTATGACGCAAAATAACCAACTGCGTTGATTGAACGAAGTGACCTATACGCGGTCATCAGTCAAAGTCGAAATCGAAAATTTTCGCGATTAAAATACTTGCCCCTTATATATTAAAGTCGGGCAAGTAAAAATGACCAGCTTATAGGTAAATGGTAAAACTTTTCAGAGAATTTGTATTTTCTAATATCAAACAAAAATAGCAAACAAAAGGTAAAACTAAGAGATTACAGACAAAAAGCTACAAATTAAAATGAAAAAATAGCACCCTCTTTGCTGTTTTGAATAAATGTCAAATCAAATTAATTGCTAGCTAGTCGTACCATAAAGACAAACTTGTGATGTGCCCTTCACTGTCAGTGTCTTATTTTAGCAAATATTGAGATAGGCATGAGCACACAGGTCAGTGAGAGTTCATTTATAGTAAAAGGTGGTTGTTTTACTATAATGTTATAATGAATTGGACCGATTATGAGAATCGTGTCGCGATTATCACGCTGCACAAGGCAGATTAGTTAGCATCTGACATTTTCAACACGTTTCAGAAGCTGAAAATCTCCAGTAGATTTGTCTGTCGCACTATTCAAAGGTTTACTGAGACTGCAACTCTTGATGACCGCCCCAGATAGGGATGTCCGCGCACTGTAAAGACAGATAATCTGACAAATGCGGTGACGGCTCATATTCGCAGGAATCCAGTAAGTAGACAATCAGTTATGGCTTGTGAACTAAACCTCTTCAAAATGACAATGTCCCGCATGCTTAAAAGTAATCTAGGGATGTCAGCTTACCGACGTGGTATAGGACACTTCCTCACACCTGAACTTTAACATCAGAGGACGACCAAAGCAAAGCTGTTACTTAAGCATAACGAGTACAACGGCAGTAGGAAAATTCTTTTCATTGATGTAAAAGATTTTTAATATTGAGGTGGCTTTTAGTCGCCAGAATGGCAGGGTGGCTGGTCATCAGTGGTTAATATACCGATTTATTGACTGTTATTTGTATTTGTAGTATTGAGATTTAAAAAAATATATATATTTCGAAAAATAAAATAAATAAAACACGTATCCTGCTAGTAGCTAAAAAACGACAGGGTGTATGCTAAAAGTTCATGAAAAGCTCGTGAGAAAGCGCCGAGGATCCAGAGGGGACATAACCCAGCTTCCGTTATGGTTTGGTGGGTCGTGCACCACCACTAAGATTAATTGTTACAAGAAAAGGTTAAAAACATCGGCCTGAATCTACCAGGAAATCATGTTAGAGTCGATAATTAAATAGCTGAACTACTCCTTCTTTGCTAGTCACAGCTGGAACTTCCAGCAAGATTCAGCGCCAACCCATAAGGCGAAGACTACGCAGCAACGTTTTGCAAGCAATGTACAGGACTTTATTTCTTCTGTTGATTGGACGTCTAGTAGGCCTGAGCTCATGCCCCTGGACTAAAAGTTGTGGTCCGAGCTTCGGGACATGACCTGCAAAAAGAGCCTAATATCGATAGTCTAAAACAGTGTTTCTCAATCAAAACCGTACTGCGGACCAGTAAAATATGTAATTTTCTACCGCGGACCACTAATAATAATTTTTGGTTAATTTTTTGCAAGAAAACAAATATATTTAATGTGCTACTATAATATTTATTTTAATTGTAGAAAATCACAGAAAGTTTACAGAAAATAAACAAAACATAAATTATTTACATGAAAAATGCATAAAAAAATAACCAAAAACACGCAAAAAACACATACAAAAACTTTCGCGGACCACTAAAATTTTTCTGCGGATCACCGGTGGTCCGGGGACCACCTCTTGAGAAAAACTGGTCTAAAACACGCCCTGATGAAGGTGGCTGAGGGTTTTCTTGTAGAAACGCGTCGTAATTCTGTTGACGAGTGGATTCAGAGATTCAATAGTTGCGTACGGGCCAGAGGTGGTCATTTAAAAAACTGATTGATGTTTCTTTTTAGAATTTTGTAGGTATAACCACCAAAAAAACCCTTATAACGTCACTCATGTGTCAGTCTGTCTATCTGTCTGTAAGATAGAAATTGGAGCCAAACGACTTAACATAGAAAGTTCAAATTTTGCATGCTTATAAAACTCTTTGATCCACGTATAGGAAAAATACTGACAGTTCAAAAACACAACTCGAGATAAATATAAACAAATATGTATTTAATTAAAAAAATATGTTTTTTTTTTAATTTTGAGCGGCATATCAAATGATAATGAGTGGACCAACATGCAAATTTTCATTTTTGAAAAATCAGTTATTTTTATGAGATTTTCACCAAAAATGTGTCAAAAAACTTTTGTCCCCAACCCTATCTCCCAGAGGGGTTGATCTAAATCTAAAAAATCTCCATAATGTACATTGGTGGGAACCGGAATAATTCAATAGGAATTTTTGATCACATAAGTTTTTCGAAAAATGTCGATTTTTTTTTTGTGTCGTTGAAAAAATATTTTTTAAAATTTATTTTGTGGTATCAAAAGAAAGCTCTTAAGCATAGATTAAAAAACAAAAAGTATTTTAAAATTATTTTTTTAACACGATTTTAGCCAAAAAGGTGGTAAAAAAGTTCTTGTCCGGGAGGGACAAGAACTTTTACCCAAAGGGGATAAACTAAAAATCTGAAAATTTTTTAAGTAATGTACATTAATCTAAGCCGGAAACGTACGAGAGAAATTTTTAATAAGATGAAATTTTTGGAAAATATTGCAGTTTTTGTGTTTTTGAAAAAATTGATTATTTTTTTAATTCATGGCTAAATTATGGTTAATAATGTTATGGATTTTTTGTATTTATAGCTAAAATAGTGCGCGTCTTTTTTTGAAATTAAAAATAAAAAACAAAAATAAAATAAAATATTTTTAACAGGTGAACCGAGTTACTCACACCACACCGCAATATACTTTACTATTGAGTATTATGTTGGAGTGTTCAATTATTTTATTATACTATTACACGCTGTAATTCAGTGTATTGAATGAATTACTAGATTTTTATTTTTAAGGTAACAAGGAGGAATATATAATTTATAGTGGTATTATTATTGAGTAATTATCCAAAAAAATTCCAAAATTTCAAACCTCAAGTCTCTACCTCTTACCATTTTTGAGATATGAATTTTTGAAATTTACAAAATAAAATCAAAATTTTACCAATTAGTTTTAGGTCATTACGGACCAAATATTACAGAAAAACCATCGTAAAACTAAATTTTTTAAAGATTTAAACCTTAGGTCACTATTTCTTACCATTTTTGAGATATAGTTTTTGATTTAATACCCAAATTTCCAAAAATAACTACACTTTCACGAGACACAATATATTCAATATTAAAATACGTACAAAAAATAACTGAGAATTTATAAGAAAGACATTTTAATGTTATCTCGATGTTTTGTTAACCACAAATGAATTAGTATGGGATTAAAAAAATAATTAATCCTCTTAAATAAGTTGATAAGGAAATTTTATTATTATATCATTAACAGGAATTACGTAAACATTTATGCGACGAAACCTGTTTATCTGAAAAAATATATTAACTGTGAATTTTCATAGTTAACAGGATTTCGTAGGCAGGGCACAGTAATACAGTTTTGAAATTATTGTAGAAAACATTACAAACCAATTTGCAACAAGTTTGGAACCTAATTTTACGACCTACTTATTTTTAAGGTCCCAAAAAACTAATTCAAATAAGTTATTAAAATTTTAAAGCGCTAAATTACGAAAAATCGATATTTACATTTGACAAAAATCACGTTTTGCATGAACTAAGTGGACAAATAATGGTTTATATTGACAAAATAAGGATTAAATTTGATTTGAATGTTTATTATAATGTTTATAAGTTTATGTTTGTTAATATGGATCTTACTAGCATTAGCTAAATAAATAAACTATTATTCACACTTTTCAGGTTTTAGTAAGTGATGATTATTTGGGATGCCAAAATAAATTTTATTTTAAAATATTTTTTTTGTTAATTTTAATTTGAATGGCTAATACCATTATTTAGGTTTCTAAATATGTGCAGTATTTTTATATATATAGCAAGGTTCATTAAGATTTTGAAAATTGCCTGTCTCAATTTTTTCATATTTACATGTAACGTTTCCGTGGTCATGATAAATAATATAGACCGGGAGCTCATGACATTTTTGGTCTCCGATATCATACAGCATGCCTTTTGGAGGAGAGAATATTTACCCTGTGACAACAAAAAAGGGATGGTACTAAACCCCTGCACGCTTTCCGGTCATAGGGAAAATTGCATTTCCACTTGCACAAAATTTTTGTGTTTTTCTCTGATTTAATATTGCTTGCCCTTTTGTCAAAAGAAAGTTATAACAAATTTATAGTCTTTTAATTATAGGCATGCTGTATGAAAACGCGGAAAATCATGTTTTTTTATTACAAGATCACATGACCGTTTGAGCCCTTTGGGACCCTCCGAATCGCATGCATATATTTAAAAGACTTTAAATTTGTTATAACTTTCTTTTGACAAAAGGGCAAGCAATATTAAATCAGAGAAAAGAACAAAAATTTTGTGTTTAAGTGGAAATGCAATTTTCCCTATGACCGGAAAGCGTACAGGGGTTTAGTACCATTCCTTTTTTGTTGTCACAGGGTAAATATTCTCTCCTCCAAAAGGCATGCTGTATGAAATCGGAGACCAAAAACTGTCATGAGCTCCCGGTCTAATATCTCTGTTAGAAAACATTAGGCCAAGTTATTTCTACTCTGCTGCTAGAATGTATTTTATACAAGTACTTTATGATGCCGGTCTGTCCTTTGGTGGCCGCAGCTGATTTTTTAATATACATCTGTGTATTATGTACAAAAAGAAAATTAAAATATATTTAAACATCTTGTGAAAGACAAGTATATTTACTAATCCCCTTTTACTCTTAAAATAATAATAAAGAAACCAAAGCGGCCTTTGGGCCTTAATTTCCCCCATTGGCTCTTTTGGACAATAGTAAATTTTGTTACTTTAATTGCTACGCTCTCCTATACTAAAAAGATAAAAGTAAACAATTGAATTAACTTTTTTTTGCGAAATTCCCATTAAGGAAAGTCCCGGTTACGCCAGTGAATCAATTAAAACGATGCTGAAGCGTTTTTGAAAAGCTTGCCTAGTGGCCTACATTTTACAAAAAGTATTTGTACAATTTCTCGTTTCAACATGAGGTTATTAACAATTTCATTTACGGTTGCTCTTTAACTTATCACCCTATTCATCTCCCTTTTTCTTAAATATAACACCATCTCAGTCCTCCCAATTTCGTAGTAAATACTCCTCTCAATTTCTCCAGATCTTTATAAGCATATATTTAATAAACGACAATTTTCAGAAGTTAGTAACCGCCTACGTCTCGATCCTTTAATAAAGCGAAGGAACGTATAATCATAGACGGTTAAAAAGTGGAGTCGGCCGGTACAGGGGGGTAAGAGGATATTTGCGGACGGAAGCGTGTTACTGGTACGCGTAGATATGCGTTATCACACCGACGGTCTCCAACAAATTGCGCTCAAACCACAATTTTTATTACATACCATGATTGTGTCAAGGCTGCATTTTTAATATTACATTATTAATTGGTTTATTAAATTTAATTCTTCTTTGATAAGATTAGGGGTTTCTTGATATGACACCCAATAACATAAATAATACCTAAGAGCTGACCAGTACCTGAACATGAACATTGTAAAGAAACAAAATACTTGGTAAAGTAAAAGTCTATATTATTTCCAAAATGAAATGGCCACCCTCCTATTGATTCCTGATGACTGATAGTATAACCATTATACCTGCTGCGTTTATCGTTCTGTTAATAACAGTTGCTAGTGCCGTAATAATTATTTAAAATAAACATGTTTTCTTATTTCCTATTTAGAATGAACTGTATATACAGAGTGATTATTTAATGGCGAGACGACGTCAACGAATTTTACGTGCCTTCTAGCAGAATACTATGACTATAATAACCTTGAAGAAAATTTGATTATGAAGAAAAAAAAGATTATGAGCATGCGCGTATAATCGCCTGCTACGATGTGTATGAAACGGCAAATTATTAAAACTTCCAGTGACGTCGTCTCGCCATTAAATAATCACTCCGTACTCACATGACATTCCTTCACATTTTTATAAGGCTTAGGACTGGCTATATTTATGCTTATTATAAATATAGACATGTTTAAAAATCGTTTTGTTTTAAAGTCTATAGTCTATATCAGAGTTTCCCAAACTTTTTTTCCCGTGACCCGGTAATTTTCACACTTTTTCTTCGTGACCCACTAAAATCTTTCCGCCTATAATAGCCCATAGGTAAGCTAAAACATATGGATGTCCATACAGTTTTCATTTATTCACATAATAATTATATTAAAAAAGCATTAACCGTTACAAAAATTTGTAGAAATTAAACAAAAATTATTAAGGAGAACGAATAAATAATTAATAAGAAGTGTGGTGCTGTTTATTTTTTACTAATAATTTGGAGAAAACGATGATAGCTTTATCCCTCTATCCGGTTCTACTTCCAATCGGTTTCGGTACTTATTTTTAAGGAAGACTAATGTTTAGAAATCTGTTTCGCACTTATAAGTCGTGACGAAAGGCATTAGAAATTTTATTGCTTTTTCCGCTATAACTGGGCATTCCTGACGACAATTTATCACCTAGGTTTCGCGAGTTTTTATGCGACCCGGCATTTCGCTTATCGCGACCCGTTTCTGGGTCGCGACCCACCATTTGGGAAACCCTGGTCTATATTAAATACATCAAATTTGCACAAACAAAAATCATTCTTTTTTTGCAACAAAAATAAATCCTAGCAACTTCAAATAATTATACATATGGCTAACTTTGTATGGAAATTCTATTCCGTCTTCTTTTGACATCTTATTGATATTTTTCTTTAGTAGCCACGCCCACATTTTCACATTCCACGTCAACGTCCACATTTTTGCACTCCAAATCACCTTGCTCAGATTCACTATTTTCACTACAGAAATTAGGAATTTCTTCAAAATCCAATGCACGCTATGAACGTTGAAAATTAACTAACAAACAAGTATAACAACCCCTAACATTTTGGAAACAATAGGATTATAAATTTGGAAAATATCCTTAATAGTTTTTAATAAACTTCAATTGAACTAGTGTTACATCTATTCGTTTAAATTTAAAATTCTCTTAATACCTCTTATATTCTTTTTACTGCAATAAATCTTGGGATTACTGCCATAAACCCACTACTGTGGTCATTTCATTTTGGAAATACTATAACATAGTTGGTTAGTTAGTTAGATCAATTTTTTTGCCGCACAGCAATAAAGGGATTAAACATTGAATAAACATTGAACAAAAAATATTTGTTTTCTTATTGTAAATAAATAAGATTATAGTTGAAGATAATGGGATTCAGACCAGTCAGAAAATAAAACAAATTTATTAACTTCGCTTACGTTTCGATTTAAATTAAATCTTCATCAGAGCTTAGTATACAATATAAAATAACAATTTAAAATTAATAAAAATTAATAAAAAACACATCATATTGTCCGGTCATTGAAATCAGAAATAAGCTAATGATCAAAATTTCTGACTGGTCCGAATCCCATTACCTTCACCTATAATTACTAACTTACAGACGTTACTCATCTAATTAATAAATAAGATGTATAAATTTTTCTTTTAAGTCAATAATAAGCGATATATTTTAAGTTTTTTAGTAAACCGAAACACCCCCATTGAATAAAAAATTTGAAATGCCATATAGCCTATGTTCGAAACCTGGTTTTATTCTATCATCGTGCACAATTACGTGAAAATATGTTCAGCTTTTTTTGCGTGAATCTCGGACAGACAGACAAACCGACGGATAAAACTTTTTTGTTGTATATATAATTTTTCGATTGACTGAATATTGTGGTAGTGACGGGAGTACACTCTAAAACTAAATTCTTGAAATATCTCACTTATTATTTTTACCCATCATCATCAATGGCGCGACAGCGCGACGCGAGCCTAGGTCTCCTGTTTTCACACTCATTCTTACACTTGTTTACTTACACTCATTCTTACTGTTTTAATTATAGACTATAGTAAAATAGTATTATAATTCACTACTTGCACTACAAAGAAACGATTAAGTCCCTCCACTTAACTCTCGCCTTATTGTAATTGTTTTGAAATTCCCGCCTTTTGTAGTTTACATTAGATCTGAAGTTTGTAGTGGGAGGAAATAACCACACTAACCGCGATATTTCTACGGTTAGTTTGGTTACAAAAAAGTAACCAAAATTCTCAGTAACCGCGTTCCGAAACCTAACAATTTTCCTGAAAAGATTAATGTCGTACACTTTCGGAACGGAAAACTTCAACCGCGGTTACTTTCGTCGAGTAATGGAACATTGTATTAATAAAATCTATTAAATAGAAAAAACTCTATTATTTTGTTATTTTGTTTTCACATGTCTAGTTATTTTTCGTAGCTACCAACAAAACTACCACCCTACCATAGCCTACTCAGATAAAGAAACATCGTGAAGTGTAGGAAAGGCAGAAAACGTGTAACAAATCGTCAGTATTATATAAAAATAAGTTGAATGTTTATATTTCGGGCGACCCGAAGAAATAAGATCAAACCCGGAACTCGGACACAAACCTGTAAAATCTGGAACCTCCGGGTCAGTTCCGAAGAGGTGGCAACCTCTATATACATTCAGGAGTAATATGGTCAGTATTACGTCAATTTTTTGGCATACACAAAAAGGCTCCTACAGTTTAAAGCCGGTTGCGAACGGCTAAGCAGAAACTGTAATTAGTATAAATATTTTTACACAAATTATTTGGCATAAATAATATTTTTATTTTTTTGTTATTATTATCATTATTATTATAAGCAGGAGTTGAAATCACGTCCGCGCCCTTGCTTTTAATAAGAAGATTATTTAGGGGTCAAGGGTGTTAATTATAAGGTTGAAATATCTCATTTATCATTTCCTGAAAAGCAAAAATGAAACTATCCCTCTCTGTTCCATGCAGTTTTTAATAAGATATACATTTGGGGAGCTATGGGGAGAGCTACCTATAAACCAAGTATCTCACTTTTTATTTACTTAACATCAAAAATATATACATAAGATTGGTTTAGAATAAAGAAACAATTATTTTGTTCTACCTGAAACTGAAATATCTCACTTATCATTCACGTCAAAGCAAAAAATATAGGTATTCCAGCTATTAGTTTTAAATACATTTTGTTTGATAGAATTTCAGTGATTATATATTTAGGTAGACCGTGAAACAAAACAAAGCACGAATAGTGGGTGTATGTTGCCGTACAGATAATGTTATCATCCCATTCAAAGTGCGTGAATTTATCGTTTGTAAGCATTGTCCTTGGCATAGCAACGTGGAAATAAACTTACTCTAAACACAAATCAACATTAAACAATGCAATTCAATATTAGAGATTTATCTAGATGAACACAAAACACTTTCAAGGATCCATAATAGAAAAATTGAGAAGTTTCGAGGTTAAATAAATCATTGGGAAGATAATTTGGAAGTGATAAACTTTTCTGAAACTCAGAAACAAACAAAAATAAATACGAATGGCGGCCGGTACAACAAAACTGCGTAGCTGCAGAGGCGGACTGACGGCCCTCGGGGCCCCTGGCGCTAAACGCATGGGGGCCCCCTTCCCCGGTTCTCCAACATATTATTTTGTGGTAAATAAGAAAATATCCCTTGGGCTATAATTGTTTTACAATAATAAATAGATTAAAGTATAAAGGCTATTCCAAACATTTAGGAGGAAATAAATGGGAATTTCGTTCGTTTAGGTTGTCACGAGTCACGAGAACAGACCTTGCTTGGGTTTTTTTTCAGGATGTTATGTGAAAGTTTAAAATTTCAACAGTGAAACTGTTCTGTGAGTGAAACCATGGAAACGAATGACATTTATTAAAAGTTTTAATACTTTTTTACATATTTTAAAACAAAGCAATTAAATAAATGGGACATTTTTTCTAACCTCTTCTTGCATTTTGGCACATATGTGTACATTTTAAAAACCAAGATCTAATTAAAAATTAACTAATATAATTATTGCTCGATGGCCACATATGATGCCATTTTGCATATTAGTTCATATATCCTACGCTTGGGACAAAAAATCCAAGTCTCATATAGAAATTCAACGCCCTCAAGCAGTACAACAATACAACAAGTTTATGGGCGGAATAGACATGGCTGACAGAATGGTAGCACATTATCCTCATACAGTAAAACGTAAGAAGTGCTACATGAGAATAGTCTACCATTTTATGAATGTAGCTATCGTAAATGCTTGGGTTTTGTATAGAGCATCGAAAAGTTCTAAAATACCTCGTTTGGAATTTAAAGCCTCCGTTGCAAATACTTTCAAAGACCATCTAATGAGCACTCTCCTAAAAAACGAAAAGCATGGACCAAAGTTGTACCAGAAATACGAACTGATGGAATTGGACACTATCCAGAGAGAAAAGTATAAGCATGGATATGCATGTAAGAAGTGCAAAGAGCCTTTGTGCCCAGAATGCATGGAAAATTTCCATGAATAGAAGATATTCGTATTGATATTCGCTCTATGGCCATATATGTGTACGTTTGGTTTTTACATCAAATATTGGTCAAAAATAAGTTAAATTTAAATTTTTTGTATTTTTTATATTGTCTTTAATAAAAACTAGTGTGTTTAGATTTTTTTAATATTTTTTAAATTTTGAAAAAAATATTCGTGTAAGAAGAGGTTAAGAATGACAAAAAATTAAAATGTAATGAAAAGGGTATTTTATAATGATAGTTAATTTAATCTAGAATTTGCAATGTGAGTATGTTTTACAAAGCTTAAACAAAATGACCAAAAGTCCGTATTAATAGATAAAAATTACTAGATTTCCAAATTCTAGTTCCGCCTAAACGTTTGGAATAGCCTATATATTCTGTTCACTTTTGTAAAAACAAACTAAGAGGAAATTTTGATTTCATTAGTTTGCACCTTTGAAATTGTATGTCAGGTTGTTATTAAAAAATAGTAAAAAAATTGTAAGACAATGGCGCCTATAGGTCTGCGTGATTGTTTAAAATATAATTAAACACTCCACTCTTCTTCATTGCAAGCACCGAGAAAAAGCAGTTTAGTAAGCCTTTTGCCCAGGAGCTTATTTCTGCATACAGTGGCTCCTGCTTTCGAAAATAAGCGCTCTGAAGGAACTGACGTCGCTACTACAGACAACAATTTCTGAGCAATTATATATAAGTTAAGGAAGACTGTCTTCATATCGTCCCAAACCAGTAGCAGATTGGATTTCAGAGGTGAAACTGGATTTTTCAAATAAAGTGATAATTAATGTTCAGTTTTGTTAGAACAACGTTGGCCTGTGCCTGATTTTAGTTTCCTTTTCCCATGTGCAATGTCGGTATGATCCAGCAACCGGACGGTTGCTGAAAAAAAAAAACAATTCGATACGATACTGGGTCAAATGTACTGATATAAGTAAAGTATCGGAAGAGTAGTATCGATACTAAAATCGTGATATCGAATGAAAAATATCGATACTGGTATCGTATCAGTAGTATCGGAACATCCCTAACAATGTGCTGTAAAAACTAAGGTCATTCCTTTGAATAAAAATAAATAAATAAATAAATAAAAATGTGCTGTAAGCACTGGCAGCTTGAATTGTCATCAGCGCTCTTTGAACCGCTCGATGCCGTCCAAACTAAACAAATATGTTACATGGCGTGTTACAATTCGCGATACATTACAGGATCAATTCACTAATATGAACGCTTAAGATATTCTTGTCATCGCGAATGCTATGTCTGGTTGATAATATTTTGATCACGATGTAGTAAATTTAGGTGGGAGTATTCAGTTTATAAATTAAATTTAACGAACCTAACAACGCGCATGTTCTAACTAAGAGATTTTACTCTAACCTACAAATACGACTGACATGTTATGAATAGATTACGTAATCGTCTGAAGGTTACCGCGAATAATAAACATCTTGTCAGACAGAGTAACTATAGATATTTCATCCGTGACCACTAAAAGGATTATTGCGCACTCATGTGGTGCTTTAATCTGCAGAAGCTTCATCCGTGAATAAAGTTAATAATCCTCATTCACATACAATTAAGAATATTTCATTTAATAGCAGTCATTATTTCGTAAGAGAGTTTCGGTACGAAAAGGTTAAAGAACCTACGGTCAGCAGAATGACCTCACAAAAGACATTTGCTGTTGCTCACTTAATTTTTGTAGAAAAAACTGCCATTTAACACAAGATATCGGAGTTGTGGGGAACCAAAATTAATCAAACTGTCCCAAGAAGTGAAACAGCAAATGTGACCTCGCATCGCTAGGATAGGTTAAAAGGGAAACGGGGGCATAAAGTGTATTGTGACACACCGAAGACCTAACTCATCTGTTGTATTGTAATATTGTGTTTACAATATTTTAAGTTTGTATTTCAATGAAACTGTTTTGGTATAACAGTTAATTATCAACCGTTTGTTGTCACTAACAAATATAGAAAATATCTATATTACTAGATGCAAAATTGATTAGTTTTCAATATAGGATGTAAATTATTCATATTTATAAAATAATTGATGTAATAAATACAAATACATGTGGTTTTATATGAAATACTTTGTAAATTTTACAAATTTTATTTATTATTTTCATTATTTATAAAAAAATTTGATAATCGTTTTTGTCATAATCTGCATTATGTTATAAAGCAGCTAATTTATTTGTATCTTCGGAGTAATCTCAGAAACTACAGAGCCGATTAGAAATATTCTTTCAGTGCTGTATAGCTTAGACATTCCTGAGTATAATAGGTTATTTTGGTGTTTCTCAACCGGGGAGACGCGACTCCCTGTTGTGCCGTAAAAGCAAATTAGTGATTAGCTTTGAAAAATTCTTTCAGTGGTGGATATCTTAGCCTTTTTTGAGTGAAATAGATTAACGTAACCCCCTGTCTGCAGCAAAAGTGATTAATGAACCGATTTGAAAAATTCTTTCATTGGTGGATATCAGTGGTGGATATCTTCGACCTTCTTGAGTGATATACGCTAATCAGTGTTTTCCAGCCGAGAAGGCGTGACCGCTGGTGTGTTTCCAAAACAAATAAGATTTAAAAAATTCTTTCAGTGGAAACCATGGAAACGAGTAACATTTATTATAAATAAATAGAATATTAATACATTTTTAAATGTTTGGAAAATGAAGAAAATTGAGAAACAGGAAATTTGTATTAAAAATTATACAAAAATCAAAATTTTATGAAAATGACATTTTATAATGACAGTCAGTTGAACCCATTAGCGCCCAAAGATATTTTTTGGAAAAAATAAATAAAATAAACTATCCAACTATAGATGGCGGTAGCGGTCAAGGAATGTCTCAATATTTTCTGTACTCAAGTGAGTACAATGGACGCTATAGTTGGTTTCTTTGGTTTAAGAGAATCTAGTAATTTTTAACGATTGAATGAAGATTTTGATTATTTTGTTTAGCAAAAGCCCACTCCAATAGTTAAATAATAATCTAGTGATAACTTAAAAAAATTAAAATTCCATTTAGTTCCGCTTAAACGTTTGGATCATTGCTCATTTCTTAGCTTCGAACTAGATGGTAATTTCTTTTTTTAATGCGGTCAAGTATGTACATTGAGATGCATGTATGTACATGTCAATGTACATGCCTGGTATTTAGTAAGTGAATGATGATTATTTGGGATGCCAAAACAAATTTTATATTAAAATATTTTTTTGTTAATTTTAATTCGAACGCCTAATACCATTATTTAGGTTTCTAAATATGTGCTGTATTTTTTTATATATAACAATGTTCATTAAGAATTTTAAAAATTGCGCCTATGGCTTCCATTGTTGTAACTGGTGTACATTATTAGTCAAAAAACACAAAAAATGCGTTTTTTTCCAAAAACATAATCTGATCAAAAATTCCTGTCGTACTATTCCGGTTCACACCAATATACATTACTTAGAATTTTTTCAGATTTTTAGTTTAAACCATCTGGGCTACAGGGTGTGGGACAAAAATTTTTTTGCACAATTTTGGCGAAAATCGCTTCATAATAATTTATTTTGCAAAAATAAAAATTTGATCGTTAATCCACGTATCAAGGGCTTTCATTTGATACCCTACTCAGAATTATAAAAAAATATTTTTTTTTTCGATGAGCACATATTTGTTTATATTTTTAGGGGGATATGCTTTTTAGATGTTTTAGTATTTTTCCTATGTGCGGGTCAAAGAGTTGTATAAGCATGCCAAATTTCAACTATCTAGGTTTAGCCGTTTGGCTACAATTTTTACCGAACAGACAGACAGACAGACAGAATATTCAGTGTAAGTATTATTTACAAAGCTTATTAACATGGCAAAAAGCCCAATTCAATCGTTAAAAGTTACTAGATTTCAAAATCTAATTCCACGTAAACATTTGAAATATTTTGTTTAAATTTTGTTACTCATAACAACTTAAAGCCGGTTTTTGAAAACCTAGTTAACTATAACCAAATAGTTAGAAAACGGTTGCTATGGTTACTTATAGCAGTGATTCCCAACCGCCGGTCCGCGAGATTTTATTTTACTATGCAACTATTTGCCTAATAAGTTATAATCCACTTAATTTTTAGATGAAAATCTCGGTCCTTAATCTGTTAATTGCTTTTGTTTCTTTTTTAACTAATTATATGTGATTTTTTATTTGTTGTTTTTTGTGTGTTTGTAATCAGTGCACTAAAAAATATAAAACTTTTGCGATACACATTACGTTCTAAACTTGCCGGTACGCGAATTTTTACCGACCGTCAACATATATAAGGGTGGTATTGTGATCATACCGATTTTGACATTTCGAGATTTCGATGGATCTCCACGAATTGAGGTCCCTACATAACGTTTTGATTATTTTTAGCATGATTTCTGTCGGTCTGTCTGTCCGTCTGTCTGTCTGTCCGTATGTCTGTCCGTCCGTCTGTCTGTCTGTCTGTGTACACGTGCAGAGCAAATTCGGCTAAAAGGATTTTTATGAAACTGCATATTTAAGCTTTTGATATCAATGACACGAGTTGATCAACTTTTGGTAAAAATCGGTTGACTAAAAATGGGAGTTTACTCGTGTCGATTTTAAGATTTTTGCGAATATCTAGCAACTGAAAAATATATCAAAAAAATTTATTGAACAAAAGTTGCTGTAAATGCAATAACTAATAACTTTTATTTGAAACGTTTTTTATAAAGCGAAAAATTTCCATGGTCACAATAAATAATATCTCTGTTAGAAAATATTAGGCCAAGTTATTTCTACTCTGCTGCTAAAATGTATTTTATACAAGTACTTTAAGATGGCGGTCGGTCCTGTGGTGGCCACTGCTGATTTTTTCTAGGTCGCTTGCCGGTCCGCCATGAAAAAAGGTTGGGAAACGCTAACTTATGATATTGTTATATTGTGACCGTAGTAGAGCATTTGCTTACAGTTTACTAAGTTTTCAGAAACCAGCCCTATAGATAAAAATTCCATTTAGTTCCGCTTAAACATTTGGAACAGCTTTATGCAAATATTTTTCTATTGATTCTATTTCCAAATACCAATACATTTCCTTTTTACGAGTTAAAGATCTGTATATGTACACCTAATTTCAAATCTTTAAGTACATCGGATTTGATATAATTTCTACCGTACAGACAGACCGACAGACACATACGAAACCCTAAAAATGATGTTAAAAACTTGTTTTATTAAAATTTCTTCCCCCGACTTACTAATTTCATAAGTTATTCCACTATCTACACAGTATAAAAATAAAAAATTATAAGAAGAATTTTTACAGCTCTTATCTGAAGAATACTTTACTTCACCACTGTTATTTGAACCTTCTTTTGTCACCAAATAACAAAACATTCCTTAATCTTTGGTCGTGGTTGTACGTTGAACAAATGTAATTACGAACAAGCTTGTAACACAAACCTTCGTAAGTAAACTAAGTGAAGAACATTGTCAAGTGTACACAATGCTCGATTATAGGAGATAGCACACAAGAACTAGAATAATTTGACCGACACAAAACAAATTGACCAAATTTTCCGAACAAATAATTCGATCAAGATTTATCACCGAACTAATAAAGAATTATATGGTATTCCAGTAAGTTATCTGAAAGGGCATGGCATTTAATAAAACATGTTGAAGGAACAAAGGACGAGTAGTCAAAATAGCCAGGGATAAATCAACCTTAGGACGTAATAAAAAGTATCAGAGGACTACGAAATATATGAAGTGACAACCAGATTGTGTAGAAACGTTGAATTGAAGAATACACAAACCTTAAATGTGTTCATTTTTGTTTGTATCCCTTACTTTGTTAAGTATTTCACTCAGGTGGGCACAAAAAAAAAATTCTGAGGGAGGGGGGGGGGGTCAGAAGACAAATTTGTTTTAAAAATGTAGGAATTAGGAAATTACTCAGCACCACGTGCTTGCCAAATGCATTTTTCTTTTCAAAATGCAAATGTTGACCTAAAAAAAGATGCTCGCATCCAAACACGAATACGAGGTTTAAGTTTTTACAAAAACTAAGAGAGAAAATAGTATATTATGTTACTAGGAGTAGAACGCGCTCTTTTTTGTGCAGCAACTGCAACGTGCAGCAACTTTCTCGGCAGCAACATTTGAGGCGCACCAGAAGCTTGCATATTGAGCGAAGCACAAAAAATTGATGTGAAGTGTGAATATTCACACATTTCAGGGTTTTGCAGGTATATAATAAGTGAAGGCAGTATGCTGAGTGTGTAGGACAAATTTTACTTTGTAGTAATCACGGCAAAATGAACGATATTTTTAAAATAATTTATCGTCTGTTAATCATATAATAAGACTGGTTATTAAATTTACGCTCTTAAAAATTAAATACAACATTTGTCAAAATATAAGATGTTCACTTTTGTAAGAACACACTAGATCTGGTTATTTTGGTTACTTTTATGGTGTGTTACTGACTTTAAATGTCAATAAAAATATTCCTTACGCTGTAAAACCGACTTTAGGTTGATAAGGTTATGATCACTATAATTAAGATATCATTTTTCATTATGACATGTCAAATGGATCGACATTTTAAAAAAGTGACATTTTTTAATACCAACATGACATACAGCTACAAGGTGCAAACTATTGAAAACGAAATTGCCTCTTAGTTTGTTCTTACAAAAGTGAACTGCTTATATAACTAGAATTTTGACAAGATAATTTCAATATAACAAAAATGCAAAAAAAAAACGGAAAAAATAAAATTCACTCCGTACTCGAACTCGAAACCCTTCGCTTCCAGCGCATTTTAGCTTACGTCACCAGTGCTATAACCCATTACGCTAACGCATGCTTTGCATGTGAGTGTCTTACATTGTTATAACTTTTGTACTTTGTGAACCAAAAACCACAAAAAAAGCGTTATTTTCCGAAAACATAATCTGATCAAAAATTCCTGTTGTACTATTTCGGTTCACACCAATATACATTATTTAGAATTTTTTTAGATTTTTAGTTAAACCATCTGGGCTACAGGGTGTGGGACAATTTTTTTTTGCACAATTTTGGTTAAAATCGCTTCAAAATAATTTATTTTGCAAAAATAAAAATTTGATCGTTAATCCACGTACTAAGGGCTTTTATTTGATACCCTACTCAGAATTTAAAAAAAAATATTTTTTTTTTCTATGAGCACATATTTGTTAATATTTTTAGGGGGGTATGTTTTTTAGATGTTTTAGTATTTTTCCTATGTGCGGGTCAAAGAGTTGTATAAGCATGTCAAATTTCAACTCTCTAGGTTCAGCTGTTTGATTACAATTTTTACCGAACAGACAGACAGACAGACAGACAGACAGACAGACAGACGACAAAATGACGGTATAAGGGTTTTTTGGTCATACCTACAAAACCCTAAAAATGTCGAGACGTCCGAAAATACGTAGACTTTTAGAGGACATAACAAATATAAGAGATGACTTTTCTGATATACGATGAAGATGATTTTGATTCTGAAAATGGGCCAGCAGATATTTCAGAGGATCAATTACAAAAAGAAGACGTGTGTGTGTGTTGCCTCATACAGCGATAGTGAAGAAGAGAACATCAATATACGTAGACCAAGAAGAATTTTGAGATTGACATCATCTTCGGATGAGGGACCGTCTGCAAACTGAAATTGCTCCTGATGGATCTATCTGGAATGAAATAAAAGCTGGATCCTCTCCAGGAAGGAGATCAATAAGTACCGTTTTCAAAGAAGTAATTGGTCCTACAGGGTATGCAACATGAAACATAATGAAAGGATCAGTAACTAGTGCTTTTTCATTGATAATTAATCGTCGAATTATAAACCATATTATAACATGCAAAAACTAGAAGCTTTCCGATTTCTTGGTAAAAAATGGGACTTATCTCAAGAAAAGTTTTACGCTTTTTTTGCAATTTTATATGGGCGTGGTGCTTATGAAGCTAAGAATTTGAAATTATCTTATTTATGGTCTAAAAAGTGGGGACCTGGTTTTTTTGGAAAAACTATGAGTAGAAAAGAGTTCACAGATATTTTACAATTTATTTTTCTTTAAATTTTAATATTTTGTCAACTAAATATCAATCCGGTCAAAATGACCGGTTTTGGTAGAAATAGGTATATAACAACTGTTGGTAGTTCTAGTGTTAAATTAACCCAGTCTTTAAAAAATTCCCATTTTACAGAATACATTGTAGTAAACCTTTAAACTTTACTGTTTCCCTTTTACAACAAAATATAAAAATTTCTTTGTGGTTAATATTAAATGTGTTACTATTACACTGTAGTATGTTAATCTGTAGTACTGTACGGTAGTAAATGGTTCTGGTCGTCCTGTCTACATTGATTAAATTATGTCAGTGTGTTACACCGAATAAAATGTTTTGTCGACAATAGCTAAATAGTACAGTTTGTATTTTTACTCAAACTGTTTCATTAAAATGTTACAAAAAAGTTAAAAAGGGTTTTAAAATGGACAATTCGGTAATAATTAATGGAAATTGTAGAGACAACTGGGTCACCATTGCGGTCAAAGTAAAAAGGTACATTTTCGATTCTCTTTGAGTGCATATATGTGTACAAAAAAGAATAATAACCACAAGATGTAAATTACAAAACAATGGGAACAGATATTAGATTCTATAATTGGAAATATTAAGCCATAATTTTAATAACAATTTCAAAAATTGTGAGTTTTCTAGGGCTGGGATTGAAATTAGTTTTTTGGATACCTGATATCGGTTTTTGGGTAAAACTGGGTTCATAATTTTCGAGAATCCCGGTTCCGGATGCCAGGTTCCAGATATCCGATATCAGATATCTGCAGTTTTTTAAGTTTTTACAAAAACTAAGAAAGAAAAAAAATTTTTTTTTTGGAACAAGCTGTTTTATTGTTTTTCAGAATATTGGCCTTTAAGAGTTATACACTTTTGCTTGCGTTCAAACCAATTCTCGAAACATTTTTTCCACTCTGAAGTTGGTATCTCAAAAACATGGTTTTCGAAGGCTTCAACATCTTCTTGAGTTGATGAAAATCGCTGTCCACGCATTTTTGTTTGACATTGGGACAACAAAAAAGGTCGTTAGGGGATAAATCACGTGAATAAGGGCAGTGAGATATTAATTCGATGTTTTTCTCCTTCAAATAATCAATTGTTCGACGTGCTGTGTGGGAGCTAGCATTGTCATGATGAAGAATGATGCGACGTTTTTGGTTGTTTTTCCTGATTTTGTCGATAACTTCTGGCAAACAAATTGTTGTATACAATTCAGCATTAGCTGTTCTACGATCCTCTAAAGGAATGGTTGCGACATGTCCAGCACAACCGAGGAAACAAGCGATCGTTTTCTTGGAAGTGCTTCGTGAACGAACAACTTTTGTGGATTTCGGTTTATCTTGGAAGATTCAAATATCTACTGTTTGGATCTCTGTTGCTTAGTTTCCGGTTCATATGAATAAATCAAAGTTTCGTCATCTGTAACGATTCCCTTACACCAATCAACACGGATCTTTTTTGAGCTTCAGTCAAATTATGCGGAATCCATCGGGAGCAGATCTTTTTCACAGCTAAATTTTCATGGAAATTCGAATGTATTGCAGTCTGCGATATGTCAACGGATGCCTCTATATCACGGTAAGTCACATCTGATCTTCTTCTATCATTTTGCGCACAGCATCGATGTTTTTTTGAATCACAACCGATTCAGATCGACCTTCACGAGATTTATCATTGACAGACGCACGACCACGATGAAATTCTGCACACCAATTGTAAACACATTTTTCTGATGGTACTTCATTCCCAAAAGTTGAACGAAGCAAATCTATGCATTGTTATTGAGTTAGGCTTTTACTAAAATAGTAAAAAATCTTCACGAGTAATATCCATTTTTTCACAAACTTGATTTATTTTAACCCTCACTGTCAACAAACTACTCGGTCAATTTATAAGCTGCCAATGATTTCACAATAACAAATGTCAAATCTTACAAATATATTAATGACACAATCCACTATTGCCATCTAGTGGTCGTTTGTAAAAACATAAAAGGTTACCCTCGTAAATGTCCCGCACTGATTTTCACATCGAAAAGAGAGCCTCAGCTGCCTCAAGTTTCAAGACTAATGGTATTATCAAGAAACCCTAAAAAAGGTCCTTGAGCTCTGCAAAAATTGTTAAAAAATGTAATTACACTATTCTTTAAAAGTTCGCGCTTATCAAACTTAAAAGTAAAATATCGCAAAAAGTTGAAATAAAAAAGACAATAGGTAGAACAATAGCTTAGTGTTGGTTAAGTCTTCCAGAACTAGATAAAAAGCATGTTTTTTGTACGTTTATGTTCGAAGCTTTTTTAAAGAATAATACAAATATGACTACACATATTTTAGTAGTGAACCTTATGATAAAATAACATTTATTATATGAATAAAAGAAATGGGAAAATATAGTCGAGATTGCAGGTAAAAAAGTTTTATTGTAGTATACTCAGCGGTAAATCTTCGTGTATATTATATTTGGAGAATACTTCTTCTTGCGAACAGAATACCCTACTTCTGCTTTTCTCGACCCTATAGATTATAACAGGGGTGCACAAACTGTTAAAGTCGAAGGTCAATTTGAAAATGTTTACGTCGTAGGCCATAAAATAGATAAGTCTTATAAACCGTTTTAACGGTAAGTAAAACCCAAGGGGCGCACCAGGGGGTCTCACGAGTTTGACCCCCCCCCCCAAGGACTCAAAACACTAGTGTTTTTTAAGGAATACATATGAGTTTTAGAGCTCATGATCTTTTTTTTGTCATCACATGTTAATTGGAAGAGAGGATTTTCTTTCAAAACCTTTTTTTGTCATCACTTGTAAATTGGAAGCGAGGACTTTTTCTTTTGGTCAACACTTATATTTTGGAAATGAGGACCTTTTTAGGGTTTTGTAGGTATGACCAAAAAACCCTTATTCCGCCATTTTGTCGTCTATCTGTCTGTCTGTCTGTTCGGTAAAAATTGGAACCAAACGGCTAAACCTAGAGAGTTGAAATTTGGCATGCTTATACAACTATTTGACCCGCACATAGGAAAGATACTAAAACATCTAAAAAACACATCCCCCTAAAAATATAAACAAATATGTGCTCATCAAAAAAAATATATTTTTTTAAATTCTGAATAGGGTATCAAATGAAAATCCTTAGTACGTGGATTAACGATCAAAATTTTATTTTTGCAAAATATTTGCCAAAATTGTGTTAAAAAAAAATTGTCCTACACCCTGTAGCCCAGATGGTTTAAACTAAAAATCTGAAAAAATTCTAAGTAATGTACATTTGTGTGAACCGGAATAGTACAACAGGAATTTTTGATCAGATTATGATATCGGAAAATAACGCATTTTTTGTGTTTTTTTGGTTTACGATGTACAAAAGTTATAGTTATGTAACACACTAGACTGGAAAGTATATCACGGTCTAATGGTTAGCATGCTCGCTTGCTATGCAACAAACTAAGGTTCGCTCCCGGACAGAGAAGATAATTTTATTTTTTGTTTTTTTCCATTTTTATTTTCTTTAAATTATTTTGTCAAAATTCTAGTTATATATTGGCAAATCTTGCATTTTTAAGAACGTAAATTTAATAACCAGTTCGAATGTTGGAATTATATTTTCATTCTATGTGTCATGTATACAAAACCAAAGGGGCGGAGCATATGACAACCAATGGAAGCCATAGGCGCAATTTCCAAAATCTTAATGAACCTTGCTATATAAAAAAAATACTGCATATATTTAGAAACCTAAATAATGGTATTAGGTATTCGAATTAAAATTAACAAAAAAATATTTTAAGATAAAATTTGCTTTTAAAGCTCTTAAATTAACAAACGATAACATATTTTATGTATGTCGTTCATTTTGCCGTGATTACTTCAAAGCAAAATTAGTCCTACACTCAGCATGCCGATTTCACTTATTATATACCTGTGAAACCCTGAAATGTGTGAAAATTCACACTAAACATTAATTTTTTTTAGTCAAAACTTGTATTTTAGATGTAAAGACTTTTTTGGCATCATTTGTAAATTGAAAGTGAGGACCTTTTTTTGGTTAACACTTGTGATTTAGAAGTGAAACCTTTATTTATTTTATTTATTTATTATTTTTTGTTTTTTTTTTTTTTTTGTTAGCACTTGCATTTTGGATGGTAAAATGTTTTGGTCAGGACTTGTTACTAAATAATTTCCCGATCTCTGCCGCTATAAAACAATTTTGTTTTTAAGCAATTCCGCGGTGAAAAAATCCTGGTTGCGAGGCTGTAACCCCCATATATTATAAGTTTCTTATACAAAATTAACAATCTAAAATAAAATTGATAACAATCCATGTTCAACCTTTTAGCTTCCCTGGGCCACATTATAAGAAAACGAATTGTTTTGGGCCACATATAAAATACACTAATACTAACAATAGCCGATAAGAAAAAAATTTATGTGAAGTGTGAATTTTCACACATTTCAGGGTTTTGCAGGTATTTAGTAAGTGAATGATGATTATTTGGGATGCCAAAACAAATGTTATATTAAAAAAAATTTTTTTTTTGTTTATTTTAATTCGAACGCCTAATACCATTATTTAGGTTTCTGAATATGTGCAGTATTTTTTATTTATATAGCAAGGTTCATTAAGAATTTTAAAAATTGCACCTATGGCTTCCATTGGTTGTTATAAGTTCCGCCCCTCTGATTTCGTGTACATTGAAACAGAATTAAATTATAATTAAAACAATTTCCACTGGTTATTAAATTTACGCTTTTAAAAATTAAATGCGACATTTGCCAAAATATAACTAGAATTTTGAAAAAATAATTTAAACAATATAAAAATTTAAAAAAAAACAAAAAATAATATTGTCTCTTCTCGCAGGGTTCGATCCCTCTCGGATCGAGTTACTTGGGTGAAAATCCAGCGTCAAAACCACTACACCAGCATACACGTTTCAGTGTAGCGTGTTACAAAGCTATAACTTGTGTACATTATTAGCAAAAAATCACAAAAAATGCGTTTTTTTTCAAAAACGTAATCTGATCAAAAATTCCTGTTGTACTAATTATAAAAAAATATATATATTTTTTTCGATGAGCACATATTTGTTTATATTTTTAGGGGGATATGTTTTTTAGATGTTTTAGTATTTTTCCTATGTGCGGATCAAAGAGTTGTATAAGCGTGCCAAATTTCAACTCTCTAGGTTTAGCCGTTTGGCTACAATTTTTACCGAACAGACAGACAGACAGACAGACAGACAGACAGACAGACGACAAAATGACGGTATAAGGGTTTTTTTGTCATACTTCAAAACCCTAAAAAACGTAATATATTATAGAGTTTGAGAATGATTTGATGAATCACTTTTTGCTAAAGAACGCATTAAATTAAAAAATACATCGCTTATAAATTAATAGCAAGTTGAAATTGTATTTGTGGTGTTATTAATGGACTTGTAGTCGCAATCTCATAAAGTTTACGATTTTTCGTTTGGCCACATACGGCTCGCGGGCCGCGTTTTGCACAAGCCTGGTGTAATAGGATATTTATAATTGTTGTAAAAATGTTATTGCTCAATAACTTAATAATAGATATCAGTTCTAGACACAATTCTTCTAATTTACGTATAAATATTTATTTCTTTTTTATAACCAATCTTTTGTCCATTGTTATCATTTTTGTTCTATTATTTTTTCAACATATACAGACCAATTCTGTAACTCTGTTACTATGATAATAGTAACTAAGTTCGTCACTATGAGCAAGGTCAGTTACTACCATGAATGAAAGGCGTTATACCTTTTATAATATTTTATGTTGTAGTAACGTTATTACACAGTAACTTTTTACAGAATTGATCTGTATATGTAGCAGCTGTGGTGCATTAGACAAGTATCTCATTAGACAGCTTTTCTGCATGTTACCTAGCCAACTACTAAAGTTGTTTTAGAAATCACCTAATAAATAGTACTTGTGAAGAAGCGGTCGGATAACAAACATTTCTTTCAATTTTTTGGAGGGCTTAAAAGAAAATTTCTTCAATAAAATCACTCAAATTGCTGTATTGTTTCATGGAAATGTGCTTTATTATAATGCGCATTAATTATTATATTATAATAAAATAATTTTTCGGCTTGAAATTATTGTTAGGAACCGATACGGTTTCCTTGGGTAACCGGTGTCGGTTTTCGGATAAATTCGGGTACTTAATTTTCGAGTAATCCTATTCCGGTTACCCGGATGAGGATTTAAGATTCCCGATAGTTCGTTTCCGAAATATTGGTTTTAAATACCCGGATCTGGATACTCGGTTCAAAATACTTTGTTCCAAATAGCCACTTCCGAATATCAGGTTTAAGGCTCGGGTGTTCGTAACCGGATAAACCTAGAACTGGTTCTTTTTTTTTGCAACCAGTTTCAATTTGGTTGATTTCTGATAGCACCACTTGAATTAATTGTTCGTTAATTCCGTATCCTAGAATTGTGAACCTAGAACTAATTTAAAAACAACGACACAAACTGCATTTATAAGCAAATTTTAGTACAATAAAATAGCAATTGAAATAATGAAAGATTTAATTAATGAGAAAACTGACTGATTATTTTTGCTGTTTATTACAGTAATTGGGGATAGTTTTTACGGAATAATTTTAAATTGAATGCAAAGATGAGAATATTCAACTGACGTTAATTTGAATATTGGTACTTGCCCTCTGCTTGGTTACTTGCTCTCTGATAAACTTCTCTTTTGTGAATGAAGAAAGAAGACGTATAGTACTTCTATTACGTCATCCGATTATATTATGTCATCATAAATAGAACCCATTTTCAGTACACTGAAGGACTCAATTTTCAACAAACCGTCTAAAAAGCAACTACAAAGAGAAACAAAAATACAAGAGAATCTTTTAATTAGTTAAAAATACAGTGGATGAGTTTTAAAAAAAATGTCCTATCAAACATTTTTAAATGATGATGCAATATTTCATTTCATTTTAGATACTTTTACTCATAAACAGAAGTCTAAAAGAACATGAAAAAAATATTTCCTTTACATGCGAGTGTCAAAATATAAGGATATGATGGATTTGTTGCTATATATCCCGGCTAACTGGTCTACCGGCTAATTTCCCGGTGGGCCAATTCAATCAGGGCCAGTTCTTGAATCAATAGGGTTGGCCATTGAAAACCAACGGGGGCCGGCTCGTGAATTAATTGGGCCAGCCCTTGAACGCATGGAGCTGATTTGTGAAAATTTTCCAGGGCCAGTAAAAATTTCCAGTTTGCCACTGTACAGGTAACTTTTCACATGTCCTCAAACCTCTCAAAAAATCATAAACTATACGTTTTTTTTTTTTTTTTAATGAAGAAAAATTACTAGATTGATGAAAATTAATATACATACAGTTGACCTTTGCCATGCGTTACTTGCAATTTTTACATTCACGTTTTTTTTCCTGATTTTTACCGACCGCCAACATATATAAGGGATGTATTGTGATCATATCAATTTTGATATTTCGAGATTTTGATGGATCTCCACGAATTGAGGTACCTACATAACGTTTTTAGCATGACGTCTAACTATTTTTAGCATGATGTCTGTCGGTCTGTCTGTCTGTATGTCTGTATGTCTGTCTGTCTGTCTGTCTGTCTGTCTGTCTGTATGTCTGTCTGTCTGTCTGTCTGTCTGTCTGTCTCTCTGTCTGTCTGCCTGACTGTCTTTCTGTCTGTCTGTCTGTCTGTTTGTCTGTCTGTCTGTCTGTCGTCTGTCTGTCGGTCCGTGTACACGTGCAGAGCAAATTCGGCTAAAAGGATTTTTATAAAACTTCATATTTAAGCTTTTGACATCAATGGCACGAGTTCATCAATTTTTGGTAAAAATCGGTTACGCGTGTCGATTTTAAGATTTTTGCGAGTATTTCACAACAGAGAAATATTTCGAAAAAAATTATTTAACAAAAGTTGCTATAAAAGCAATAACTAACGACTTTTATTTAAGACATTTTTTGATAAAACAGTATAAATTAAGCAAGTACTTTCTGATGGCGGTCGGTCCTGTGCCCACAGCTGATTTTTTTTTTTTTTTTATTATTTATTTATTTATTTTTAGAAATTTTGCGCAAAAAAATGCTTACTATACCTATACGCGTAGAGAAAAAATTGTAACGAAAAGTTTGCGCCCTAGTTTATAAATCAGATTCGTACTACGTACAACGTTAAATGTCCCAACCAGTTTCAAAAAAGTAAAATATGGTACATTATTGTATTTGTGTACCCAACTATCATTAGTGTTGCTCTAAACTATCTGATGTGACATACAGGTAGGTATTATTTCCAATGTGCTACGTACCGGTGACATATTTGTGGAATATATTATACTATTGTTCCTCTATTTATTGAAACTCGCTTCGTAACACACTTTGAGTAGAAGAATTTTCATATTTACGTACGTATATGTACATACGTGCTAATAAATGCCGTCAAAACTATATTTTATGGTTATTCGCGGATTTACTACATTCGCGGGGATCGCGGAGATCCCGAAAACGTAACCCCCGCGAATTTCCAGGGTCAAGGGTCGACTGAAATTGCAAATAAAATATTTTTACAGATACATTTGTTTTTAACTTATTTTTTAATATTATTTTTATTATTTTTCGTGCCATCTTAAAAATGTATCAATAATTTAACAATGATGGTTTGACGATGATAAAATTTCAAGAGTCGACTGAAATTACAAACATTTTTACAAATACATTTGTTTTTAACTTATTTTTTAATATTATTTTTCCTACTCTTCCTGTCATCTTAAAAAAGTATCAATAATTTTGGTATGATCTAGTGGTTCCATAACTTTGAAATCTCAAGGACTTTTCTATAAAGAAAATATTTTGACAGACCCCTATTTTCAGCTGCTGTAGTTTAGTAAATAATTATTAAATTGCAATAGTTATTTTATCTTAAAAGAAAAAATTTTTTATTGTAGAACTATTACATGTATTTGTAATCTTTGATCCCCAAACTATAATCTGTCGAACCCCCAGGGGTCCGAGGACTTTATAATTCGGAAAGTGTTATCGGAACCACTGGTCCAAGTCATATGAGATACCTAGCAAAAAGTATATTTTTATAAAAACTATTCATAAACTATTTAAAAGTAACATAGTGAGAGTAAGGTTTTTGGAAATGTTGTATTATATCATGATTTTTTTAAATACACAAAGCAAAAGTCGAAAAATATATATGAGAGGCCAGTTTCATAATCAAGACTGATATGTATATATTTGCGTGGAGCTTGAGAGAGGTGACGAGGTTATTTGTGGTTATGGGCGCAAGAGAAGCATGCTTTACTAGATGCAGTGTGTTTGCTTTACGGCGAATTGATTTTTGTGTACGCGAGTTGTTATATTTTAGGGGGTTAGTATTTTGATAGTAACTAACCTGTCACACTGAGGAGAGACATCGTGGCGTGTTTATGTGTTGTGCGATGGTTTAGAATGTGAGCGCTGTCGTGTGTCCGATATAATCCTTGTATGTTCCCGTGTCACAGTCACTCACAGGCACAGGCACTGGGCACAGGTAATAGGCACAGGCACTCTCACAGTTACTGAGTGTCCGTTGTTGACGTTGCTTGCTTGGATCTCGTTCGTAACTACTAGATGATGCAGTGATATAAGCCATCGTGCCTACGTGAGTGGCGATGAAGAAGACACCACGGCGTCTTCTCAACGTACACCCGCACGTCACCTGTCATCTCACATCACTTACTGACCATTGTCGAACACTAACACTTTGCTGACCATTTCGGTCGCCTACGAGGAACTGAGTCCCGGACTCTTACAGCGGCCATCACTGCGTGCAGGCATGCGCATCGTTAATACCCCGAGCAGCACCGCGGAGTGACGTCATCGTCATGGAAACCGACGTCGAACGTCGACTCTACCCCTCGGCAGGACATCGTGCCATACCCGAACTACCGACGCGACTGGCGCGAACAACGAGTTTACGAAATTCATGCATGAAGTAAAATTTGTTGAGGTTGACCAAGGACGTCATTATTATCCTTGGGTAAGCAGCAGGATATGTTCATCTAACCAAAATTTAATATGATACTGCAACTTGGCAACAATATAAAAATGAAATTAAACTCAACTTAATAACAATAACGCATTTTATATGGCGTAAAAAATTTCATTAACAACTTCAACATACAAGATTTATGCAACCTACATTACAGATGTGTAAATATGGTCATCCGTATTTCTAAACTTAACTTATTTATTATAAAGATTAAACTATTTATCGTTTTATTGGGCTTGGGTCACCGGTCCGAAAAAAAAAAAAAGAAATTAAGTTGGGAACACTGAAATTTTGCCAACTGTAATGAGAAGTTACTAGTTACTAGAAGTTATCCCTATTACACGATAACAATGATGAAATTATTGATTTTATCATAAGTTTTGTTCCATAAAATTCCAATATAGTACTCTTATAACACATATAACATCATTATATTTCCTACAGTAGTACTACTATATTTTTAACGATTGCCTTCAAATAATAAATTTTAGTTCTACAGATTTTGCCTCTACATAGTTACCACTAGATAAAAGTGAAATGTTTTTCCACTTTTTTTTTGTAATATTGTCGTAATGCACGCAAAATAGCGCGCACTACAAATTAAAATCTGTTTTATAATTAAATACTTTAATTGAGCATATAAGTAAGAACATATTGATCCATGAAATACGTTTCTATTATTGTAAAGCGAATAATACTTAGAATTGGAGAGAAAACAAATATATAGATTATTAATATAGTTTAAGAAAAACATTAAACTGAAGGAGTTCAAAAGTGTTAGAGGCCAAGAATAAATACGCCAATAATAATTCGAAACAAATATATCGAATATTAAAGATATTTAATTAAAAAAACGCCTTAAATAATAACTGATATTTTTAAATCTGATATATCAGTAGAATATAATTTTACCTACGATAACCTGGTCTACAAGATATGCATGGAAATTTAGAACATTTAACTCTTTAACTGATTTATTTTTATACATCTTTGCAATGAATTTGTAATCAGTGATTTTTAAACTCTGGTCCGCGGGTAAAGGCCTTTAAGTGATTAAATTTGTTTTATATTGGAACTAGAAACTGTACAACTGCGGATTGGATGTACCTGAATGATATTAATTATAAAAAGGAAATTAGGAAATATGTAAATCCATTATATTTAAAATAACATACATACAGCGACTTGAAAAAGAGGATAGTGAGACAACTATAGTCTCCATATAAATTATATTTAACCAGAACTGTTAAATAATGATTATTTTTGTAATCAATTATTTGTGGAAAACCATTACTCATATAACCGCAATCAGAAATTTGATTGAAATTACCTAAATAAACAGAATACAAAATTCTTGATACGATTAGAAATATTCAAAAAGTAATCAAATCTTTTCAAAACTATGTTAAAATTAGGAATTTTTCATATTCTCAAAATATTTAGGTCTACGGCCAACATCGCTCTTAATTTTCGCTTCCCTTGAAATAAAACATTCATAAATAATAATCAATACACTTTATTATTCTAAAAAAACATTAACTTTTTCTTACATTAATCTTCACAAAATATATAAATCTGACGAGAAAAAAAAAATAACTGTAGTTGTAGCCCTAATTATTTTATTAATTATCATACAATTTGTTGATTTTTAAAAATTGTTGATGTGGTCATTTGCCAAAAGTAGAAACTAAGTGAAATCTTTTTCTGCACCTGTTATCCTACTATTCATTTTAACAACCAGTATGAAAGTATTTCAATATTTTAAGAACTGATATGCTCGTACCGGTTGAATATTGTCACTGCATAAATTTAAGTATTTATTACAATATATATAGTTTAACACATTGGTATGCGAATTTTTGTGACGGCATGTCATGACAATGTTTATTTAATAATTTAAAATAAAAATACGCCGTTAACCTGCCAAATTAAGGTAAGCTTAGAATTGCAATAAGTCGTTTACGAAAACTCTACCGGCAGATACTGGGAACATCAACTGCGTTCGAAAACAAGTTCGGTGAACGTGTATAAGCATGTAGCTGTTTACCGACCGATAGATTTACTGGGGAAGATTTACTATACCCCACTCAATATAACCTTATTCTAGCTAAACTATTCTAACATAACTAGTATTCTGGCTAAAGCCTAGCCTAACCTAACCTTTTTAAGGATTATTTAAGCCTTCTGTATAGAGGCAGCACATAAGGTTATGTTCAGTGGGGTATAGTAAAGATTGGCCGATGTACCATATCCACCGGTAGAGTTCTAAGTAAACGCCTAGTGATTTGGCCAAGATACACTTTAGGTATGCATATTTATATATAAAAAGAATGCTGTTTGGATAGCAGGATCACCAGACCTGTATCTTTTTCACTAGTTTATTGCACTGTCATTTATTATTTAATTATTAAAATTAATTTAGTTAACTACAACTTTTATTATGTCTTTCCATTTGAATCCGGTCGCAGTAGCACTACAAATATTGTAAGTCGCAGCAAGAAAACCATTTTCACTGTGCCCAGCACGTATTTTCTCGTTCTGATATTATAGTCCAGGCCTTATAGTGTTACATCGGACAGTGTTTCTTTGTTCCTCATTTTTTATTACATTTGACCATCTTATATCAAGATTCATTGTAAGCAACGGTTTTGAAAAACTTCGCAAAAATAATCTGGAATACAGAAAAATATTTAAAAAGTTTCCCTCAGTAGTCAAAACCAACATTTTTTAATAATAAATAGTTTAAATGTCATTTATAACATTATAATAGCTACTTACATTAATTATTTAAAATATGTACATATGTTTATTAAAGGTTAAACAATAAATGACATATGTATCAAAATTTACTAGTAGTTCTAAGTTTTAATAATAAGGTCTAAATTAATATTATATATGAATAAAGCATATGTATTGATGTAATTTACTTTCTAATTAATGTTCTTTATTAAATTGTTTATAAAATACTTCAAAATGAATTAAATATTACATGAATAAGTTAAATTAATTTACGGATTTTAGAAATGTTATCCAATAAACACGGCTTCTACTTTTCACATATTTTTTTATTTTTTCGAAGTTGGGAACACTTCCCTTATCAGTTTTAGTACATTTGACACAGACTCGTTTTATTGACTAACACGTTGACTCCTGCGCTAATTTTCGTAACAAGGTCTCTTAGCGCTACAAGATTTTTCTTTTATCCCATTAACATGTTTCTTCAGTTATAATTTAATCCGGGGCCGGTTATAATCCGGTCAGAATCTTAATTTAAAGGGATAATTTTGGTTGGTGAATACGAAAAAATAAAATGTTTTTTCGGTATAACTCTAAAACTATTCATCATAATCACTTCAGGTTTTTCTGGTTAGAAAAAAACTTAAAATATTGAAGAAAAAGGGGAAGAAAAAATCATACTTTAATAGTAGCATACAGAAATATTTATTTACGTATAGAGGACCAAAAGAGAAAGTTTACACCAGCGAATGAAATTTGGGGCCCGACGCGTATCGGACGGCATTTATTCGTTCAAAGGTGTAAACTTTCATTCGGTTTGAGGTACGTACAAAGTTTTACGCACAACTGGCTCCATATGCATTACTGGAATGGTTAACTCTAAATTTACTCTAGAATGGTTACGAAAACTATAATATAAGGTTGTATTTGGCGACAACAAAGCGTTAGTTATCATGTATTCGTTTGTCAGTAAATCAATCCAAAACACCAGATGTAGTATTAGCGGTAACTGATGAAGTTTTTTTTGGTTTGCTTCCCCGTAAAAGAGCATTGTGAAATTGAATATAACTCGGTTAAGCTTGACAGAAATAAGAAAAACCTGTGAATGTTACACAATGAGTTCAAAAAGAAATTACATAAGTGTTGGCTATGGGCAAATAAAATAATGTCTATTGCAAGCTTTATATAACGATATAAACCTATGACAATAACAACAGTGATGAGAGTTAATTTATTCTAAAGCTTGTTGTGAACAATACTTTCATTTTCTATAGCCAACCCTTATGTAATCTTTGAACTCATGGAATAAAAAAGTGTTGCTCTTATATTCTTGCGAGCAGGTATGTGACTGATAGCATTTTGTTATGTGTGGAGTTTTATAGTTCTTGTTTTTGTTTTTCAGTCTAAAATATTTTAATGTAGTTATACAATAAAGGTTGCGAAACATTTAAACTTTAGTTTCAATGCTAGTTATCATGACTGAGCTTGTTATCATTTTTACAGCCCGCTGGTCGTAAAGTTTCCGTCATAGTTATAATAAATAGTAGATAAGCCCATTCTTGAGCAAAAGCTTGCTCCATCGTCATCTATATCGGTCTGACTCTGGCTGTCCTTTACCAAAGCTTGTCAACATGGTCAATTCGTCTCGCCGTCTCCTTAGTTGGCGGCCTTGTTTCTTTTTTCCGTTCAGTGGCATCCGTTCTGTGGCTATTCTTGAACACCTGTTATCGGTGAATCTCATAGGGTGTCCTGCCCATTTCCATTTCGATCATGATTACTAATATGTAAACAAACAGTTGCGATCCAGTTATGCGTAAACTAATTTTACTCTCGGTACATCTAAGAAAATTGTTTATTTTAGCGCTTTTAATTTGGACGACAAACAAATACCCATATTCACCCGCCATTATCCCGCGCATAGAGGAAGCGAACCAAAAACTCCGCGCACTGATCGCTAATAATTGAGAATATTCTGCTCTTCTGTGTTGCATAGATCACTGCGGCGCGATCCTTCAGTCTGGATCCTTCTTTAGTGTTGTTTCTTAAACATAGAGTTTAAATAAAAAATAAAATAATGTTATAAGATTGTTTAACTTATTATTTATTAATTTCACTATATGCTTAAATATTTGTCGCCCGGTTGCGGAGCACCCTGTGCACTCCCGGGTTACAGCGACAAATATTGGTGCATGGTTGTGCAAAATGGCGCAAGTATTCTAAAAAAGACCAAGACTTGCCCTGGGCTGTAAAGTCAATTATGATGATAATTCATTAGCAAATAAAGCATGCTTCATTTATCAGAAGCAATTACAAAGAAAAATAAAGTCAACATCTCACAAAGATGTAAACATAAAAATTATGCCACTAAAAAAAGAGATCGTAATTTGTGCGAGTAGGTAAAGCTTAACATTGCGTTTAATAATTAGCCATGTAAAAGAAAATTACATTATACAAATGAAATCAGATGTTGCATATTTTATATAAATTAATTATTGTTTTTAATTTTCTTATAAAACATTGCAAAAAATTGATGTGAAGTGTGAATTTTCACACATTTCAGGGTTTCGCGAATATTTCAACGTCTCCCAATATTTCCACAAACATGCTCAAATATGTTGTTAATAGTAATTCTTCTTCTTCTTCTTTGGGCACTACCATTCAGGTTGACTTTTGGCCTCACTCACATAAGCCCACCACCTCGATCTATTCATTGTTAATAGTAATATCAATTTAAAATATGACATTTCTAATATGTCAGTTTATGTGTCAAACAATACCAACTTTATTTTGTTTACAATAAAACCATGGATAACTATCCAAGAATAAAAAATGCATTGTAAAAGCGGACGTTGGAATAATAGACCGGGAGCTCATGACTGTTTTTGGTCTCCAATTTCATACAGCATGCCTTTTGGAGGAGAGAACATTTACCCTGTGACAACAAAAAAGGGATGGTACTAAACCCCTGCACGCTTTCCGGTCATAGGGAAAATTGCATTTCCACTTAAACACAAAATTTTTGTGATTTTCTCTGATTTAATATTGCTTGCCCTTTTGTCAAAAGAAAGTTATAACAAATTTAAAGTCTTTTAAATATATGCATGCGATTCGGAGGATCCCAAAGAGCTCAAACGGTCATGTGATCTTGTAATAAAAAAAATATGATTTTCCGCGTTTTCATACAGCATGCCTATTGCCTATTGATTGAAGATGAATCACGCAGCGTAAGGCTTTCATCTGCAAGAACCCATGAAAATGTCGACAAAATCCGGAATCTTGTGTGTTCAGATCGCCGGCTGATAGTTAGAATGATCGAGGAAGAGTTGAATTTGACTCACACTACCGTTCATCAGATTTTGAACAATAAATTGGGTATGAGATAAATCTGCGCAAAAATGGTTCTCAAAAACCTTTCACAGGACCAGTAAAATCATTTCTGTGGCTCCTCAGCGTCCTTATTTGCCTGACTTGAGTCCTTTTGCCTTTTTCCTTTTCCCAAAATTGAAAAATCTCTTGAAGGGACGTCATTTTGGGATACTCCAAAACATTTAAACGTCCGTAAACGACCAGCTGAAAGCTATTCCAGTATCCGATTTCCAGCACTGCTATGAGGGTTGAACGAACCGTTTCCAGCGCTGTATGACGTCCGTTATTTTGAGGGAGACAATATGTGGGGGACTCTGATATGAAAATTTAAAATGTCACGGTTGACTGATTTATTTATTTCATTTGTACTTACTGTGTACATCCCTCACATTATGGGTTCCAAGACTTGCGAGCGGATCAAGTTTGGACCCCCCTAAGTAGTCCGCTAGCTGGTTGCTATGGTTCTTGGAAGGATTTGAAGGTTGTTCAATTAAACTCAACATTTTAACTAGCCTACTTTAATTACGATTACGGTTTAAATATTTACACTAATTACAATAGACTTACAATTACGTCGATACAGCTAAATCCAAATAAGACACACATTCACACACACTGGACACACTTTACACCAAACACTAATTTAACCACTACATGTTTCTAAATATTGTCTCTCCACTTTTTAGCTGGTCACTATACTAACGTTCATACGGAATTACATTGTTACTTTATTTCGACTCGCCCAAACACTCTAAATGTCTCTAACCCATGTCTCTTAAAAACCAACTCCAAAACATGGTTTTAACCATACGACGGGTCAAAATCCTCTAAACATGACTTAACATTATAAAGGTTTACAATCTACTGCCCTTAACACATGACTGCTCTAAAATACTTATATCGCCTAACTATTAAATGTCATTTCACACCACTTGATTATCTATCTTGTACTATCTTAAAATTCATAATTTATTGGTGATAACTCAGATAAATATTCCATTAGAAAATAGCCGAATCATAATATTTATATCTCAGACAGAATTTAATTATTATTTATGTGCTTATGGTTGACGCATATTTTTAACACAATAATTTACGAATCACTTTTCATGTTAAATTGACAAAAGTGTCAAGTTGCAACAATAAACAATCTCCCGTTATCTTAAATAATAATAATAATAATAATTTTTTTATTAGGTGCCATAATAACAAAGTTACAGAGAAGAAACAAAAAATACATATAATAATAAACATAAAATGGTGCCTAAAAGGTACAAAATCAGCTAAAAGCTGCTCTACCTCTTGTACCCAAATCAAAAAATAATTCACATTTATTAAAACAAAATTAAAGACTATGTATTAACAGATTTAACTAAATGAATACATACAAATATGCAACACATATGTACATTCCTTAACTAACGACAGATATTAGATTAGATTATTTAAAATGATTACTTAAAATGACTTAAAATGAAGCTGGAGACGTAGTTTATGACGGAAGCTGTTGACGGACAGCCACAAATTAGACGGTACTGTATTATAAATATTAGCCACTTGATATGAAAAGGATCGTTCGAACTGTTTTGTGAAATGTTTAGGCAGAGTTATTTTATCTTTTTGCCTAATGTTAACATTGTGCACGTCAGTACGAAATCGAATTTTGTGACATAAATAGGGCGGAACTTTTGACATGATTATTTTATGATACAAGACTGCTGCATGCAAAAAACGTCTTTGAGACATATCGAGCCACTTTGCCCTTACCAGATATGGCGAGATATGTGTTCTTCTACTGACATTATAAATTAATCTCAGGCAGGAGTTTTGAACTTTTTGAATTTTTTTGACTGTCAGACTGTCCAAACAGGGACCGTAGAGAACATCACAGTAATTAAATTAACTCAGTATTAGCGAGTCACAGAACTGTTTTTTCAATGCAATATTTAAACAATCTTTGCTACCGTACAGTACTTTTAATTTACTGTAGGCAAATTGTAATTGTTTAGAAATATGTTGTTTGAATCGTAATTTATTATCTAAGAGAACAATGCCCTTTCTAAGAAATAGATTATTTTGGTATCGTTTAACAGATTAAATATTTTACTCTAATTAAATGATTATAATGAATTTATTTATGAAATTTTATTTATGAAATAATACCAAAATTACCTCCCTTACAAATATTGAATTGTAATTCTATTTGAATAAAACAAAATTAAATACTTCAGTCCGGTTACTTAATTTACATACCTCGTAGCTTCGTGTTAATACTGTTAATAATGATAGTAGTGAAAATTATAATATGGATAACAACTGTTTCGTATCCATTAACATTAAGAATATATCAAAAGATGAAATTTTGGAACAGATCTCTAATCTCGACATTAATAAAAGCTGTGGTCCAGATAAAATACCAACTATTTTTATCATTAATTGTAAAAACTCTTTAGTTATTCCATTATGCTTACTATACAATAAATCATTGATGAACGGTACATTTCCAGACTACTGGAAACTTGCAAAGATAACACCAATTTTCAAGTCAGGTAGCAAATCCCAAATAGAAAACTATCGACCAGTGTCTTTATTAAGCATTTTTGGTAAGATTTTTGAAGCGTGTGTAACAAAACAATTATTTTACGATGCTAAAAATTATATTATTCAAGAGCAACATGGATTTTTCAAGTCCAGATCTGTAGTAACCAATTTATTGCAATTTGTGCAGTATGTTAATATTTGCTTGGATCGCAGGCAGCAAGTTTCGGCAGTTTATACGGACTTTTCCAAAGCATTCGATAAGGTTCATCATCCTACCCTGTTTTATAAATTGGAAAAGTTCGGTATATGTGGCGATCTGCTGCGGTGGTTAAAATCATACATTAGTAACAGAACTCAGTATGTGGTTGTAAATAATTACAAATCGTCTCGGGTTTCAGTAACTTCAGGAGTGCCACAAGGTTCGCACCTTGGACCTCTTTTGTTTTCAATTTTTATTAATGATATTTATAAATGCTTTATCAATTCTAAATTTCTTTTATATGCAGACGATTTGAAAATATATAAATGCATTACTACTATTGAGCACTGTTTGCAACTTCAAGATGATTTAGATAGGTTAAGTATCTTCTGTAACCAAAACAAATTGGTATTAAATTTCAAAAAATGTAACTACATTACTTTCAGTAGAAATCAATCCAAAAATTTAATTCATTTTGACTTTTCACTACTGGGAAATTTGTTGAAACAGGTCTTTGATGTGAAAGATCTTGGAGTGATTCTGGACTCTAAACTTATCTTTAACAAGCATATTAACTACATTGTACAAAAAGCCCTCAGAAACTTAGGATTTATGTTTCGAGTTACTACAGAATTTACAGAACCACGCGCTTTCATCACATTATATAATGGATTAGTCAGAAGTCATCTAGAATTCGCTAGTTGTATTTGGAACCCTCAGTATGAATCATACATTGGATCTTTAGAAAAGATACAAAAAAAATTTATTAATCGTCTAAATTATAGAGTAAAACAAAAAAATTATTATGAATCATATGAATTTAACTTAGATTTCTATAATATGACTAGTTTGGTTAACAGACGACTTTTGAATGATGCTGTGATCGGTTTCAAAATTGTTAATAATAACTTTGACGCACTCGAGTTGCTCAGTTATATTAATTACAATATTTATCAACATCAGGTTAGAAATCCCATCTTGTTTCATACTTCAGCTTGCCTTACCAACTCGAAAATGAATTCTCCCATGATAAGAATTTGTAGGACACTTAATGAACATGCTGCTGATATTGACATATTTTCTTCTTCATTGTTTTCCTTCAAAAAAAAATTTCTTTACAATTTATGAATTGTCACTGATACAGTTTCCATAATATACTATTATTGTTATTATTATTGTATATTTATATTGTTAAATTATTAATTTTGTAGACATAAGATGTGTACACTTTATATATAATTTGTGTTACACTGTAATTGGAATAACCCATTCGTGGGGATATTCTGTTGTGTATCCTATACAGTAAAATAAAAATAAATAAAAAATAAAAATAAAAAAATACGATTGACTATAGAACACGTGAAGAACGTTGCATTCCTAGACTTGGTTTTGAAATTTTTATTTCTTCCGGATTCTTGAACTTTTACTCTATCTTTTACTATCATTAGAATAGCTGTCGTAACTTCGTGGTAAGACGGCTGACTACGGAGAATTAAAATGCTTCAACAACTTCTAAAAACACCCTGTATATTAACAATGTATAGTTTAATACTCAAAGCAGTTTATACTGTTAGTGATTCTATAAAATGAGAGCTAGATCTCTTCCTCAGCGACTAATAATTCTCTACAATTTAATTCGAAAGTCTCATTGATCAACTCCCTCACGTACATGCTGTAACATAACGTCTTGTGCCGGAAGGCCGGAGATAACGTATCGGGTTGATGTCCTTGCTAGAGAACATGATGGGGTGGGGGTGGGAGGTTGCGTGGACGTGTGTCTGTGCTAGCCCCTCCAGGAACCGCTCGAAGTACCGCTGAATGAGAATAACGAGTATATGCGTTCACCTCACTATCACCGCAACCAAAGACTGCGTAACTATAGACAGAACATTCTGAGAGGCGACTAGTGTTTCTGATTTCTCGACATTTTTCATTTCTCGAGAAATCAAAAAATTAGACTTATTTTCTCGAGAAAAATAATTATTAGAATATATATCTTTTTTTAATGTGGAAATTTTTGTAGAGGATAAAAACATGTTAAAATTATAGTCATCTTTAACCCTTGCCGGACCATTTATGGGTCAAATTTGACCCGAAATTTTTTTAACTATTTATTTTATGATGATAAACTTTTTACTTGCCCGACCTTAATATATAAGGGGCAAGTATTGTAATCGCGAAAATTTTCGATGTCGAGATTTTGACGGATGACCACGTTTCATGGTCCAGGGAATCCAAAAAACCTATTTTCGAAGTGCCGTCCGTATGTGTGTGTGTGTGTGTGTGTGTGTGTGTGTCTGTCTGTGTGTATACACGATAACTCAAAAACGGTTTAACTTAAAGAGTTCGTTCTGGTACTAAAAAATTCTCCTATTAAATAGGAAGAACCCTATTGTTTTTTATGAAAATCGGTTGACTAGAAATGGGAGTTTACTCGTGTCGATTTTAATATTTTTGCGAATATTTAGCAACAGAAAAATATTTCGAAAAAATTTATTGAACAAAAGTTACTATAAATGCAATAACTAATAACTTTTATTTGAGACGTTTTTTGATAAAACGAAAAATTTCGAATTTTTTTTGTAAAATTATTTAAAATTTTTCAAAGTCTCAATTTTTTCATACTTATATGTAACGTTTCCATGGTCATGATAATTAATTCGTAACTAGTAAAGCAAGCCTTGGACAAAAATTTGTATAGAACAGAATTTGATGTATTTTTGAAGATTTATCTAAATATTTAAATTTTTTTTTTTAGTTTATTTTTTTTTAAATATTTTTTTTATGGGAGGGCAAGTCTAGCGGAGGTTTCCTTTCGCCACTGGTTTTTTTTATCAAGCCGATTTCTTGTTTTGCAGTACGGGTCTAGCCTGACCCGATTTTGGGATTTGTTAGTAATGTCTTATATCAATACGTAATGCGTAATTACACACCGGCAATAATGCAAGTTTTGACAAGTTTATTAGTTTCACAGTTGCTTTTTCATCATATCTCAATCGACCGAGCTAAGATACTGTTCTGTTTGTATTATTTGTTTGTCCAAAACATTCAACTGTAATAGCAATAAAACAAATTACTTGCAATTACTGCCAAAAAGATGAAGATGGAGAATAATTAAAATTCTTCTGATATGTTATATATAATTATATTTTTGTGTCTATGTAATTATTATATTTGGTTATATATTACATTTATGAATTCTGTTTGATTTTCATGTAAGTTAGCAATGTCATAAATAATTTTTTTTTTATAATGCTTTACTCACTTTTATTATTCAAAATTAAATTATTTAGACCCTATTCTGTGATTTTTGACATGGTGTTAAATTGACAGGTTACTATGAAAACATACTATGTACAAGTAAAATTAACATCTTAAGATCTTGTTAAAAGTTATAGAAAGTGTATTAAGTGAACATAAATATAAAATATAAACTCAAAATTATTTTGGTCCGGCTAGGGTTAAAGTACTAAAGTATTCATTTAAATAACATTAGAACAAATGGATAACGGTGCTTTAAAATGATTACGAATACGGCACGTACTTTCATATTGAAAATACATATGTATTGAGATTTTCAAAAAATTAATAATAATAGTAATAATTATTTTATTTAACTTGTAGGTAATCTTTTACATAACAGTTTTAAACTGAACAAAAATGAAATGTTATTGATTATAATTAGAGTCCGGCAAAAATATGCAACGGTACTTTAGTTAGGTGTTTTTCGATAAAAAGCGGCACATGTGTTATCTATAGAAATAAAATATAATTATATATATTTGTAATGTTGCCAAATAAGCCCTGCTGACAAATAATGTAGCGTATAAAAATTTAATATCTTATCAAAAACTGACCAATGGCAAAGGAGTGACCGGAATTACCTATCTCGGATATAATTTCAAAATAATGAGGTGTCGTTATTAAAATAAGAATTCATTGCGGTACAAGTGTTTTATTATTTTGTTTTTTGTTGGTTTTTTGTTAAAATAAAGTTTAAAATAGCACGCCTATGGCAAAAGTACCGTTGCATATTTTTCCCGGTCTCTAATTATAATAAATAATACACTAAATTAAAATAATATATTTTAACAATAAATGCTAATTAGCAAAATATTATAAATCGCTTCTTATCTGTTGCCACAGTTGCGTTGCGGGAGACAGAAAACAAATTTTATCAAAATTAAATTATAATCAGTTACTCATTAAACATATATTTTTTTAAACTAGTTTTTTAAAAGCACAATTCGTTTAACGTGGCGTCGAGAAAAATTTACAATTCTCGAGAAAAAATTTGACATTTCTCGAGAAATGAAAAATGAGAAATATACCTTTTTCTCGAGAAATTCTCTCGATTCTTATACCTATTAGCGAATATTAAAAGGCAGAAGTTTTAATAACATAGAGATAATAGAGAGAATCATTGTCTCCTGAGCGTGTTGGTTGTGTTGTATACTTCTTCACAGGGCGCCATCTTGATCATGGTCAAAACATTACGACTTTTCTACATGATTCAATGTAGTTTCTATAGTCTAATCCAAACGTTCATGTGGAACTAAAGGGAAGTTGTCACGAGCTTACTTATTCACAATTGAACGAGGGTTTTGTTAAATAAAATAGTCAAAAGCCTCGATAAACCCGTTAAGAGTTACTCGAATTAAAATCTAATTCCGCTTAAACCAAAGAAACAGACAATACATCCGAGACAATTTTTAGTGTCTTTTTTAACCTTTTTTTTACGTATAAACGATTGTATTTTGTGTTTTAATGTAGTGCGTAATAGTACAAAGTAGGTAAATTCAGTTCAAACGTTAGAATGCAGCATTGCTTCTATGGGAAATGAATCATTGTAAAATGTCATGTTCTTTATATTTTGAATTATTGTGTAATTTTTAACAGAAATTTCCCATTTATTTATTTTTTTGTCATTATAATATGAGAAAAAGTATTTTAGTTTTGACATATGTCATTCGTTTCCATGGTTTCACTGTTGTGAAATAACCCAAGCGCTGTTCTCGTGACTCGTGACAACCTAAACGAACGAAATTACCATTTACTTCCGCCTCAACCTGTGGAATAGCTTGTACTACATCGAATGAATCATACAAGTATACATTTATCATTAAGGCTGCGTATAACCCCCAGAGGTTACTAGTTTTTTATACAAAACTAACAATCTGAAATAAAATTAGTATCAACCTATACATCAAATTTTGCACCGAATTTGTATCTATCTAATATGATAGTTTTAATTGCTGAAACATTTATAGTAAAAATATTATCGCTCAATAACTTAAAAATAGACATCAGCGATATTGTTCTGTAATTTTTTAAATCTATTTGTGGGTTTCAAATAACTTTTATATTTATATAGTTATGTGTAGAAATGTTCAAATAATACGTCAAATTTTTTTTGGCCTTGATTACTTATAATTTAGAGCCTTCGTCGAAAAATATTATACTTAAAGATAATAAAATGCCACTTGGTACACGTATTCTTCACAAAAAAAAATCATTTTTACCCGTAACACCAATTTTGAAAACCGCGGCAGATTCAAGAGAACGGCATAAATAGATTACCAAGTACAATAACTATAAGTAATTTTCACAATACAACAAAATAGCTACAATCATATTTGTAGAATGAAGCTTTAGGTACAATTTGCCGCATCGTACGCAAATATGCGTCGATTGGTATACAATATGGCGTCTATAATACAATTTGCTTATTTACAACTACCTAACAGTTTTTTCTACAATTAAAAATACCCTATTACATAGATAAAAATTCGCTGCAAATTTTGATATATAGATTGTTATTAATTTTATTTCCGATTATTAGTTTTGTATAAGAAACTATTGAGGACTATAGGGTTGTGCTCCGCCTTAACTTAACTATTAGAACTAGTAGATGTGAAATCACAATTCAAATATTCTTCGAAATCATAAAATGGTTTTTCCTTTAATGTTTTCTTTATTACAAAATTAAATTTATTTGTGGGCAAAGATTTGACAGATTGGGAAAAACATGTAGGAACGTGCCGCGTAATAATTAAGTGAGTATCGGGAAGACACGAGTCCCATATATCCAGGTCTTATCAAATCTTTACCCCTTGTATTGTAATTGTGTACATCCATTTGAAGTGTTTGGTTAGCTATATTAGAATGAACGTGGGTTAAACAATATAATATATAAAGTGAGGCTAGTGTCAATATGTTCGAATTTATAAAAATGTTTTTACAGTCTTTCCTGTATACTATGCAACCAATAATTCTAACAACACGCCTTAGCAGCCTAAATATTCTTGCTGCATGTGTAGAAAGTATTGGAGACTAATATGATTTACAAAAATCAACTTTTCACAGATTAGCGCGATTTACAGCCGGCAACGTCACCAAGAAAGAAAAGGATAGTGCTATTAGGGGAACCCGTTAAATATTTTGAAAAAGAACTACTCCATTTAACCTATACTGCATTCTATTATTTGAATGGACTATAGGATCGATATTTAAATACTTACGTTGTGTGTGTGTGTGTGTGTGTGTGTGTGTGTGTGTGTGTGTGTGTGTGTGTGTGTGTGTGTGTGTGTGTGTGTGTGTGTGTGTGTGTGTGTGTGTGTGTGTGTGTGTGTGTGTGTGTGTGTGTGTGTGTGTGTGTGTGTGTGTGTGTGTGTGTGTGTGTGTGTGTGTGTGTGTGTGTGTGTGTGTGTGTGTGTGTGTGTGTGTGTGTGTGTGTGTGTGTGTGTGTGTGTGTGTGTGTGTGTGTGTGTGTGTGTGTGTGTGTGTGTGTGTGTGTGTGTGTGTGTGTGTGTGTGTGTGTGTGTGTGTGTGTGTGTGTGTGTGTGTGTGTGTGTGTGTGTGTGTGTGTGTGTGTGTGTGTGTGTGTGTGTGTGTGTGTGTGTGTGTGTGTGTGTGTGTGTGTGTGTGTGTGTGTGTGTGTGTGTGTGTGTGTGTGTGTGTGTGTGTGTGTGTGTGTGTGTGTGTGTGTGTGTGTGTGTGTGTGTGTGTGTGTGTGTGTGTGTGTGTGTGTGTGTGTGTGTGTGTGTGTGTGTGTGTGTGTGTGTGTGTGTGTGTGTGTGTGTGTGTGTGTGTGTGTGTGTGTGTGTGTGTGTGTGTGTGTGTGTGTGTGTGTGTGTTTTAACTTCAGATTCGAACACATGATGGCAAATGCTGAAAACGTAAACCCCAGGAGACAAACACAATAATTTGTACCACAATTACAATTGTTTATTGATATATGATTAAAAATATATACAAATATTAATAATTTTTTACAAAACTAATACAAGGTACGTACCGTTTCAAGTGTGTGTTATCTTAACTCGTATTTTAAAAGTTTAGTGCAGAGTTTTCTAGTTTTTATTGTGTAGATACAATTTCAAATTAGTTACAATTGTGAACTGTTGTGCATTTGGGTGTACAAATCGCAGCTATATCATATACCTAAACTAGAAAAAAATTGTGCTGAATGCAATTGGTTAAATACGCGTAGTAAATATAGTGATTAGCCTTATCCTTCAGAAAACGTTATAAAAATATGCCATAAATGTGAAACAGTTTTAAAAATTGCACTACACAAGAGTAGTGGAAAGTTAAAAAAATTCCGTATAATTTCAACAGATAAAAATCCGAGGGAGGTGGGGGGATTCGAACCCGCGTTCCTGTGCTCGGTAAACAACCATCTTACCACGGCGCCACGGCAACTCTAGATGTCCATGATGATATCCAGCAGGCGCGCACCCAGTAATTTTTCTTTGGGGAGCTCAGAAGACGAAATGATTTAAATTATTAAAAAGTTTCTCACTTCTAAAACACAAGTGACGCGATTAATTAAAAAAAAGGTCCTCACTTCGAAAATACAAGTCCTCCATTGTATCTTGACACAAAAGCACGTAATATCCACATGTTTTTGGAGCTTTTGGGAGGGGGAGGGTCTCATCACTTATATTTTGACAAAAACACGTAAAAACGTGTTTGAAGCTCTTAGAGGGGAGCTCAAGCCCCTGAGTCCCCCTTAGGTGCCTGATATCTAGCAATATAATGCTTCAGATTAAGAAACAGAGCATTTACTTTGTCTGTCCTGTGCGTCACTTAGGGCCGGTGTCTGAAAGCTTAGTAAACTATAAGCAAATCGTCAACTACGGTCACAATATAACAATCCCATAAGTAACCATAGCAACCGTTTTCTAACTATTTGGTTATAGTTAACTAAGCTTTCAGAAACCGGCCCTTAGGCGTTAATATTTGTGTTCAAATAATGTCTTCCGGCTTTCATGGCTATTATCTTTATACATTTTCAAAAAACAGTCAATTTTAGTGCTACCGCAGTCCTTTTATTCGCCCAATCAAGTTCTTACAACATTGTTCATGTTTTAGAAGTCAAAAATATATTTTTGAGATTATCGAGAATGTTAAAAATATTGTGACGGAGACTCTTCATAGTGAGTTTTACATATTTTATATCCGGTGTATAATCCTGAAACTTTATGTATTTAAATCTACGTGTACTTTTGTTTAATCCATCTAAGTGTCACCTCAGAAATTATCTGATCAAATAATTTCGTCTCTTTATCTCCTTATCTCTATTTCCAAAAGTATCGACCTAACAGGAGAGTTTTTAAAAGTACCACGCTTACAACATATTTCACTCATTTAGTGGGTGGATAAAGAGTTTTTAGAAATCACAAATCAATAAAACATTAAACCACTTCCATATTTATCAAAGTCTTAAATCACATAATCCACTTATGTATACCTTTTTTTTACATCCATTACCATATCAAAACAAAAATACATAACTCAAGAAACGATACAGATCGCAGACATTAATAAATAAATAAGAATTATATGTGGCTATTGATCTAAGTGAGCATTGCACTAGATTCTGAAAAGGTCAATGAACCATGACCTCCAAAACGTTGCACTAGGAGACACAGCGCGCATGTCTGTAACACTCATTCAGCAAGGAGAAACTATATTTTTGCTTCTTCAGAATATACGCGCCTTATTCTTTTTAAGTTATGCAATGTGCGTTACACGAATGCATATCTGGTTGCAGTTAGCTAATAATTAAAATTGGGAACAATATTTCAAAGCATAACAATTAAAAATACAGCAGAGTATCAACGAAATAGCCGACTGGCGTAGCGTAGTGGTAACACACGTGCCCTGCCTTTCTAAGGTCTTAGGTTCGAATCCTGTTCAGGCATAAAAGTTAACAAAACAGTTTAAAGATAACTACAAAAATCTAGTCAAGGTATTTTACTAACACGTAATCAAGATATACCGGGTGAATTATTTAAGGGGCCACATACATGTTTCACATATAATGTTAATGAAGTGAGTTATTTCATTTGCAACATAGCAAATTATGAAAGCAAGCTTATATCCATGGCAACAGATATGCAGTGTTGATTAGATATAATAGTTATTTGACAAGTTCCTAGATGGCTAAAAAATAGTAAATTAGAAACAATAAATGAATTTTAATTAGTTTGTTTACATTTACATACAAACAAAAATAATAATGTCCTTAGTAGCTAAGTCCAAAATATATTTAAAAAAATAATATTTTGTATTTTCTATGTATACGATAAGCGTTTGTTTTATGGCTATGTTGCTTTTGAAATAACTCACTTCATTAACATTATATGTGAAACATGTATGTTGCTCCTTAAATAATTCACCCGGTATAATGTTTTTACATCAGAGCCGGTTCTTAAAAAAATTGATGTGAAGTGTGAATTTTCACACATTTAAGGGTTTTGTTGGTATTTTATAATTGTAAGCCAACACAATACTGGATGTCTAGGAATATTCGTCTATAATCCCATCAAAATAAAAAGTTTTTTGATAATCGCTTTTATTCGTTATTTGAAAACTAAGAGATTCCATTTAATTTTTTAAACCAAATTTCTGATAATTAGAAATAATTTTCCAAAAGTTCCAGCGTTTTTTTTTTCTGCATTTGCTCCGTATTCAAGTCTTATAAGAAATATATTGATGAATCGCTTAATTTTTTTCAATTTCAAAAACGTATTTCTCGCTATTAACAGTGTGTTATTTGTTTTATAAGTATTTAATTACTATAAATGATATATTCCTCTTTGATACATCAAAAACAAAAATCTAAAGTCAATCAAACAATAGGTTAAAACACGCTGTATTAGTATAATAAAATAACTGAACACTTCAACACTACACTCTGTAGCGTGTAGTGTACTGTGGTGGGTATAACTAGGTTCGCAACTGTTAAAAAAAAATTATTTCTTTTTATATTTTTGAATTCAAAAAAAGATGCGCACTATCTTAGCCATAATACAAAAAAAAACATAACATTATTAGCGATTATTTAGTCATGAATTAAAAAATAATTAATTTTGTCAAAAACACAAAAACTGCAATATTTTTCAAAAACACAAAAATATCTCTCGTACGTCTTCAGCTGAACTCAATGTGCATTACCTATATTTTTAAGACTTTTAGTTGATCCCCTTTGGGTAAAAGGGGGCGGGACAAGAACTTTTTTAGCACATTTTTGGCTAAAATCGTGCTAAGAGAAACGAATTTAAAAAATTGATTATCGTTCCATAATCTATATCTTAAGAGCTTTCTTTTGATACCACAAAATTAATTTTTTTAAATATTTTTTTTCAACGACACAAGAAAATCGATATTTTTCGAAAAACTTATCTAATCGAAAATTCCTGTTAAACTATTTTAGTTCCCATCAATTTTCATTATAGAGATTTTTTCAGATATTTAGATCAACCCCTCTGGGACAAAAGTTTTTTGACACATTTTTGGCCAAAATGTCACTATCAAATTGATTTTTCAAAAATAAAAATTTACTTGTTGATTTTACGAGTTTACACGCATTAAGAGGTTTCATTTGATGTACTACTCAAAAATTTTTAAAAATTATTTATTTTTTTATTTAATACATATTTGTTTATATTTATCTCGAGATGTGTTTTTTTAAACTCCCAGTATTTTTCCTGTATGTGGGTCAAAAATTTGTATAAGCATGCCAAATTTCAACTTTCTACGTTAAGCCAGCCAATAATCACCTTTAATAAAAAAAAAAAAATACGTTAAGCCGTTTGGCTACAATATCTACCGTACAGACAGACAGACACATAAGTGACGTTATAAGGGTTTTTTGGTGGTCATACCTAGAAATCCCTTAAAAAAAGCGAGTCCAAGAGATAAAAGAATGAAGGCAGATCCAAGTGATAACCAAAAAACAAACAAAAAATGGAAATGGGTACAAGTGTATGGTATGGTACAAAAGATGTGAAGTGTGAATTTTCACACATTTCAGGATTATCACAGGTTTCTAGTAAGTAAAGAGCCAATGGCCGCAAGCTGATTTTTTTTTTTTTTGCAATAATCATGTCAGTAGAGTATAAACGGCGGTTTTATATAGGAAGGGATGTCACAGATAACGTAAAAGTTCAGGACTGTACTCAGAAAATGTCTAAATGCAAGGGGGTATTATTTTTTTTTTTAAATTTAATAAACTTGATTTCCATTCAAGGTGGCACAAAGGTCCTTAAGAAATAATTTTTGATCTAGAGATAAGAACAAGATGATGCAAAGGCCCTTAGGAAATAATTTTTGACCAGAAGATAAAAATTTACACATAACACCATATTGCAAAAAGCTCCTAAGGTCCTAAACTAGAAATCAGGAAAGTGTTAAGTATAGATCCCAAGTGTTATGTATATTTGGATTCGTCTCGATAAGGGCAATACCTCAATGCCGTATTCAGACGCATGAACGGCCTTAACTAGAAAATAGGGAGTGTTAACCGTAGACCCCAAGTGTTATATATTATCTGTGACGTCACTTCCGATCTAGAACTGCCGTTTACACCCTACTCATGTCAAAGTGAATGATATTTTGAAAATTATTTAGCGTTTGTTGATATACTGAGAGCTTTTATTAAATTAAAAATATTTTTCAAAACTAAAGAAACTTTGATCTCTTAAATAATCTGGACAAAAATTTCTATTGAACTATTCCAGTTCACATCAATGTACATTACTAGTATATTTTCAGAATTTTAGATTAACCTTCCTCGGTTACAGGGTACGGGACAAAAAATATATATATTTTTGGCAAAAATCGTTTCTAAATAATGAACTTTTAAAAATCTACTTCTCATTCAGGAGTTGTAGGGATTTTTTGGATTTCCACCTAATAAATATAATAGAAATATATAATATAATAGTCGAATAGTATATTCTGTAACAAGGTTGGAATGAGAAAATTTGATGCGAGTGAAACATTCTGAGTGCGAGCCGCAGGCGAGCATGAGGAACCACAAGCATCGAATTTTCGATGCCGTCATCGACCCGATGACTCGGTTGGAAGAGAAAATTAGGGTCTACTTTCTCCACGACCACCAGAAAAAAAAGAAATTTAACAAATAATTATTTTAACACATTTTATCTTAACAAATAATTTATATTACATAACAAATTAATCATTTAGTTAAACTTATTTTTACCGACCGCCAACATATATAAGGGAGGTATTGTGATCATACCGATATTGACGTTTCAAGATTTCGATGGATCTCCACGAATTGAGGTCCCTACATAACGTTTTGACTATTTTTAGCATGATGTCTGTCGGTCTGTCTGTCCGTCCGTCTGTCTGTCTGTCTGTCCGTCCGTCTGTCCGTCTGTCCGTCTGTCCGTCTGTCCGTCTGTCCGTCTGTCCGTCTGTCCGTCTGTCTGTGTACACGTGCAGAGCAAATTTGGCTCAAAGGATTTTTATGAAACTTCATATTTAAGCTTCTGCCATCAATAGCACGAGTTGATCAACTTTTGGTAACAATCGGTTGTCTAAAAATGGGAGTTTACTCTTGTCAATTTTAAGATTTTTGCGAATATTTCACTTTCAAAATTTATTGAACACAAGTTGCTATAAAAGCAATAACTAACAATTATTTGAGACATTTTTTTATTAAACGAAAAAAAAATGAAATATTTTTCGAAATTTTTTCCAAATCGCAATTTTTTCATACTTATGTATAACGTTTCCATGGTCATGATAAATAATATCTCTGTTAGAAAATATTAGGCCAAGTTATTTCTACTCTGATGATAGAATGTAATTTATACAGGTACTTTATGATAGCAGTCGGTCCTGTGGTGGCCACAGCTGATTTTTTTTATTTATTATTTGTTAATTTTAATTTAATTTGCCGCACATAGACTACGCACTTTTTTGGAAATTATGTTGCATTTATTTAATGTTATCATTGCATATATTTTAATGTAACCCTACAAAACAAATAACAACAAGCATGGAATAGTTATTCCATAACAAGTGATGGCATGAAATACAGGCAAATTCCATAAGAAGATAAGTGCTTTAGAATGACATTCCAACTCTTATGTTAGAATATTAACTTTCTGTAGTCAAAATTGGTTTTAGAATTGGTAAATTCTATAGTGGTCGTGGAGAAAATAGTATATTATGCAACGAGCATGGAATGATGGTCATTTCACACGAGTATGAAAGTTGCGCCACGAGCCGCAGGCGAGTAGCACAATAGGGGATACGCATAAAATTTATATTTCCTTAAAACTACATTTTTTTGATATGTTAATGTTAGTTATGTCACCTAACACAACAAAAATCACATTTTAATTAATATTATAGCCAAATTTTTTAATTAAAATATTGTAAATTTGAAATAAGCCGACCACGCCGCGAAGGTTGCCGAGTAGATACGACTGAGACTGTAAGGGTTTGACGTCACAGATACAGACAAAACATAATGTTTACGTGTTTATATTGTATTGTTTGAGAGTTTTGTATTTGTTTTTAAACAATTTTTCACGCATTTATTATTAAAATAATTTATAAAATATATGTACTCACATTAAAATGGTCTTCACAAACATAAAGTTTACTTTTTTCTGAAATATCGGTTTTATTTCGCCTCATAGCTTTTCTGTAGTTTTTCGTCATCAGGTAATGATATAAATTATTTTTTTTGGATTTCTAATTGAACTATTTGTGCACATTGGTATTAAACAATATTTTCGACTATGTTTCGAAGTACTGGGGCCTGGATCTTCCATATTTTATATATTTTAATATAAAATTTAATTCGGTAAACATGTATAAATTGTTTTTATAGAATTAAACTTTATTTTAATTAAAATCATTCTAACTTTACATAACCTATAAAAGTTATACAAACAAATAAGTTCACAACGGACTATGTACGCTGGGTAGACTAGTAGTGTCATGCGTCAGTTAGAAGGGGTATGACGTCACACGTCGTTTTCGCGCGCTACATACATTTATGATATTTTTAAGCCTTCAAATTAAAAAAAAAAAAATTAAAAACTGTTTTTTATGTTTATATGCAACAAGAGGAATATAATAAAAAAAATTAAAAAAATCATGCCAATCCCCTATTCATACGAAATTCATACGAAAATTAATAAATAAATAAAAGTCAAAATACGCAGTAAAACCTTGTCAGAAAAACGCCTTTTCTTATTTATTAATTTTACGTTTTTACAGATACAGATTTACAGTTTTTTATAACTTTATTTTTATTTTATCATCATTTGACCAATTTATATCTTCAAAATTGTATTTTTCTATTTTAATTTATTTATTTATTTATTTATTTTTATTTTATTTTATTTTTTTGTAGCTTTGATAATGCTCGAATTGAGCGAAACTAGTCAGCTGTAAGTAGAATAAAGCTTATACACAATTTACAATATTATATTTATTCGGTGGAAATCCAAAAAACCCCTACAACTCCTGTTACATAACCACCAATAATCTTATACATTTAATACTTCTCATTGCTTGATCTTTCCTTCTTCTGTTTTCTTTTGGTATCACATAATACTTTTTTTTAAATAATTTAATTTTGCAGACAAATAAATTTCGAAAAATAATCTGATCAAAAATTCTTGTTGGTTCCCATAAATGTATATTATTTATTTTTTTAAATGTATGTTTTTTAAATGAACACCTCTTGAAGGGTGTAGGGCAAAAGTTATTTGACACATTTTTTGCCAGAATCATAAAAAAATATTTGGGTGGTGCGTATTTTCTCGATCATAGGTATAGCTAAAAGCTTCACTCGGCCAAAAATAAGCAGTTGTCTCAGTCAGATATCAATACAGTGACTTAAACGAAACCAAGTTAAAATCTTTGAAAATGGTTAAATATTTATTTTTTCAATAATAAAATTAAACACCCTACTCAAAGTTTTCAAATATTTTTTCGTTTAATACGTATTTGTTTATATTTTTGGGAACTTGTATTTTATTGAAGTCTCAGTATTTTTATTATATGTGGGTCAAAAACATGTATTTGCATGCAAAATTTCAACTCTCTAGTTCTAACAGTTAGGCTACAATTTCTTGCGTACAGACAAACACACACATGGTGACTACAAAACCCTAAAAGGTAATACGGATCCAATTAATGACAAAAAAACAGAAGACGGATCCCAGTGATGACGAAAAAGAACATCGCTAACGCGGGGCCGGGTGCAATGCACAACTGCTCCTGCTATGACTATCTGGTTTTCATTCAGCAAGAAGATGTGTTTGCAGAAAATAATACGCCTTAATATTTTGAGTTATGCAATACGCAGTACGGTAAAGTACAGTTGGTTGTATCTTGCTAAAATATAAACTCCAAACTATGTTGTTAATTAAAATATAATTAATAACCATAATTTTAATTTTTAATTAAATTTTAATGAATACCTTCGTTGTTGAAAATTTTGGCGCACAACATCTATTTGACTATTATCGCTAAAATTCATAACGTCCTTATTATCTGTCGCATTTTGTGATACGTAACTAACAGGGCAAGTTCATTTTTAGGGTTTTGTAGGTATGACCAAAAAACCCGTATACCGTCATTTTGTCGTCTGTCTGTCTGTCTGTCTGTCTGTCTGTCTGTCTGTCTGTCTGTCTGTCTGCCTGTCTGCCTGTCTCTCTGTCTGTGCGGTAAAAATTATAGCCAAACGGCTAAACCTAGAGAATTGAAATTTCGCACGCTTATACAACTCTTTGACCCGCACATAGGAAAAATACTAAAACATCTAAAAAACATATCCCCCTAAAAATATAAACAAATATGCGCTCATCGAAAAAAAAATATTTTTTTATAATTCCGAGTAGGGTATCAAATATCCTTGGTACGTGTATTAACGATCAAATTTTTAATTTTGCAAAATTAATTATTTTGAAGCGATTTTTGTAAAAATTGTTAATTGGCCCAGATGGTTTAACTAAAAATCTGAAAAATTCTAAATAATGTACATTGGTGTGAACTGGAATAGTACAACAGTAATTTTTGGTCAGATTACGTTTTTGGAAAAAAAAACGCATTTTTATGATTTTTTGCTAATAATTTTGGCGTGTTATAAAGCTATAACTTGTGTATTATAGCTTTATAACACGCTACATTGGAACGTGTATATATATATATATATAGCATCGCTTAATTTTCATGACCATTTAGATTAAAACATACCCTTTTACTGGCAGGCATCAGACAAGTAAATCCTCCACAAGTTTGTATACTTATGCGTCTTTGTGCACTTCGAGTGAATGTACGTGTGTCGTCTACACATTCACCGACTCGCTTGCTCAAGTACACATAACCGCCTTGATTGTTAAGAACCGATTTTCACCTCTAGTGACCGTATGTGTGCAAGTAATGCGATTCTTTTATTTTAAACTGTCTGGCACAATATGATGCCGATTATGATACTTTTCTCTTAATTCAGGCGATCACCCCAATATTTCTTGTCAATTCATCGGTGGACCGTGATCAACGTCTCGCCTACCCCAGATCTAATTAATTAAACTAACTAACAAAGATTCATTATAATTACATAACTTAATTAAAACTTAAACTAGAAAGTTTCTTGTTTTAAATAACATTTGTAATAAACTCATAACCAAAATAACATCTCAACAACAATAAATTACTGTCTCGTTCACGTAACATTAAAACTGGAAGTAAAAACCACAATTTCCTGTAAATAATGTTTTCACGCGTAAGCGTAATACTTGCATTTAATTTTATATCTCGCTCACTGAACTAATAATCTTATTTTCTATGAAATTATTAACATGAACATTAATTAGAATTCCTCATGAATACATTTATATAGAAATTAATTGGCTATTATCAGAGCCGGTACTAGGAATTTTGGCGTAGTGGACTGATCTATAGTTAAATGCTTTATCGTAAATATTACACAGCCCAACAAAATGAAATTTTTGTCTTGGTGCCGGAAAAGTATCAAGAAATTTTGGATACTTTTAATGTGCTGATTCCAAAAATACCTGGTATTTTTTAGTAGCAGTTCTAGTTTTTGAGATACAGGCTAATTGATTTTAGTTTTTTTATCTAAAAATGGTAAATTTCCTCCTTGTGCAGCAAGGTGCATATAAAAAATATCCTTGTTTTTTTACGTCTTTGGGACAGCAAAGCTAAGGATCAGCACTGGGTTACCAGAATTTGGTCTTTAAGAAATGTCATGATTCAAGGAAACAAAACATAATCAACGAACATTTGGTTACGAGAGAGAAAATCATATTTCCATCCTTGCATCGACTTGGGGCTTATGAAGCAGTTTATGTAGGTTTTAAATCGAGATGGACTTTGTTTTCGCTACTTGACACATAAATTTCTTGGGATTAGCACAGAAAAACTGATAGCCGGAATATTTCATAGTCCTTGGATAAAGCAGTTTATTAAAAATCTACAATTTACCGCATCAATGAACGAGATTGAATCTAATGCTTGGTGTTCATTTGTTCAAGTAGTACAAAATTTTCTTGGAAATCATAAAGCAGAAAATTACACAGAATTAGTGGAAAATATGCTTTCCAACTTTAATATTCTCGGTTGTAACATGAGTATAAAAGTTCACTATTTACACAACCACTTAAATCGGTTTCCAGAAAACCTAGGTGCTTTTAGTGAAGAACAGGGAGAAAGATTCCATCAGGACATTAAAACTATGGAAGATCGATATCAAGGAAGATGGGATGACATGATGGCCGACTACTGTTAGAGTCTTTAGCGAGACTATTCTGGTAAACTCCATGATAGAAAGTCGTATAAAAGAAAAATTTTGAATGATAAGTGATGAATGTACAAGGTGTCTCAAAAGAAATTTTATATTTATTTAGCTTACTGCGTGAACGCAACGTATCCGAGGGGCGCGGGGTTATGTCAATCGGTAGCCTGGCTCTTGGGAATTCAGCCGCTATGGAGCGTTTCTCGGGAGCAGACCGCGCGTTATGTGTGCGAGAGTTTTAATAAAACGGTGATTCGGTGACTGTAGCGCGTAGAAAATTCTGCAGTATTCGAGGTTTTCGCCACTTAAATGATGCGCCAAGCATTCCTCTCATTCGACATTGGGTTAAAAAGTTTGAAGAGACTGGTACAACGCTGGATAAATCAAAATCCGGGCGACCTAGGTCATCAAGAACGGTAGAAAACGTGGAGAATGTTAATCAGTCTGTTCGTGACGACCCGAACCTTTCAATTCGGAAGCGCGCAAGTGCTTTAAATGTGCATAGATCATCATTACATCGCATTATGCACAAAGACCTAAAGCTGCACCCCTACAAAATTCAATTGATGCAAGAATTAAAGCCCCAAGATGCCAGTCAGAGGCTTAATTTGATCTCCCGGAGAGGTGACATAAATTGGCCTCCACGCAGTCCAGATTTAACCCCTATGGACTTTTTCCTATGGGTTTATCTTAAATCTAAAATTTACGCCAATAAACCGACTTCACTGGCGCATTTGAAAGAAAATATCCGTCACGAAATGGCAGCCATCCCTGAGTCCACCTGCCGAGACGTCATAAGTAATTTTACTGTTCGATTAAATGAGTGCCGAGAACGTGAGGGTCTACATTTAGACGATATTATTTTTAAGAAATAAATCCCCAAAAAGTGTATTTTAATAATTAATAAACATTTTTTCTATATACGGCTTACTTTTTTTTTAATCGATCCACTAAATATAAAATTTCTTTTGAGACACCTTGTATATTTATATATTTGTGAAATAAATAACTTACTTTGTATTTTTTCTTTTTTTAACTGGCAGTTGGAGCAAATCATAATAGTAATAACGTGAAATATACATAAGTTAAAAAAAATATGATTTTATTCTAAAAGAGGCCAATATAGCGTATCTCAAAAACTAGATCTGATGGCTATTTTGGATTTTGCACTCAAAAATTACCTAAAAACAGTTAAAAAATCGGAGGCACCAAAATGTCTGTTGGGCTGTGTTACCTATCTAGAGTGCACCCAGTGTCATGACAAAAGGTGCCCCCGCAACAGGCGCCAAAGCAAGTAGTGCGCCGCAATGGATATTTTATTATTTTTCAGATCGGGGGTATCATAGAACCGTGTTTCGGAACCTTTTTCCTACTTGTGAACAGGGCCGTCTTAGACCCTGCAGGGGACCTTGGGCACAGAGAGTTTGGGGCCCTTTTAGAAAGTCAAAAAAAAAAGTGAATGAAAACATCAGTATGTTCTTTTATTTAGTGACTATTGGTTATTATGGTTAGCTTTATACAAATCAAATATAAGTGATGTGATTACTATTTTGAGAATTGGACTTCCGTTAACGATGATGGTTTCTTCCCGGATTTCTGTTATGCAAAATCTTCTATTATGTCCGCAAAGTCTAATTTTTGAAGAATATCACTTTCTATGCACATGATTGACAAATTAGTAAGTCGTTCTTGTAACATAGTCGTTCGTAATTCATTTTTTATTCTTTTTAGCCGTGAAAATGAGCGCTCTTCACTATAATTGTTGACCATTAAGCAAAGGAATATCCTTGTAGCAACTTCCTCATTCGGGAAATTTTCTTTTAATTTATCTGCATTTATTAGAGTATGTAAGGCTGAGGTACTCAAGTCCTTCGATACATTTGCAAGTTTTTTTAATAAAAGTATTAAAATTGCACTAAAAATTGAACACCTCTTTTTTCTGTGTAAATGATGACCTCGGCATTTTGAGGCCCCGATCAAGCCGGGGGTCCTGAGTTCGTGCCCCATGTGCCCTTATGGAAAAGACAGAAGATCCCATATATATATATATATATAGCGGGGCCGCAGACAATATTTAAGTTATTTTGGGGGGTCCAATGCCAGAAAAGGTTGATAAACACTGCCCTAGAGAACTCGGTTGTGAAACACTGGTCCAAACGGGAAAGGGTCACAGAGGTAAATAGTGAGCCACAAGCAGTTCTGTCTTTTCCAAAAGGGCACATGGGGCACGAGCTCAGGGCCCCGGCTTGATGGGGGCCTCAAATGCCGAGGTCATCATTATATATACATATATATATAGTACCATAATAAGGAAAAAATTTAACCACAAAAAATTGTTTTATTATTAATTCTTACAAAAAAAATATGCAGATGCTCTACTGCAGCAGAAAGTTAATTATTTTATTTATTGTACCAGTACAACAAATATTTTTAAGAGCCGGTTCTAACTTATAAATTGTTGTTGCTATACCAATATAATTCAATATTCAATTAGTCAATAATCGGGATTTATGAAAATGATTTAAAAAATAGTTTTGTTTCTCTAGTTATAGCCGATAGTGTATGCATGTATTTGTTTCTATATTGCCCATAGAAGCACATTCTACATAACAATGACTTACATTATAAAATTAACAAAAATTTCTACAAATACCTTTCCAGTCGCTCCAATTTTGATCTGCATGGAGTCCAAACACTAACGTCAACACTATAACACACTATTTCAAGTATTTTCTGCACTTTTATCACTTAAAAATAACTAAAAACGTCAGAAAAAAATGAAGACGCCACTTGCAAAAATCACGTATCACTACTTATCAAGATGGTTAATCCTGATAAAGCTCATTAAGGAATATAGTCAGTAACAATTAATACATAAGGAACAGAATTGCTTAAAATAATTCTTTATGAAAATAAACACATATATTAATATTTTATCAATAGTATACAGGTGGTTGAAATTGAACTACCGGGCCCAATACACTATTTATTTATTATTGAAGATGAGGTATAACGTTAAATTTGGAAGTTACTTGGTACTACATGATCTAAAATAGTTTATATTTTGTTACTTTGTATCTTTATATAAATAGTAATACATTTTGATTGAGGATTAAAAAATTTCAGAGCTATAGCGTTGAAGACACGGCCTATATGGTAAAATGGGAGGACAGAGGTGATAATAGGATGACTTTTGGGCTATCAATGATAATTCTGAGATCTCAGAGAGGGATGAAAATTACTATTGGAAGTATAATGGAGTTATCTCTCGAGAAATTTATACAGGTTATTTTTTTTATTTACGGGTTCATTTGGAGGGCTAAGGCCCCCCCGGGCATTATGACCTTAAGGCCCGGTCTTTCCACCTTCATTTAAACCACTAGGTAACTATCCGACAGATAATGTTATCTGGAACTTTATCTTCTGAATAAATGGCATTACCAAGCAGTGAATTCAATACATCAGTCTCATTATCCGTTAGATAACTATCCGATAGATACATTTGTATTGAAAGACGGCATGACATTTATTCAGCACAGAAAGTATCATATAACCTTATCTGTCAGATAGTTACCTGGAGCATTGTTTCCCAAGCGCCGGTCCTGTAGATATATATAAATATATACATATTTAATATATACATATATATATATATATATACACACACATATATATATATATATATATATATATATATATATATATATATATATATATATATATATATATATATATATATATATATATATATATATATATATATATATATATATATATATAGTTGCGAGGAAGTATAACGAGCTACTTCATTGAAATATAAAATAATAAATAATAGCAGGGTGTTCAGGGAGCTCTGATTTGAAAAACTTGAGTTGTTAAAATTCAATACAACATTTATTTCTTTAATATCCTATATTTCGGCAGTTTTATTCCATGCCTTCATTCAGGGATTTCTATAAACAATTTTAAATTGTAAGTTACAAATGTAAGTACATAGATTTAATAAATAATTAACAATATAACAATTTTAAATTTTGAAAAACATTTAAATTTAGTAAACATATATGTGGTAAATTGTAAGTACCTTTTCAAAATTTATTTTTATTTTATAAATAATATTCTAGATGGGCTCTGTGAGGCTCAAATTAGCATTGTTGCTGACCGTCAAACATTTTAATTAACTAACTAACTAAATAAAAACTTGCAGTGTAAAAAAAAAGTTCTTTATACACGAATGAGCCCGCATGCGCATCACTTTTTCACATGGCGTGCAGTATGAACAGCTTTATGTATTTACAATTGGACATAAAATGGATTTATTATTTGATGATCATAGATAAAACATTTAATCTGGACATTTACAATTAATATACATAGATTTGTGGTTATGATGTAAAAAAAAATGCACTTTTTATTTCTCCTTGTTTGTTATTTGGAGGAATAGAATAAGGCAGAATTTCAGTAAGTTTAAAAACTAGTTCATTTACATTTCACCCTTGTATAAAAATGAATGCTTACCTAGAAAACATGTATATACTAGCGTCGGCGAATCAACGCACTTACGTCACACGACGTAACAAACGACTGTATTGTCTGGAACAATGCAATCGTTTGTTACGTCGTGTGACGTAAGTGCGTTGATTCGCCGACGCTAGTATAGTTAGTATCTTTTAACTTATATAACTTATATAACTTATAATAACTTGTACCTATTAAAGTTACAATTCCAAAATTTGCCATTGAGCCGCCATTGATGATTATACAACGATTTTTAGGGTTTTGTCGGTATGACCAAAAAACCCTTATACCGTCATTTTGTCGTCTGTCTGTCTGTCTGTTTGTTTGTTCGGTAAAAAATTGTAGGCAAACGGCTAAACCTAGAGAGTTGAAATTTGGCATGCTTATACAACACTTTGACCCGCACATAGGAAAAATTCTAAAACATTTAAAAAACATGCCCCCCTAAAAATATAAACAAATATATACTTATCGAAAAAAAAAATATTTTTTACAATTCTGTGTAGGGTATGAATTGAAAGCCCTTGGTACGTGGATTAACGATCAAAATTTTATTTTTGCAAAATAAATTATTTTGAGGCGATTTTTGCCAAAATTGTGCAAAAAAAATTTTGTCCCACACCCTGTAGCCCAGATGGTTTAAATTAAAAATCTGAACAAATTCTAATGTACATTGGTGTGAACCGGAATAGCACAACAGAAATTTTTGATCAGATTATGTTTTCGGAAAATAAGGCATTTTTTGTCTTTTTAACTAAAATATGTAAAATATTTAATCCGCTATTTAACACAATAAACGAGTGAACATCCGTAGTCCAGTGGTAACGTTCTCGTTCCGTTAGTTGCAAACTACGGTTCGATTCCCGTCAATTTTATTTTCTGTTTTTTTTTTGCATTTTTATGTTGTTTAAATCATTTTGTCAAAATTCTAGTTATATTTTGACAAATGTTGTATTTAATTTTTAAAAGCGTAAATTTAATAACCAGTGGGAAGTTGAAATTATAATTTAATTCTATGTTTGAATGTATACGAAATCAGAGGGGCGGTGTTTATGACTTAAACAACCAATGGAAGCAATAGGCCCAATTTTCAAAATATTAATGAACCCTTGCTATATAAAAAAGATACTGCAAATATTTAGAAACCCAAATGGTATTAGGCATTCGAATTAAAATTAACAAAAAAAAATATTTTAACATAAAATTTGTTTTGGCATCCCAAAAAATCATCATTCACTTATTAAATACCTACGAAACCCTGAAATGTGTGAAAATTCACAATTCACATCAAATTTTTTCTTACTTATTGTTATTTTTTTTTTGACTTTTTTCAGCTCACATATGCCCTGACTAATTAAAACTTTTAACTTAATTTTGTTGCGAGCATTTTAATTAGTAATCGTAAATATTCCTGAACAGTTTACACAGCCTCATCCCAAAAACCACAAGATATAAATGGATATTAGGCGTAAAACAGAATTAACAATAATTGCTAACAAACAGAACCGTTCGATGACGCAGAAAAAAATCTATGACGTCATTACAAGGGATAAATTGAAATGGAAAATAATTTTATTTATTTAAAACTTGAAATGTAATTTGGTAAATTGTAAATATTCGATGAAATTTACTCATTTGGAATACAAATTTAATTTATACTAAAATGTAACCCATCTCTCGATGTACAATAGATTTGATAATGCCCCAGAATCCTAGATTTCGGTGTAGCCCAATGTCCTGACTACCCACGCTGATTTTAACTGGGCCATGAACTTCAGACTGCAATGTGAAGATGGCGCCAGCCGTTCTTCCTACTGACATTGCCAGACTAAAATCAGGACAGGTCTCAGGAAGTTTTTTTAAATGGACGAATATAAATTTAACTAATTTTTACGTATCACAAAATACAAAAAATAGATTTGCTGTGTTAAGTTTTATAGATATTTAAAAAAATGACAATTTTGTCAACATTTTTTAGTGGCAGCACTGCAAAGTACTAAAAGGCACACAGATCAAAATAATTATTTAACATTGCTAGATGCGTAAGTAAAGTTTTTTGGCTGAGGCGCGTAAAGCCTCCAAGGACAAAATAAATAACCACCCATCGTATTACATTTTTACCGACCGCCAACATATATAAGGGAGGTATTGTGATCATACCGATTTTGACATTTCGAGATTTCGATGGATCTCTACGAATTGAGTTCCCTACATAACGTTTTGACTATTTTTAGCATGATATCTGTCTGTCTGTCTGTCTGTCCGTCGGTCTGTGTACACGTGCAGAGCAAATTCGATAAAAGGATTTTTATGAAACTTCATATTTAAGCTTTTGACATCAATGGCACGAGTTGGTCAACTTTTGGTAAAAATCAGTTGACTAGAAATGGGAGTTTAAACGTGTCGATTTTAAGATTTTTGCGAATATTTCGCAACAAAGAAATATTTCGAAAAAATGTATTTAACAAAAGTTGCTATAAAAGCAATAACTAACAACTTTGAGGTATTTTTTGATAAAGCAGCATAAATTAAACAAATACTTTGTGATGGCGGTCAGTCCTGTGGTGGCCACACGTGATTTTTTTTAATTGACATTAAAGTCCGTAATACACTATAAAAGTAACCAAAATAACATATTTTAATGACAACAAAACAAATAAATAAATGGGAAATTTGTATTAAAAATGACACAAAAAATTAAAATATCAAGAAAATGACATTTTAAAATGATGTTAACCTTAACCAAAAATGTTTATTGTAAGTATGATTTACAAAGCTTAAACAAAACGGCTAAAAAGCTCGATTCAAACGATGAAAGTAACTAGATTGCAAAGTCTAGTTCCGCCTAAATGTTTGGAATAGCCTATATTTCAAAATTTAAGCTGCTGACTGAAGTTATTTACAAAAGATATCAATCTACTTGAAACTAGGGATGATATGACTATAAAAAATATCAGCTGTGGTCACCACAGGACCGACCGCCATTACAAAGTGCTTGTTTAATTTATGCTGCTTTATCATAAAATGTCTCAAATAAAAGTTGTTAGTTATTGCTTTTATAACAACTTTTGTTAAATAATTTTTTTCGATTTATTTCTCTGTTGTGGAATATTCGCAAAAATCTTAAAACAGACACGAGTAAACTGCCATTTCTAGTTAACCGATTTTTACCAAAAGTTGAGCAACTCGTGCCATTGATGTCAAAAGCTTAAGAATGACGTTTCATAAAAATTCTTTTGGCCGAATTGGCTCTGCACGTGTACACGGACCGACAGACAGACCGACTAACAGACAAACAGACACACAGATAGACACACAGACAGATAGACCGACAGAAATCATGCTGAAAATAGTCAAAACATTATGTAGGGACCTCAATTCGTGGAGATCCTCGAAATCTCGAAATGTCAAAATCGGTATGATCACAATACCTCCCTTATATATGTTGACGGTTGGTAAAAAAAATTCACTTGTATTTTGGCAAAAACCACGTGTTTTTTTAGCTATTGGGGGCTGAAGCCCATGTGATTTATAACATAGCCCGTTTCTTTTCTAATTTGATTTTTCAGTTTCCTATGAAAGGAACTATCTATTAGGTGAAAGTTATTTGTTTTTTTACCATATATCTCTACTATATCCTTAGCTAAAGCCGTAACCGAAGAAATTGAAGAACTCTTGGCCAACATTTAAAAAAAAGTTATAATTGAAATCTGAAATTTCTTACAGATATATCAACGCCATCTCTGATACTAGATACAAAATTTATAATCGAAGCCATAATTCAAATTTGTGTATGATACCGCATACCAAAGTCCAGAAACTGCAATCGAAAGTTATAAACTTCCATGGCATTTCATCCAGTAAACACATATATTAAATCGAGGTAGAAAGCAATAGCTTTAAAAATGCTACCATAAATTGTGGAAATACTAACAAATAGAAGAATTATATATTGTTAAGCTTTAATAAATAAAATAAAAATAATAAAAGTAAATTATTAAAAATATTGTATTTGATCAATCGTTACCTATTCTATTATAACACAAAATGAATGTTCAACTTGGGTGTATAGCATCAAAATGTTGTGGGACTTATAAGTAGCAGCATTACAAGATGTTGGTGGACATTGGACGATGTACAGATATAAAGTTGTTCATCGACATGTTACCCGAATAAAGCTGGTTAGGTAAATTGTATTACGGATCGAGGAAAGATGGCATCTAAGTATTGCTTAGAAAATAAGATATTTTTTTTTTTTTTTTTTAAAGAGGAGAAATCTTCGCAAAGACACTTGCATGCCCGTGCGTGCAGGTAGTGCAAGATTTCTACCTGCTAAAACTCCCCTTCTTCGCCACGCTTGAGGCATCCGGAACCATCCGTTAGGATATCAGCGTCAGATGCCACCTGGTAGTCTATTCAGGCTCCCCTCTATTCGACTCCTGCTGTCTGCTCCTTTCTTCTGTCTCTTTCCTTTCCATGATGGCTTTAATCATCTTGTGGATGGCTTCCCACTTCCTCCTGGATTGCATCATTTCTGCAACCAGGGCGTCAGGTGTTAATGCCGCTGGGCATAGAGCCCCCACCTCCACCCTCGCCGCGTCCCAACGCATGCACTGAAAGATGGTGTGCTCCACAGAGTCCACCATTCCGCAGTACACGCACGTATCCTCCAGGTCCTTACCGATTCTCTTCGTATACGTACGAAAAGAACCGTGACCTGTCAACGCTTGGGTCAGCCAGTAGTCTAGCTTACGGTGAGGGCATTCAAGCCAGGTCCTTACGTCTGGTATCAGACGTTTCGTCCACTGGCCTTTGGTGGTGTTCCTATTCCATTCGTCCTGCCATTGAGCAATGCTCTGCTCCCTGGCATTCCGTCTGGTAGTCTCGCCGCGACTGGCACTCTCGGTCACCACCCTCCTTTCCTCGACCAGGAGGAAAATCGGAACGGTTCCCGTGATCACCTGCAGGGCAACGCTCGACACGGTACGGTAGGCCGACGCGCACCTGAGCAGTGCCTTCCGCTGTGCACTTATAAGGATATTTCTATATTTTGCATATTTGCACACCTCGTGCCAAATAGAGGCTCCGTATAGAAGTATCGAGTGCACCACTCCGCAAAGCACCGCCCTTTTTCCACTCGAGGGGCCTCCAACGTTCGGCATCAGTCTGCCGAGCATGGATGTCCTCACCTCGGCTTTCCTGACGGAAGCGAGCACGTGTTTCGTGAAGGACATCCTAGACATCCTAGAAAATAAGATATGGCTAGTTTTCTACCGACGTTAACAATAAAATCAAAGTAAAAACTACCAAATAACTCAATGTTTTAATGTAAAATATTGTCACAAAAGTAATCCTAGGTCAGGATTGTAGACATCTAGACACTGTGACACTCAGCTGTCTGATTAAAAAACTATTTGTCAGCGTCTGATTTATGTTGCCTGATTACGAAATGCATACGCCGCATTTTAATTAATGAATATGGGAACTGGGTCAACCATCAGTACAAATACTTGGATGTCACACAGAATCGAGGCAGAGGAACGTAGCCAATTCCTCTACACGTATTAGTCCACACGGTGACGACCAAGACATCGACACCAGATACTCGTATCGCTGGTGAGCCAAGCAAGCAGTAATCATGTGAGTAGTAGAAGGATTCTCCAGGCTCCTCGACTCCCTGACGGCTAGCCCCCGCCTCGGAGATAGGTCCAAGCCGATCCTGGCCAACACGGGGTGGACCGAAGATTTCCCTAACTCCATGGGCAAATTCAAACCTTATACTGTAAATTGGATATATAATTAATAAATTAGTATTGTTGAAACCAGGAGTTGTCTTTCAATCAAACCACCCACGTGACAATATATTAAAGTATAGTGCGCACTGTGTAATGTGATATGTAATTCTGGGATTGGAATAAAATTGAAATAATTAACTTAAATGTGACACAATTAGAGTGTTTTGCGAGATGTGTACTGTTAGACCTCGAACGAGTTTTATTTCATCATATTCATTGGACCAGTGGCGGTTTCTCAGGAGCCGAGGCCCTGCCTTGCAAAATTATGGCAACACCATCACAAATTAATCATTGAAAAGCTTTTATTTAATTTAAAAATACCGATAAATACACGCGTTTAGGTACGGAACTTTGCTTTTGACATGCATTTGATGCGAAGAAGTACGCTTTTTTTTAGACAGGCCATCCAAATCGAAACTGGCTCTGTGTTCAGACGGTTTGATTGCCTTCGCGGAGAGGTGGCGGGTAGAGCGCATGGTCAGACCATGCGGTAGAATTACATTAAAGCGAGCCAGTTGTATGTTGGCTCGATTGTTTAGGTTACGATTGCATATAGAAAACATCGCGTATTATAGTGTTTTTTTAATGTGTCGTGTTGTATGTGTGTGTTGTGTTACTATTAGAAATTAACAGTATCAGTAACCTTATGATTTTTTTTTTGTATTCCCTCAAGGAAAAACGCCTCAATTCCCTCGAAATAAAACAACTGGGAAGACCGCTACCGGATTTGGACATTTCAAAAACTCAGAATGTTTCTGCCTCTGCTTCTAAAACACGAACAAGAAAATTTAATAGAAACATTTACTTAAAGAACAATTGGATTTGCGGATGTAACGAAAAGCAAGCTTTCTTTGTTTTCCTTGCGTTTTGTTCGGGGAAGAATTAACATGGACGAAGAAGGGTAATACGGATTTAGTGCACATTTGAGAAAAATTTCAAATGAATGAGAAATCGAAGGTACATATGAATAATGTTTTTAGTTTTTCTATGCTTGGCAAATTAAATATTTTAACCCAGTTGAACTCAGCCTATAGATACGCGATAGTAGAACACGACGAAAGAGTTGACAAAAACAGTACGTTTTAAATAATCATAAATTATATTCGATTTACGAAGACAACACTTCCTAAGATTTTGGTAAGTCATTTCCATTTAATTTGAGTATCCATATTTAGGCAGATAAGTACCCTCGATAAGTACTTAATGCATTTTTCGTTTTTAAATTACCTCAATTTGTCTACATTAAAAAAATATTTTTGTGTCGGTGTTTTTTTGAATTGGTAATAAACGAGATAATAAATTACTACAAGCTGAGCTGATACAAAACTAGATAAAACGGGGTCGAGTAGGGGATTGGCCCGAGATATATCATAATGTTTATATCGTATTATATATATCTTTCCGCAATAAGTACCAAAAACAAATTCAACAAACTTTTCAAATACACTATAAATCGTTAAGAAGCTTGGTGAGTCTCGTTGAAATTGTTCTTGGAACTTCTTGCGGCCTTTGATTGGAGAACACTTCCATTAACTTATCACCAATGTTATTTCTTCTAGCATTAACCTACCTGCTATTACATCTGAAAAATTCAAATTTTTATTCTATTTAAGTGTTATAACATAATTTTACATACCCTGTAATGCAAATCTTCCAAAAACAAAATAAATTAAATAGCGAATCATATAATTTTTATCTTCTTTATTGTAATATATGTTTCCGTAATAAAAGATTTCCCTTATTCAGACCAATTCTATAACTCTGTTACTATGATAATAGTTACTAAATTTGTCACTATGAGCAAGGTCAGTTACTATCATGAATGAAAGTCATTGTATTTTTTATAATATTTTATGTTGTAGTAACTTTTTACAGAATTGATCTGATTGTCTTAAGTAATATATACCTTTTCTGTACAATTGAAGATTATTAGATGTTCTTTGCATCATCAAAAGTGATTAATTTCAATTTTTGAATTTCCTTATCAGATTCAGCAAAGTTGTTTCCATCACCACCGACTAGATCTACTATTGTAACTAATTCTGGAGAATTCGTTTCTTCCTTTTCTTGATCTTTATCAGAAACATTTGCTTCTATTTCAGCTTCACTATCTTGTTTTACTTCTATAGTTGTTCGTTGTTCTTCTTCTTTAACTAAATGATGGTCTATAGTGCTACTTTGTTCTTTCTCTTGAACTATATGATTATCCATAATCGTTCCTTCTTCATCTTCTTTCACTGGATCATCTATAGTGTTTTTTTGTAATTCATTTTTAACTAGTTTATTGTCTTCTTTCTGGTCTTTTGCTTTATTGGTTATAATTTCATTGAAAATTGGTGTATTTTTCGACTCACCTGGTAGTAATGTATTAGAAGTTAATAGATCTATCTTTTGTAGATTTTCAGAAGTTGTCTTTTCATCAGTCTCTAGTTCGTTTTCTGTTACTACCACAGTCTTTTGAATGTTCTCTGTAACTTCATCGGACTTATTTTTCTTTTTCTTTGTAGCTTTCTCAGAATTCATTTTCATCTTCTTAATGAAAACGGACGAATCTTTTTTCTTTCCTTTTTTAGGAATGATCAGTATGTTGTTTTTACTTTCAGTAGTAATCGATTTCTTCTTTGCAATATCAGTTGTTGTTGTTGAATTTATCTCTTCAGTTACTTGTGTTTCTTCTTCATTTTTATTTGAATATTTCACAACATTTTCCGTCCATGACGAATTGGGAACAGATGGGATTGCAGTTGATTTGATTATAATTGTCCAGGCTGTTGTAGCAGGCCTAGTACAACATAAAAATAATAGTTAAAAATATTGGTGCACAGTAAAAGGCGCGTACACAGGGGAGGTCCAAATTAATCAGATACGGTTTTAGGACTTTAAATATTACACTCGGAAATATTCGGTCAAAATCGGCCGGGAGAAAACTTTATAACCTTGCTTTCCGCAAAAGAAAATGTGACAACATAAAAAAGAAACGGTACGATGGACTGGTCACATAAAAGGAATGATAAATTTCAGAATCCCAGCAAAAATATTTTGAGTGAAAACTATTGGCAAGAGGAAAGAAAGCAGGTTAAAACTTGAGTGGGAGAATTATGTCTTACATGATATAAGAAAGCTAGGCCTGCAGAATAGTGGATGGTTGCTCGATAGCGACGATATAACGACGAAGTATTCATAGCGCTTCCTAGGGTGTAACACCAATGATGATGATTACTAATTACATAAATACCCTAACCGAGATTTGAATCCAGAAGCATTATATTGTGTAATTAGTTAGGTGTTGCATTACCATGGGCGTTTTCTTTCGTAGTGAACAAAGTGAACTAAGTACAAGTGAATAAAGTGAAAGTGAAAATTATTTTCACTTAATTTCGGTTTAGTTGGGAAGACTAAAAGAACAGTCTTTTTTGAACAGAGATTTATTTCATACAAAAATGTCAGGATTAACATAACCTGTATCAAAAAACGCATTTTGCCCGTTTTGCACCTTTATTTAATTCTAAAGTAAAGGTCATTTTCTTTGGTTTAGGCGGAACTAAATGGGGATTTCGTATTTTTAAGTTGTCATAAAAACAGAACTTGGCTACCTTAATTATAAAGACATAGTTCTTACAGTCTATTCCAAACGATTAGGTGGAACTAACCGGAATTTTCATTTTTGTAAATTGTCATTAGCTATTTTTTTTTATATTGAAGTTGGCTTTTCCTAAACAAAATGATCAAAAGCTTCAATCAATCGGTAAAAGTAACTATAATTGAAAATCTACCGCCTAAACCAAAGGAACAGACTTTAGAAAAATAAAACAAATAATAAAGGCTACAGTCTATTTCAAACGATTAGGCGGAACTAGATTTTCAAATCTAGTAATTTTTACAGATTAATTGAAGATTTTGATCATTTTGTTCAGGAAAAACTTCAATATATAAAAAAAAATAGCTAATGACACCTTACAAAAGTGAAAATTCCAGTTAGTTCCGCCTAAACGTTTGGAATAGCCTGTACATTTTTTAGAAAATGTATTAATTTAAGAAATGAGACATTTTTATTTAAAAAAAAAATCAAAAAATCAAAAAATCAAAATTTAATGAAAATGACATTTTATAATTATTAACTTTAACCTAAAAATTATTTATTGTAAGTATATGCTGTTCACATTTGAAGGACAAACTAAGAGGAAATTTTGATTTCAATAGTTTGCACCTTTGAAATTGAATGCCATGTTGGTATTAAAAAATTATAAAAAATGTCACTTTCTTAATAATGATCAAAACCAATAAATCTAAAGTCGGTTTTGCAGCGAAAGGAATATTTTTAATTGACATTTAAAGTCAGTAATACATTATAAAAAACACCAAAATAACTAGATCTGGTTTGTCCTTAAAAAAGTGAAAACAGCATATATGATTTACAAAGCTTAACCAAAATGGTCAAAAGCTCGAATCAAATTATAAAAGTTTTTTTGTAGACTGCTAAATCTAGTTCCGCCTTAAGGTTTGGAACAGCCTATAAAGTTTACTGTTTACTTTGGTTTAGGCGGAACTAGATTTTCAATAGACCATATTAGTAACTACGTCACAAAATGAGATTCAGTGCTGCCGTCTCACGGTTGGATTCCTTTTATTTGAATTTAGCATGTTGTTTTTTTGTTAAATTGTATTTTGGAAATATAAATTAAGTTTTCAAAGTAAGAGAGTGCTTCACATCAAAACTACAAGTCAATATTTATTTGTTAAAATTCTTATTTTATAGATTATAATTTAATATGTCATTATTTTTGCAGAACAATATTATTTTGCAGGTTAATTTTGAAAAATTTACGTTAGTAATCGTTATTATGGCAAGTAACATAGCAATAAGTGTGTGTACCATATCTAAATGGTTTAAAGGAATAATATGTTGTTTTTAATTTTCCATTATTGTTATTCATTTTCATCTGTCAAAAAACGAAAAAATTTGCAATTAATAATGTAGATGTAATTGTTACAATTCGGAGCAAAACAATACACCAATATGCATTCTAAAACAAAATATTAATGATTACTTAGTGTTAATTAAATAAATACTAAAGATATTCCGATTTTCATATTATTTAAAAACGTAACCTATAAATATATCTTCGAATCCTTATTTATATATTTATAAAATCATTATTCTATAATATAAAGTGTCTGGACTGTATATATTAGTATATATTTATCAAAAATACATATTTTTTGCTCCAAAATTGAAAATATTTATAAAATTAAGGTAACAAAAGTAATGTCCCATGTATTTTAAACTTCAAAAGGACTCAGCTCTCAGATGGCAGCACATGTATGTGACGACACACTAATATGGTCTATTCTAGTTAGTTCCACCTAATCGTTTGGATTAGACTGCATATGTAATTTATATTTCTTTATCCAATAAATATATCTTTTCAGTAATAATATTAATTGTTTACACGTTTATTTATGTTTTTGAGGTTAACTAATTAAATTTTCAAGTAAGAAACCGCAAACTTTCTGTGTGCTTGAGGGGTAGGGGTAAAGCTAACAATCACTTTGTTCAGATGGTGGGGGAACTCGACGAATTTCAAAAGAATAAACTAAAAAAAATCGTTTTCAGTTATGTTCAGCTTGATCAGTTTATTCAGTACAAAAGAAAACGCCTCTTCTCACTACATCAGTAGGTTTTGACAATTAACAATTCTGACATTTCAAAAATGTTTGACATTACGAATGATGGCTAAGAAACTCTTTCTAAATCGCGATTCTATGCACAAATTAGTTAAGATTTGACGTCAGTAAAGTGTGTGTAAAGATCATTTCGAAATTACCTCCATAGGTACACGACGGGCAATGTTGCTGATATCCCATACCAACAACGGCTAAAAATCTACACAAATAGAGAAACTAAATTTATTAATTGTAATGTAAACTTCTCATACGAAATACATATATTTCTAAATGTGTTATTTAGCCCGTTATATATCCTACAAAACATTATTTGTACCAAATTTTATACTTAATTTGTTACCTTTTATCTATTTCTTGTCCTCAAATATATAATTGGAGCAAATTGAAGTATTTGGTTCAAACACAAAAATTTTGGCTCAACTCACATACACCTCCATGATATAAACAACAGCTGTTAATTAGGCTAGGTCAGCGGTTCCCAAACTTTTTTGACCGCGACCCGGTACGAGGTTTTAAAATTTTCGCGACCCACCTTATGAAAAAAAAAACATTTATTTACAAAACAAATTTCATTTTAAAGCAGTAGCTTTATAGTAATAAATAGTAATACAGAGTATAGTATAGTAATAAAGAGTATAGTATAGTAATAAAGAATATAGTATAGTAATAAAGAGCACAAATACACACTATTCTAGTTATTAACTGATGTAAAAAAAATAATATGTACAAAAAAAATCTTTTTTGTGTTTTTACAATTTTTTTCGCGACCCGGCTAAATTTTTCTGCGACCCGGTGTCGGGTCGCGACCCACACTTTGGGAAACGCTGGGCTAGGTTAATAGAATAGAAGAAGCCGAAAGGCACAGAGAGCCAGTATAAAGAACTCAAATTTACTTAACAACTCGTAACCTGTAGTTCCATATTATAAGGTTTAGGTTACGTTATGATAGCAAAATAGTTAGTAACGGAAGAACCCGAATGGCTCAAATTAAGTTTCAAATGTATTCAGGCGTAGCGTAGGCATAACACAAGTGCCCTGCCTTGCTAAGGTCTCGGATCCCAATCCCGGTCAGGCATGGAATTTAAAAAAATAAATAAATAAAACTGTCCTGGCTAATTGCCAAAATAGAAAAGGCCAAATAAAATAATAAAAAGAAAATGTATTCCGAACTAAATTCTGTCTTCTTCTTAACATTAGACCCAACAAAACTACGATGCTTGTGGAAGTTTGTGAAGAAAAATTAGCTGTGTAGAGAGTTTTTACCCAATTTTAATACTGTTAACAATGTTCAAAGTGTAATCAACACAATGAAGAACCTCACATAGAATCGATTCATCCGATCAATTCCGATTCTGAACATGCATCTAAGGATAGAAAACTCAGGCGTAATTGCATTGTGTCTGAAGTATGTTATAACCTTTATAGTCTGTTTCTTTGGTTTAAGCGACTAGAATTTACTAGATTTTGGATTCTAGTAACCAGGGATGGGGAGTCGGTAGAAAAATTACCGACTCCCGATTCTCGACTCCGGAGTCGGTATTTTTGAAGACCGACTCCGACTCCCGACTCCTTTCACTCGTAAATCGTCAAGCCTATTCCAAATATTTAATAAGAACTAAATGGAATTTTTATTTTCTTAAGTTATCACGAGTTCACCTTTTAACGATGGACGTGGGCTTTTGTTAAGCAAAATGATAAAATGCCTCATTCAATCGTTAAGAGTTAGTATATTTCAATGTCTAGTTCCACTTAATCTAAAAAAACAGACTGTTTTCATATAATATCATTTTCATTACATTGACGTATTGTGTCATTTTTAAAACAAATTTTCAAATATATGTTATTAGTTTAAAAAAATAATTTCAAAAGTATTTTATATATACAGTCTGTTCCAAACGGTTAAGCGGAACTAAATAGGAATTTTGTTCTTTTAGGTTGTCACGAGAAGGGGCCTTGCTTGGGTTATTTCATGTTTCACGTTGGAATGTCAAAATTTAAAATTCCAACAATAAAACTATGGAAACGAATGACATATGTCAAAATTATTTTTTTTTAAAATATTTTAATGACAAAAAAATAAATAAATGGGAAGTTTGTATTAAGAATGACACAAAAAATCAAAATATAAAGAAAATGACATTTTGAAATGATATTAATTTTAACCAAAAAATGTTTATTGTAAGTATGATTTACAAAGGTTAAACAAAACGGCCGAAAAGCACTATTTAAACGATGATAGTAACTAGATTGCAAAATCTAGTTCCGCCTAACCGTTTGGAACAGACTTTAGGCTATTCCAAACGTTTAGCCTATTTTTAAACGTTTAGATTTTGCAATCTAGTTACTCATCGTTTAAATCGTGCTTTTTGGCCGTTTTGTTTAAGCTTTGTAAATCATACTTATAATAAACATATTTAGTTTAAGGTTAATATCATTTTAAAATGTCATTTGCTTTATATTTTGATTTTTTGTGTCATTCTTAATACAAATTTCCCATTTATTTATTTTTTTTGTCATTAAAATAAGTAAAAGAATTTTTGACATATGTCATTTGTTTCCATGGTTTCATTGTTGGAATTTTAAATTTTCCATGCCAACGTAAAAAATGAAATAACCCAAGCAAGATCCTTACTCGTGACAACCTAAAAGAACGAAATTCCCATTTAGTTCCACCTAAACGTTTGGAATAGCCTGTACTTTATTTTTCATAATATGTCACTTTTTCCTTTTGACATTTAGATTTTGGCTGCCATAAGGAATCTCGTTACAATTTGAGAAAATAAAAATCCAGTTTAGTTCCGCTTAAACATAATAGCCAAAGTATTAAAAAAGGGTTATGAGTAAAAACAAAATATCTTTACTGCCTCATCGTATTAATCTGTTAATACGAGTAGGACTAATAAAATTTTAAACTGGAAAGCATGAAGGAAACCGGGTAAATTCGGTATTGAATATTTTTAATTTTATTTTCGTTCTTGAACAGACAACAAAATGTTGTTCCTGTTTCCGTGCTTAAAAAAATTCTGGTAATATGGTTATTTTGCTTTCGTTTTCGGTTTGTTCTCATCCTTGATAAAAATTGAATCAAAGAGTCAGGAGTCGATAACTTTTTCCCATTCCCGACTCCGACTCCGACTCCGACTCCTCGACTCTAGACTCCCGACTCCCGACTCCGACTCCGATTCTCCATCCCTGCTAGTAACTGTTAAGGCTCATTTACATTTAGATACTAGTATGAGGACTTGTATCAGATACAAGTATGAGCTCATACAAGTATGATCATACAAGTATGATCATACAAGTCAACATACACATGTCAATATACAAGTCTAAAATCATGTCATTTTTGTGCTCTGTTTACATTTGCATACACGCATACACTCGCAAAAAATGTCTAATGATGACGAGGAGAAATTTTTGTATTTAAGTACATGTGCATTACTTCTGTCAAAATCACGAAAAAGAAAGCGTAGATGGTGGCAGCGATATTTTTTATCTCGACGAGAAACCCATGCGTCCTACTCAATGTTGATTAATGAACTGACTTTAGAAGATGGTTCATGCTTTAGAAATTATGTGAGAATGAGTGTCGCTGATTTTCGAACTCACGTTGGTGGCTCCATTAATTACTAAAAGTGATACAAGATTTCGAGAAGCTATATCACCTGCAGATCAACTGGCTGTTACATTGCGGTTCTTGGCAACTGGTGACTCATTTGCATCACTGATGTACGCACCTAGAATTTCTACTTTAGATAGCTCTCGACTATACTGACTATGTTGTGCCATTTAGTCTATACATCTTTAGCCATGAAACTCAGAAATGTTATCATAATTATCTTTTCTTTTGTTAAAATCTTTGTACTCTTTCGACTTTACATCCCAGATATTACTGGCTATGATTTTCCCAATTAATAACAGAGTTTTATCCTTATTCCACACATACATATTTAAAAAAAAAAACTATTGAAAATAATCAAATGTGACATATCTTTTAAAACATAACTAACTTTCCACCAGGTTGTCAGCTCATACAAGTCAAGTATATGGAAAAGTCTGCTCATACAGAAAGTATGAGCAAATGTCAATGGATTTGACAAATTATACAAATTGTATGAGCTCATGTATAAGGTGATGTATCGCGACAAGTCAATTTGACTTGTATCTCATAGAAGTCCTCATACTTGTATCTAAATGTAAATGAGCCTTTAACGTTTAATTGAAGATGTTGATCATTTTGTTCGGCAAAAGCCAACTTCAAATATTACAAAATTAGCTCGTGACAACTTAAGAACTTTAATATTTCATTTGGTTCCGCTTAAAGGTTTGGAATAGCCTATACCTCGTTGGTGTTTTTGACGATTCGTTGAACACACGATTTAAAAAATATATGTATAATAATACTATCATTACTTATTTGACATCTTATATAGTACACATGTACATACAGTAAAGTTTCCCTATAAATAAATCTGTATTTATTACATTTCTGTAGTTTCTCTCCTTTCCACAATCTCTGCAAGTATTTCTGTAACTGTCACTTCATCTTTTAATTCTGTACTATTCTGATCTTCTTTCTTGTCAGTTACAGTAGTAACTGTTTGAGTTTCATCTTTTTCGTGTTTAACAGTTAACGGCGCAAACGTATTTACATAGTCTGCTGGTTTATCTTTAGTTTTATTTTGAATAATTTCCATACTACTCCAAAATTTCCCGTTTGGAGCGAAAATATAGGTTCTTCTTGTTTCATCAATGGTTTCATCTTCCTTTCGAATACGTAGACCTATTCCTGGATATCTTCCGTTTAATATTTGCCACGAAGTGTGTTCACCAATTGTGAGACAGGTCATTGCACTCAAAATGACCAGAACAAAGATGACTTTTGTCATTACAGTAATAATTTTTTGCTCCTAAAAATAAAAATGACAGCTAAAACATCAATCACAATATTATCTGCAAAACATAGAAGTCGTTATTTATTTATTAAAATATAATTAAAACATACCTATTTCTTGACAATTTTGTGTAATTTTTTATTTAGTTTTTATATTTTTTCAACTCAATTTTATATTTCAATACTTACTGAAATAAATGCAAGTTGGTAACATTGATATTGTTCCAGAGCTTACTGATGTAATACATGTAAAATATTATTTTTAATAAATAATATTGTCACGTGGGTGGTTTGATTGAGACACAACTCCTGGTTTCAACATAACAAATTTATTAAATATGTATATCATATTTACAAAATAATGTTTGAATTGGTCTATGGAGTTGGGGAAGTCTTCGGTCCACCCCGTGTTGGCCAGGATCGGCTTGGACCTATCTCCGAGGCGGGGGCTACCCATCCGGGAGTCGAGGAGCCTGGAGAAGTCTTCTCCCACTCACATGGTCACTACTTGCTTGGGTTCTCTCTCGATACAAGAAGCTGGCGTCAGTGTCGTGGTCGTCACCTTCTGGACTAATACGTGCAGAGGAGTTGGCTATGTTCCACTGCCTCCATATTTTGTGACTGCCGGCCTTTTTGTAACGAAAATTAACCCAGTTCCAATATTCATTCGTCATGACAAATATTTCCTCATTATGAAAATGCAGTTTATGCATTTCGTAATCAGGCCACGTACGTCAGAAGCTGACGAATAGTTTTTAATGAGACAGCTGACCGTCACAATGTCTAGATGTCGTAATCCTGACCTAGGATTACCTATGTGACAATATAAAACGAAAATATCGGTTAAAGCATTTATATATAGGCCCAACTAGGCCCAGACGTAAGGCCTCAAAAGAGCCTGAATTATTATTTTTTTCTTTTTGACGTGAATTGAAGTGGGCTTTTGTTAAACAAAATGATCAAAAGCATCATTTAACGGTTAAAAGTTACTAGTTTTCAAAATATAGTTCCTCTTAAATCAAAGGAACAGACTCTACAAATATCTCATTTCTTAAATTTTTATATCTTCCAAAAATTTTAATATGTATTGTATACCTATATATTCTATTTCTTTGAACTAAAACGAAAAGTATAGGCGGTTTCTTTGGTTTAAGCGGAACTAGATTTTCAAAACTAGTAACTTTTATCGATTGAAGTTTTTGCACATTTTGCTTAGGAAAAGCTTACTTCAATATATAAAAAATTAGCTAATGATAACTTAAGAAAATTTAAATTCCATTTGGTTCCGCTTAAAGATTTGGAATAGCCTATAGTTTTTTAAAATTCATTTTATTAACACGATTTTAACCAAAACTGTACTAAAAATCTGAAAAAACTATAGGTAATGTACAGTTAAGGACATAAAGAAATAGGAACCCTTTTTAATCTAGTGTGTATGTTTTTTCTAAAATTTATTTGTTTAAATCAGGTTTACTAATTATGACATCTGTCAAACATTAACTTGTCAATATATTGTCAACCCTGCAAAACAGGTATGCCCTCCATTAATAATTTTGTTAAGGCTAACATAATTTCTAAAGCGGAAGATGGAAATAACATTGATCAACGTTTTGGGTATAGATGCCTACTACAAAAAAAAATATTATATTCAAATTCGAATAGATAGATTTACACTAGACAGAAAACGGTGCCCTATTTTTTTATGTCCTTAACTGTACATTGATCTGAGCCGGAAACATAAGAGAAGAATTTTTAATCAGATTGCGTTTTCTAAAATATCACAGTTTTTGTGTTTTTGCACAAAATTAATTATTTTTTTAGTTAATGGCTAAATTATGGCTAATAATGTTATGGATTTTTTATATTTGTGGCTAAGGTATTATCTGTCTCATTTTGTAATACGTAACTAACAGGTAAAGTTCATTTTTTATGTTGTATATTGACAATACATTTATAATATTATCGTAGTATTGGTTCACACGGATACGCCAAAGTCTGTTTCCACCACAACAGTCACCAAAGTAACCAGATCTAGTTTCGTATTGCAAATTGAGACAGATTATACTATATGTTTTTTATTGAATTTAAAAATATTATAAAAATTCTTAACAGCTGAGAATCGAGTTCATATGTGTAAGGATCCTAAAGGCGCAGTGTTTACTGTTATACACCATGTTTCAACCTATTGTTTGAATTAGTTTAGTTTTTTGTTTTTTAAGTATCAAACAAGAATAAACCATTTTTAGGGTTTTGTAGGTATGACCAAAAAACCCTTATACCGTCATTTTGTCGTCTGTCTGTCTGTCTGTCTGTCTGTCTGTCTGTCTGTCTGTCTGTCTGTCTGTCTGTCTGTCTGTCTGTCTGTTCGGTTAAAATTGTAGCCAAACGGCTAAACCTAGAGAGTTGAAATTTGGCATGCTTATACAACTCTTTGACCCGCACATAGGAAAAATACTAAAACATCTAAAAAACATACCCCCCTAAAAATATAAACAAATATGTGCTCATTGAAAACAAAAATATTTTTTTTAAATTCTGAGTAGGGTATCAAATGAAAGCCCTTAGTACGTGGATTAACGATCAAATTTTTATTTTTGCAAAATAAATTATTTTGAAGCGATTTTTGCCAAAATCGTGCAAAAAAAAATTTGTCCCACACCCTGTAGCCCAGATGGTTTAAACTAAAAATCTAAAAAAAATCTAAGTAATGTATATTGGTGTGAACCGAAATAGTACAACAGGAATTTTTGATCAGATTATGTTTTCGGAAAATAACGCAGTTTTTGTGGTTTTTGGTTCACAAAGTACAAAAGTTATACCAACGTAAGAAACTCACATGCAAGGCGTGCGATAGCTTAATGGGTTAGAGCACTGGTGAATACGCTGGAAAACGAAAGGTTTCAAGTTCGAGTACGGAGTGAATTTTATTTTTTATGTTTTTTTTTGCATTATTATTATGTTGAAATTATTTTGTCAAAATTCTAGTTATATTTTGACAAATGTTGTATTTAATTTTTAAGAGCGTAAATTTAATAACCAGTCTTATTATATGATTAAGAGACGATAAATTATTTTAAAAATATCGTTCATTTTGCCGTGATTACTACAAAGTAAAATTTGTCCTACACACTCAGCATACCGCCTTCATTTATTATATACCTGCGAAACCCTGAAATGTGTGAATATTCACACTTCACATCAATTTTTAGTAGTGAGATACTTATAAATCAAATAACGCATTGTTAATAATGAGAAATATGTTTTTGCAGTTTGCTCAGTTGAAAAAAATTAAGCCATTTATCAAAATATTTCTCATTAATTTAATGATAATTAAAGATAGGAAGCAAACGCAGAAATCATTTCTGGGATTTTTTAATTTAAAGTTTTTTTTATTTTTTATTTAAGAATATTTAACAGGTGCCTCAGCTCCAATGGCTATCGGCTCCCGGGTACATTTGGTTTACATATATATGTTTTACATTATTATATATTACATTATTATATACCTATTACCTTATGCATTAGTGTTTAATATTTTATTATGTAATTTATATTGGGGTGGGTTTTGGTGCAATCCTATATTTGTTTGTATATATTTATGTCTTGAAGGTATTGTATTAAGTTGGATTCTGTGTCGTGTTTGTTGCCTAGAATGTCTTTTAATGTGTTATACCCTTTTCACCCTAGATCTTTAAGACGAGTGAACTTAAAGTTCACCGATGTTTAAGATCGGTATGCTTTCTCACTTGATGTTTAAATCTCTGGTGCTGTCATCAGCAACAGTAATTTTGTCCTTAAGTTACCGTCATGAAATTACCAGTTTTGAACTGTCTGCGCAGACGCACATTTTGAATTATTATAAACAAATAAGGATATTTCATTTCATTCTACAATAAAGACACTACAATAAATAATATATTACACCTGTATTTTATTGTAGCTCTGTATTTTATTAAACACATTATTAAAATAAATAATTTGATTATAACAATAAGTATAAACTTCTTATAACGTCGATATAATACAGTATTCTTGTTTATGATGACAGCACAAATTCAAGGAGTATTTTTTTATAATAGAAATTAAGTTGGCAATGCGGACGAAGTTTAAGACGCAGATCTCTGTCTTAAACATCGTTTGTGTTTAGACGAGGCCGTACGGTTTCACATCAGCGTTTAAAGATACATTCACTTTAACATCTGATCTTAAAGATCTAGTGTGAAAAGTGTATTAAGTAGTGAATTTTCGATGCGTTCGTTTTGGTATTCTTCGCATTGTAGAAGTATGTGATCGACAGATATTTTTGTGTTACATGTATTACACTGTGTGTATGTGTGTCCTATCCGAAGTCTTGTTAACACCACTTGCTCTCGTCTTTTACCCCTAGGATCCCAGTTGGATCCCTATGGTTTGTGTTTGGTATGGCAGCCCAACAGTCTTTCCATTTTTCTTTAATTTTTCTTCTCACTAGGCTCCTTTTTAATTGATTTAAAGTTTATTGTGATGAAATATTCGCAAATTATATAAATGTTTAATGCCCCCCGGTGGGAGGCAGAAGGCGAGAAATGGAAGGAAGCAAGGGGGCTGAGGTCACTTGGAAATGGGGAGGAAGGAAGGGAGATATGAAGAGGAGTGAAGAAACGGTTGGAAGGGAAGAGAATGGAATAAAATAAATAAAAGATGGGCGAGAGAACTGGAAGCAAGAAGGAAGGAGATCGGAGAGGGAAACCAGAATGAGAATAGGAAGAAAGAGAGGGACACTGGAGCAAGAAGAAATAAATGAGAAAATGTAACATATTGTAAATTAAATTGTACTGTATTGTACGTTATGTAATTTGGATTGTTTTGGTTATTTTATTTATTTTATTTCTATTTGTAATGGCTAATACCCTGAACGCCGCAAGGCCTAGGGAGAAATAAAGAATATATATATATATATATATATATATATATATATATATATATATATATATATATATATATGTATAAATGTTTAAAAAAATTAAATGGAAGCTCGTAGTACATAAATAACGCATGAAAATGATAAATATCTTAGACATCCAGCATTCTGTTGGCTTCTTACACTTATTAAATACTGTGAAATGTGTGAAAATCATAAATTTTTAATAATTGAGATATTTAATAAGATACATTATCTACCATACCTTATTCAAATAGATGGAAATATTCAGAGCTTTAGTTGCAAACAAATATTTCGTAATAATATATTTTTCTTCTTTAATATGAATATTTGCACGTTCCACAATATTAATAAAACTTACGCAAACTAGGTCTTACATAAGAATCTGAAGTATTTATGTAATTTAGCTCTGTGATTATTTTTAGCACAATGTGAGATACGTCAATCACTCTGAAAGTTTTTTTCGAAAGAATTCTAGAAGTAATATATCTTTTCCAATGTGTCTGCGTGGAAACGAGATTGTATTTGCGATCAATTTAGAAGGATAAGTGGAAGTGGCAAGCTCTTGTGGTACTTTCATTTTAGGTTAGAGTAAAACTAGAATCAATTTTATCAAATAGTTGCAGATTATATTTCAAAATGAGTGGGAGTCTGCGCCTAAAATACTATAATCCGCAATACACAAAAGTTACGGTGGTCACGTACTTGTCACTTTTTTAAATAAATTGATTTTTTACCGTGAAACGGTGCGCTCCTGGCTTATTATTTTTTTAAAATATTATTAAAATTAGCATATATTTTTAGAGCTTTGTAGGTATAACCACCAAAAAACCCTTATAACGTCACACATGTGTCTGTACAGTAGAAATTAAAACCAAACGCCTGATCATAGAAAGTTGAAATTCGTCATGGTTATACCCTTTGACCCACATATAAAAAAAAATCAGCTGTGGCCACCACAGGTCCGACCACAATCACAAAGTACTTGCATAAAATACATTCTAGCAGCAAAGTAGAAATAACTTGGCCCAATATTTTCTAACAGAGATATTATTTACCATGACCATGTAAACGTTACATAGAAGTATGAAAAATAAATATTCAGAAAAAAATACGAAAAAATTTTCAAAATTTTTTCGTTTTATAAAAAAATGTCTCAAATAAAAGTTGTTAGTTATTACTTTTATAGCAACTTTTGTCAAATAAATTTTTTCGAAATATAATTTCTGTTGTGAACTATTCGCGAAAATCTTAAAACCGACACGAGTAAACTCCCATTTCTAGTCAACCGATTTTCACAAAAAGTTGATCGACTTTTGCCATTTATGTCAAAAGCTTAAATATGAAGTTTCATAAAAATCCTTTTAGCCGAATTTGCTCTGCACAGGTACACAGACAGACAGACGGACGGACGGACAGACGGACGGACAGACAGACGGACAGACGGACGGACAGACAGACCGACAGACATCATGCTAAAAATAGTCAAAACGTTATTTAGGGACCTCAATTCGTGGAGATCCATCGAAATCTCAAAATGTCAAAATCGATATGATCACTATACCTCCCTTATATATGTTGGCGGTCGGTAAAAATGAACTTTCCCTGTTATTTACGTATTACAAAATGAGACAGATAATATAACAAATATTCCTAGACATCCAGCATTATGATGGCTTCTTACATTTATTAAATACCTACAAACCCCTGCAATGTGTGATAATTATTTATTTATTATATTGTTTTATTGGCCATTAGTCTATAAAACCATATTAGCCAATGTGTGATAAATCATAGTTCACATATTTTTTTTTTTTCAATTTGACATAGTAGTTACGTTTCCATGATTACGGTAAGATATAAATACCAGGGGGGTGAAACTCTAATGGCAAAACGAAAACCATATTACGTTCCATAACCCAACACGAATAGCGCCCCAGTCGCTGCCAGTCGCTATAGCTACGTGCATAACAGGATGTTGCCTGTTACGGCTTCTGTCATTAGCGTCAAAATCTGTAATTAGTGTCAAAATCGTCTTCTGTAATTTTGTAATTTCATTGTTTAATTCGGAAAATGGGTGTTAAATGCTTTGTTTTGGGGTGTGATAGTAGTGAACCTACAAGATATCGCTTTCCAAACCCGAAGACACGTGTGGGTCCAGAATTGTATAAAACGTGGATGAGGAACATTGGAAATCCAAAATTCTATGGCTTGTCCATGGAAGTGTCCATAAATATTAAGTATTAATAAATAGTATGTTATATGTTAGACTACTTAATAAATAATTATTTCTGCTATGGTCTATTTCAAAGTAGAAAAATGTGTGTAAGAAGATAGGAGCTGTTTGTCCTTGCTTCGGATTGGTTTAGAACGTCATCCCTATTACACTGTAAAAATATTGTTTTCAGTCCAAGTTGACAGATGTTCAGTGTCGTACATTGGAAATATATATTATTTATATTATTTAATTTTTCTCATATATTTTGTTATTATTTACATATTTAGACTTTTATTTATATTCTTGGCGTAGATTTTATGGAGAAAATTCTCCAATTAATTTGTTTTTACGCAGTTATATATTTTTTAGGTTATCTGACATATAAATATTTTTTGACACTTGATAATTAACAGATCAAGAGAGAGGACTAATGTGAGGCCAAAAGACAGCCCAGCTGATTGTGCCCAAAGAAGAAGTTATTGATATAATTTTTAGACCTTCATATATACATATATTTTTAATTTTTATTTACAATAATTATTTAAATAAGAAACTTTAGCTCTGAAGATATATTGTTTGTTTTATTGCTTTATTTAAACTGTTAGCCAAATCTCTCATTTTATACATATATAGTACATAATTTTTAAAATTAATATTTTTTTAACTTTTTCAAATTTCCCATTAAACTGAGTTTATGTAGCCTAAATAACGTATCTGCCTTATTTATTTCAATATTTTATTAACCTTTTTTATATTAAAAAAAAAAAAAAAAAATCATTTGCTATCCAGTCACTACGCCCATGCCCTAGTTGTAACTTATTTTAAATTTCCCGTTATACTGTATTTGTCCAGTGTAAATCGTACTCGGTTCGCAGCGCTATCTACTTTTTTCTACTTTGAAATAGACCATAGTTATTGTTTTTCTGTTTCTGTATAATTCCTAACTGCTTGTTCTTAATTGTAAACATAATTAAATATTGTTATTAAATGATACAATTGTTATGATTTATTTTGTCTATTTTTAATATTGTTGTCGTTAATAATATTAAAAATAGACAAAATAAATCATAGCAATTGTTTCATTTAATAATAACATTTAATTATGCTTACAACTATATCCACTGAAGCATTTGAAATACGTGCGAAAACCCAACCCTTTCCTCCCCTACCAATTTTAGTTCTATAACCCAACAACTACAGCGCTAATTTGGTTTCAAAAAATATAACGGCAGTTTCGCATCTATTTCCTTCTTTATCTATGATAAATACACATTATGAAATTTTCAAAGTTATTAACAAGTTATTATTTTTTAAGTAATATTATTTGTTAGAGAATATTTTGTTTAAGTTCTTTGTGGAGACGGTCGGTTTTGTAGTGGCCACAGCTGAACTTTTTATGAAAAATAGCGTATAATCTGAATGCAATAAAGTGCCTGACCTTAAAACTGTTTTGATAAAACGTCAGAAAGATGTTAAGCCACTTGAGAATTTCTAGAGTACATTTCTAGTTTGTTTTTCTATAACGTATCTAGTCTAACATTTTTTAGGAACATGACAGATATATGCAGAATAATAAATTGTCTTATTTTTGTTTTTCAACTTATTATTAAGAGTTTCACGTATGGTATAAAAGTTTTTAGCGACTATTGGACGCCATTCAAAACACGAACAGATTTGTAACAAACTAAAGGAAGATACTAAAACATAGGTGGGATGAATAAGAATATAAAACAGAGGGAATAAAAAGAAATAAAGGCAATGTTGATAACAACAGAATGGTGATAATATTGCAATATGACTTCTGTTTTAGGATGTTGCAAAACACAGGCTTGCACCCAGATTTTTTCTTAGAGGAAATCACGTTCGTACGAAGGGAGTATAAGTTTGACTTATACGTTTTCATAAAGCAGCAACAGTAACAACGCAAAGTTAATAAAACCAAGTTTATTTTTCAATACAATGTCTTTAATAATTTCACAGTTTAACAGTTTTGACTTGTTTTTCCTTAACAACCCGTATCTTCTTCTCTGAAACCTCTATTCAGTATTTTTCCGGCAGATAACCTACCTAATATGGCCAAATATGTTTAAATGAAATCTAATTTTCTAAAGAAATACGTTACTCTCCGATATATATTAAGCAAAAAATCAGCTGTGGTCACCACAGAACCGACCGCCATCATAAAGTACTTGTATAAAATACATTCTAGCAGCAGAGTAGAAATAACTTGGCCTAATGTTTTCTAACAGATATATTTTATAACAGACAGATTCTCTACGCCGGTCACCAGTGGTTAGTGTAGCGATGCACTAGCTTCTAGATCATGAGGGCTCGGGTTCGAATCCCGGGTATGGCATGGATTTTTCAAAAATAAATGCATCTCCTGGATAATGGCCTTAGTAGCTAAGTCCAAAAATTAAAAAAAAAAAAAAACAGATATATTATTTATCATGACCATGGAAACGTTACATGTAAGTATGAAAAAATTGCGAGAGACAAATTTCGAAAAATTGTACAAAATTTTTTCGAAAATTTGCACACTTTATTAACTCGCAAACACTTATTTCAACGAAAAGCACCACCAAAATGCCAGGCTTGTAACACAAGACTGACAGTAAAACATATTATTACAGAATGCCGCCAATACCATATGGAAATAAGTATGAACCATTCTATTGTACCAGCAGACCCAGATGAAATATTATCAAAAAACGACGAAATAAACATCATGAATCCACCATGGAGCCTAAATCGAGCGCAGTTTAACACAACACTAGCCAAATATCCGAAACAAGAAACGGACCCACAAGTCTGTCGGGAAAGAGTCAAAGAAACCATGGCCAACTACAACAACCATGTACACATTTATACAGACGGCTCACAGCAGAAGTGTACAGCATCCTAGAAACGACCAGACTTATTAAGAAAGACAATCGAAATAAATTCATAATAATAACAGATTCTCTAAGTTTTGTTCAAGAAACTTATTCGAAACATCCCATGATACAAGAAACACAAGACAACATACACAACGCATTAGCCCAAGATAAAGAAGTAACTATCTTATGGGTCTCATCCCATGTAGATATAAAAGGCAATAATACAGCAGACAAAACCGCAAAAAAGGCAACATCAGCAGCCACAACAGAAATACCAATGCCAAACTATGACTTCAAGAACTGAATTAAATACAAAATTAAAGAAGACTGGGACCTAGAATGGAGATTGACGAACAACAATAAATTACGACATATAAAACATGACACGCAGATATGGACCCTAATCAGAAACCGACAAGATCAAATTATACTGATGAGACTACGAATTGGACATACGGCGATTACACAGCAATACGTATTCCACAGACTATAACCACCCATGTGCGAAGAATGTGCCACAGAACTGACAGTTGAACATATCCTGATGACCTGCAAGAAATATTGTAACGAAAGGAAAACACATAAAATTCCCGCTACATTACAGCAAGCCCTGGCTAATGACAAGACAATAGAAACTCTACTAAAATTCATAGAAGACATATCGGTAAAAAACTAAATACAACTATTATCTGTCTCATTTTATAATACGGAACTAACAGGAAAAGTTCATTTTTTATGTTGTATATTGACAATACATTTATAATATTATCATAGTATTGGTTCACATGGATACGCCAAAGTCTGTTTACACCACAACAGTCACCAAAGTAACCATATCTAGTTTCGTATTACAAATTGAGACAGATTATATCCCAAAAACCGAAGTGAACAATAATGTAAACTAAATATAATTTTTTTTTTCTGTTGGAGCTGTTGGAGCACCCTTAAATAAACCAATTAAAAAGAATATATAGTTTATTATTATGTCAGAAATTTAAAAAGACCTGGTGAAATCTATACTCACGTCTTATCTTCCCTATGAACCATTTTGCCGATGATAACCTATTTTCACTACTCATTGTTTACTCGAATGAGTCGTATTGTAGCATTGATACTTCAGGAGTTATTGAATTTTTCGTGGTGATTATAATAAAGTTTTAATTTATTCACCCTTTACTTATCTTTCAACTAAATCGATTTGCATCATCTTTTCAGTAAACACATATTAAACATCCTTTGAGAAATTGGGCTCATTAATTACCTTCATTATAATATCAAAATTGTTTCATCACGTTGTGAACTTGTTCTTAAAGTAGTTTCACGCGCAGTTGGCACAATTTAAGCTGTCTTAAAGACGCATATATTAATAATGTCTCTTATAAGACATTTGAACAAAAACGTCTCAGTCTAGAGTGCATCTCTTATAAATCTTGTAGAGTTTGTAGTCTGATAAATGTGCGTACTCATTAGTAAAGTAGGTCAGTTTATATCTGAGAGGTTTTCCATTCGTTTCCCCATGTTGTCATAAACAATTGGACTCTGAACTAACTTCAGACTACACATTGTGTGTACGTATGAATACGGGCGGGTATAAACTTCTCTGACATAACATTTATCATTGAATAGTGTTTGGACAGTAACTCGTACACAATTTCATATGTTTAAATGGACATTACCAATGGAGATTTAATGAGGATACTAGGAAACTTCCTATAGTTTTACATAATTCTAAAATAAATGATGTATACTATACAAATTAAAAATGTCACTTCAAGGTTTTTTATAAATCATATGAATCATTCACATAGTTTTTTTACAGCTACCATACGCGGCACTAAGTATGGTATTTTTATGGCCATATGTAAAAGGAAATAGGAGACAACTATGAGAACATATTGTAATACTGGTTTCATAAATATTATAAGCAGTATCACCTGGTACATAAGAGCTGCAAGGCTGCAGCACCCCCAAAATTAAATAAATTTAAACGTTTCAGACGTTTATGATTTCTTTCGCTCTTCCTCTCTCTAATTTTACTTCATTTTTAATGAAAAACCGTCACTACTGTCGTGCACCATGCGAAGTTATGATAAACAATAACTCAATGTGCTGCATCCATTGGCAGCTCTATTTGATACTGTGTTGTGGCGACTGGAATTAAGTGGAGATAACGACAGAATACCTATTTTCGATGCAGTTAAAAGCTTGCAAAGTGGACGTTTGAATACAAATATATTTGTATTTTTTATATTTCATTATTTTTTATGGGATTGTGGGCATTCCAAAAATAGTGCTATTCGTTTGATCGTTTATCCGATCTGAGTATGTTAAGTGTACAAAGCGAAAAAATTACTAGTAATAGAGTGGATTTTATAGAAAATGCTAATTTGTCAATGGTTGCAGACCTCTTCAATTTAATTAATATAGTATCCTTTATTTATGAAAGTTGATTTAATAAATTATTAAATATTATCAAAAATATGCTTACATAGTTAGCCCCCTCGTAAAGAAAAACCTGCGGGCGCCCATGCTTAATTATTTAGAAAATATTTGATCATAATCTTTGATCATTAATAACATACCAAAAAAAAAGATAGAAGTGCGTTTTACAGTATAACTAATTTTTCAAATTACCTTTAATGTCAGTAATACAATAATAAAAGTAACCAAAATAACCAGATCTGATGTTTCCTTCAAAATTTAAAATAGTAGATTGTTTTCATTGTTGTAAGGCCAAAAGAGATTAGTGGTGGGATTACGATGAGTAGGATTCGTTTCTATAATCGCTAATAAAGCGATTATATTGTCGGTAATGATAGCTTTTTTTTGCCAACTATAAAATATAATTTTATTACTGGTATTACGTTTTCATTCTTATAAAAACAAACTAAGAAGATATGTCAAAATAGGTACTTGGAAAATATATCAAAAAATGTATCAAATAAAAATTGTTAGTTATTACTTGTAGCAACTTTTGTTTTGAAACACATAAAAGTTGCATCAGTAAACTGTTCATTCCGCTGGACGATTTAGTACCAAAACTTGATAAAATTGAGATATTCACGTCGAAAACTTAAATAGGAAATTTCTTAAAATCAGTATTTGCTCTACACGTGTTTACAGATCAACAGACCAACATCACGCTAAAAACAGTTGGTTCGTGTTACAAAAAGCCTAATTCGTTTTTATGTGTAAAAATCTCGAAAATTCAAAAATACCTCCCTCTCTATATGCAGCGACGATAAAAGGCAAAAGTAAAGGTAAAAGTTTTTATTAAGTTTTTCTATTTTTATTTAGATTACAATTATAATTTTTCATTTCTATATCAATCTTGTGCATATTAAATATAAAAATGAGTTTAAAGATGTGCTCATTTATTGATTATATAATAATATTCAGTCTTCTTTTGGACTGTATTAACTTTCCTACACATCTGAAAACATTTATAACTCATTTTGGTGGCACATTTAGACATAGAATAGCACCTTGACTTGCAAACTTAATTTGTTCCTGACCGCGGTTCGTATCTTAAAAAGAATGTATCTAGGAATCTAATTTTCCATTATATATTATGTGAAATCAATTAATGCGTTCCCAGATTAAACCAGTGGCGAAGGGAAACATCCGCTAGACTTGCCCTCCCAAAAAAAAATTTTTTTTTTTTTTTAAATATTTATATAAATCTTCAAAAATACATCAAATTATGTTCTATACAAATTTTTGTCCAAGGCTTGGTTTACTTGTTACGAATTAATTATCATGACCATGGAAACGTTACATATAAATATGAAAAAATTGAGACTTGGAAAAATTCTAAATAATTTTACAAAAAATTTTAAAATTTTTTCGTTTTATCAAAAAACGTCTCAAATAAAAGTTATTAGTTATTGCATTTATAGTAACTTTTGTTCAATAAATTTTTTCGAAATATTTTTCTGTTGCTAAATATTCGCAAAAATCTTACAATCGACACGATTAAACTCCCATTTCTATTCAAACGATCTTTATAAAAAACAATAGGGTTCTTCCAATTTAATAGGAGAATTTTTAATTACCAAAACGAATTCTCTAAGTTGAACCGTTCTTGAGTTATCGTGTATACATACAGACACACACACAGACACACAGACATACACACAGACACACACACATACGGACGGCACTTCGAAAATAGGTTTTTTGGATTTCCTGGACCATGAAACGTGGTCATCAGTCAAAATCTCGACATCGAAAATTTTCGCGATTACAATACTTGCCCCTTATATATTAAGGTCGGGCAAGTAAAAATCATAAAGAAAATCCAAAAAATTAAAAAAAAAAAACTATTCTCAACTAAATGAAGAAAATGCAAAGAAATGGAGAATGAGTGAGAACATTTTTTCACTATAATTATTTTGTATACCATTACATATTAGTTATTATTTATAACATTTTCTGTTTTACATGACTAGTATGAAAATCATCTTCCTTTAATTGTAAAAAAGGACAATTTTCTTATGTCTGGTTTTGTAGCTCAGAAGCTTTCGATTTATTGCCTATAGTAGTAGCCTGTTAGAAGCCTGTTTCTAGTAATAGGGAAAAAAGTTTAAAAAAGTATAATGTAAACAGGCTTTAATTCATTTGAAAAGAAAAACATCACGGTTCGTATTTAGAGGTCATAATAGGATTTGAAAATAGTTTGTATCTCGAAAAGTTCGTATATCGAGAGTTTTGTAAGTCGAGGTACAACTGTACTAGCAAATTTACTTAACCATGTCTAGTATTTGGTTGAAATGTTAAAATATTTAAATTGCAACCATCTAAAGCCTGGAACAGAATGCACAGCGCGCTACGCCGTTAGCGCGCCGTCATTTGCGACGGCGTTTCGTTAGCGCCGTTGAGAACGCCGTTGAATTTTCGCCTGCACACAATGCAATAATTTTTAACGCCATCAAAATGTCACGTGACAACCTATATCTGTGTTTATACGTGCGCTTTCTTGTATTAAAATTATAATGGATAATGAAGACTTGTGTGTGATGTTATTTATGTTGTATGCAAGTTATTTATACATACAAACACTTTACCATTCAGTAAAAACTGAGGTTAGGTGTTCTGCGTCAATGTTCAACGGCGTCAAAAGTTGGAAGTTGACGAACATTCAGTATCAACGACGTTCGAACGCCGCTAGGGCGTTACACATTCTGTGCACTTGCGTACGACAGCTTGGTTTTAACTTTCCTCTGACAGATAGTGCCGTCCAAACGCCGTCAACGCACCGTAGAACTCGTTGCATTCTGTTTCCCACTTTAATCAAAAGAATATGTTTAAAATAAGATTGCCCGCACCTAAACTTCCCTCTTCGGTACGCCAGGGCATAAACAGTACAGATAAACTTAAGTTTATAAATTGTGTACAAGCTATACCTATTTAGAAGAAAGAAAAAACTTGGAAATACACTGAAAGAAGAAAAAAAAAAACAATTTATTTAATGTTTTATTTGTGTATGGTGTTCTTTAATATTGTCAACAATAATAGTATACGTATACTATTTATATAACTCTTATTGAAAGAAAGTAGTATTGTCATGCATTTATTATACGAGTACTACATATACAATAAAAATCCGAAAATCCGAATGACAGGAATCTGGACCAACTTATTAAATATAGCGGACTTATATTATACTTACTTTTCTTTACAATTTTTCATTTTTAAACGCGATTACAGGCATTCTAGGTTTTTTTTTTAATTGTTACGATTACATATTTATCTAGTGTTGACTTCACCTTTCTTTAAAATAGTTTTACACATGAAGCAAACTTTATCTGCTAATTAATAAACTGTCAAAAATTACCTCTTGTGATATCTTTTTTATTCTACTTTTTTTTATTTTAAAAGAACTGTCTGAAATTTAGAAATGTATGAAGCTTTGGATCTACCCAGTTTCCGAGTTGTAATTTTCGGACTTTTACTGTTGTTAAATATAAAATTTTGATATACCTATGTCATTGAATCTACAAAGTTTATCATAAAACCTTAACAGGCACAGTTGGATATGCCAACCATATATATATATATATATAAACAAGTATATGGCGCCTGGCCTATACTGTCAATGTAAAGAAAATCTGGTCATGGTAGGAAGTAAGATATACATATGTCTGTCTCTCTTTGTCACTCTTAAACACGATTCGCATGCGGGTAACGTCAATTCATTTTGAAAAAACAGGATAAAAATATGCCTTGCTTCTTCTCTTAACTCCCGCCACGTAACTGTAGTTTTTTCGACCAATAGCAAGGTCGTAATTTAGACATGCGCAAACAATTCACAGGGCTTAAAGGGAGACGGCAATACCTAGCTCCATCCTTGTATTAGGGAACGACTAGCCAGCGTTTATGCGCCATATACTTGTTTATATACATATATGATGCCAACACCCCATTGTATCAAGTGTTTCTGATTGTGCGTCTTTATTTTTGCTACTGCTACATCGAGGTATTGCCTGTTTCAGTACAAACAGTTTTTATTGGCCTCCACCCGTTGGTTGTTATATTTGAGTTTGGGATGAAAATATACAAAAAACCTCAGTTTTTTGTGAAGTTGTAAATAGTTATTTGTGTACCATGGCCAAAATGTAGATTTTAAACAGATAAGGACGAAAAAGATATTTTTGGCCAAAGTGCACATTATATTTTTTGGGCGACCAAAAGAGATATTTATTAGAAAAATTATATTTATTTATTTACATTGGATAATTTATGGTTACTGAACAATTATTGCAATTATAAATGTTCGACTGTCAATTGTTTCAATGTAACCATGGAGATCTTGCAAATTGAGAAATGATACATAGATGGCTCTAGCATCCACCGTCCAAAAAAATAAGTGAATCGGCCTAGGCCGAAAAAGATTTACATTATTACCGGTACTAGATGATTAAAAACTGTTTTTGATATGGTCGCTCAAAAAAGTAATTTTTGTTACATGGAATAACCTTAGACCTTAGTTTACAGAAATGTAAGATTTTTTTTCTTTGATGTTATCAATAAAAATAAAATTGTGCTAAATTTAAAACAATGTTAATTTTATGTTCTATTTCGTAATTGCCTTTTTAGCCTCCCTTATTATTTCCCATCTCGTCCGATTTTGGGCTGCTTGCATCCAATTTGTGACCATGCGTTTAATATCGTCAGTCCTGCGAGTAAACGATCTTCTTCTGCTCCGTTTATCTGCCCAAGGTCTTCATTAGAGGACACATTTAGGCCCGGTTTTTCCATCTTCAGATAAAGTTCCAGGTAACTATCTGACAGATAAGGTTATTTGTAACTTCATCTGCTGAGTAAATGTCATCCCTTCTTTCTATACAAATGTATCTATCGGATAGTTATCTAACGTATAATGAGACTGACGTATTGGATTCACTGACTGGTATTGACATTTATTCAGCAGATGAAGTTACAAATAACCTTATCTGTCAGATAGTTACCTGGAACTTTATCTGAAGGTGGAAAGACCGGGCCTTAGTCCAACGTCTGTCTTCTGGCCTGGCAAGTTGCCCTGTCCATATCCATTTAATTGTTGCTATTCCCACAAGGGTGTCAGTTAGTTTGGTTTTGCTGCGAAAACCCTTTCAGTTATTTGAAGTTTTTGTTAGCGTTATGGTTTCAACATCGTAAATCAAAACGGGCATAATGCATAGTTCAAAAGCTTTCCTATTAAGGCACAATGGGATGTTTCTTTTGAAAGTGTCTCGGAACTTGCTAAATGCTACCCATTCTTGTGACATTTTTCTCGCATGTTTGATTATCTCTGCTTATTCTTATTTCATAGCCCAAATATTTCTATGCATCTACCTGGTCTATTTCAATATTTCAATGTTAAGTCTTCTACTGACGACAAGATTTGTCAATATTTTCGTCTTTTGTATGTTTATCTTGAGGCCAACTTTTTTTTATGCTTTACTTAAATCTTTTAGCATCTTAGATGCGATCTGTTACGAAGACGATATCGTCAATGAATCTTAAGTATGTTACTTCTCTTTTATATGTTACTAATACATAATTAAACTAAATGCAAAATAAACCAGGTCAATTTATTATTATGAAGTTATAAACATAGAAAATTATGGAATTATTAATTTAAGCGTAATATTGTTTTTGACAGACAGAGGAGCGAATAAAAAAAAAATAAACAAATTGTAGAACCCGTATTTAAATCATTATTTAATATCTCGATATTATTTCTTTTCTTTCCCTTTCTTTCTTCTCTTACAAATATGAAAAACTAAAATTTCAACAATCAGCACCAAAATCGAAACTCCAAAACCAAAACCTGCCACCAAAAAAACACCTTGTAAATGATGAATCGTTAATGGTTTTTGTGCATCATTACTAATCTGTATTGTATTTAAAAATCTTAATTTCCATTTCCACTGTATATCAGATTTCCATTTTAAGATTAAACCACTATCTCTAACCCGAAAAATGATACTATCAATCCTATCTCGTAAAGGAAAACCTTTAGTTAAATAAAATTGTGCAGGATAGACTAAATAATAATTGTCGTAACAATAAATTAAAGGTCGTCCTGTTGAATCTACATATTTTAATGTATCGAATTCCATGTGTACTTTTAAAGTGAAGTACGCTAGATCTCTTTGGTATGCAATTCTGCTTAGACACTTTTCTGCATCTAAGCATGGTGTCCAACCCTCTAAAATTCGACGAACTCTCCAGTCTTCAGTGTTGGCAAAATATCTTTTTAAAGTGTAAATCAACACAAATGGCATATTAGCATTTAACATTTCATCTACAGTATCCATTTGTTTTTCGTAAACTGTATGTGTTAGAACACTTATCAATTTTGCTTGGTAAGCAATAGTACAATGTAATCCAAATATAATCCATAGTATGAAAACCATTCTCCCTGATCTCTTTTTAGGGGTTTCATAAGCTGATATATTTAAAAATATGCTGTATATGTAATTCATACTATTTTTTAGTAGTGGATAAGATGATTCGTCTTTTGGGGATATGGAAGAAAAGCTCCAGACTAAAATAGAGACGAAGAAATACATGAAGATCATTGATATCCAAGTGAAATAATGGAAAATGTCTATTAAACTTCTCCATGCTGGTAATATTTGAGCTTTTGGTACACACCAAGTGCAATATTCTTGTATATGGCAATAGCTGTGGTCTAAAAAGCGATGGCGCTCTACTGTTGGTCCAGTTACTCCTAAAAAAATATATTTTAAGTTGAGTCTACATTGGCAAACCAATCCTGAGATATATAGTGTAAGGCAATATGCCATGCGGACACCTTTATTTTGGACGTTTGCCATTGCTGATAGTACTAGGCTAGAATAGTACCATATAATGAGTATTAGTATCAAAAAGATATAATACTTCAAGAGTAATAGAAAAAAGTAGTGCAACAGCTCTCATAGTGCTATTATGGTGGAATGAGTTGAAATCAAGATATAGACCCTTGTGTGTTGGTTTTCTGTAGACTATGGTTGCTAGAACCCCCTTGCCATTTCTGATTATCAATACATCTAGGAAACAACTTATTCAACTCATTCCACCATAATAGCACTATGAGAGCTGTTGCATTGAGTCTAGTTAATAGAGCCAAAGTAATTTTTCTTCTAAAAGGCTTCTAAAAGTTGAATTGAAGAACATCCGTTCCACCTTACAGGATAATGGCTACAGTCATAAAATTATTACTGATTCTATCAATCATAAGAAAAATGACGCACCTAGAACTGACGAAGTGAGATATATCTCTATGCCCTATTATAAAGCAGTATCTGAGAAAATTGGTAAGATACTTAAGAAGCATAATATCCAAGTAGCCTTCAAATCGAGTTCGACTTTAAGATCTATCCTATCATGTACAAAACCCAAATCTGTTCTAAACAAAAACTGTGTCTTCTCTATTCCCTGCCAGTGCGGGAAACAATATATTGGCGAGACTTGCAGACCTCTACATGTTAGGGTAAACGAGCATTAGAAGGAAGTTCAGCAGGGCGAAATTTACAGTTCCAAACAGGCTGAACATACTTGGGTAAATGAACACCATTTCCAATGGAAAGATGCTAAACCCTTAATGTATGAGGAAAACAAGTTCAAGAGAAAATTGAAAGAGTCTGCTTTGATCGAAAACTCTGGAGATGCTGTCAGCCAAGCCAGCATAGAATTTCCTCAACTCTGGCTTTCCATTATTCAAAACAATCCTTTTAATCCTTAAGTCACTAATCAGGTAACAAACAACTCATTACCACACAATAATGTGACAAACAACCTTAATCCGGTCGTTAATCCTCAGCAGGTAGTCCCGTCCCTACCCATACCTGATCCCAACCACCCAACCAATAGCAACGCACCTATAACCTGCTCCCACTCTTACAATACTCGGTATAAAAACTCGAAGAAAACTGAAATGTTTATTTATCACTTCTCGTGATCGTTGAAGACGGAAACAGATTGTTGAGCAGTTTCCGAAACGTCCGATTTTTTTTTTATATTACTCTTGAAGTATTATATCTTTTTGATACTAATATTCATTATATTATACTATTCTAGCCTAGTACTATCAGCAATGACAAACGTCCAAAATAAAGGTGTCCGCATCATATTGGACCATTGCAAATTAATTTCAAAGATATTAGCAATATGCCATGTAATGTTGTCTAGTTTGGAGGTAATTGCTCGCACTAGCCGAGTGGACTGCTAGGCACTTGACCTGATACGCTCTGTGTCCATTTTTCTCAACCTATGTGTCGTGATCTGAGAGTTTGTAATGAGTCGCGAAGTCAAATTTTGATATCTGAAGACTTGTCAAAATATAGTTGCGTACAAACCAGCATAACTTTATATGGAAGATCTGTCCGATGTTTGTAAGAATACAGATAGACTGTAAGACAGCATTTACATGAATTTTATCGTTTTAAGATCGTATATAAATAGTATGAATCAATCGCGTAGCTTTTTGGCAGCGACTGTAGGCGGCTATTGTCGTAAAATGTAATAATTCAAATCAGTACACCAGAAATACCATAAGAAATTTAGCACGCCTCTATCAACTGAATAATACAATTTTCCATAGCTAAATTTAAATAAGTTCACTCCGTAGAGTGCTCTTCGCACGAGAACTGGTGAGTGATGTCATAGTACATACACCAAGTAATGACGTCAAACCAATAGAAATAGACCATATTAGTAACTACGTCACAAAATGGGATTCAGTGCTGCCGCCTCGCGGTTGGATTCCTTTTATTTGAATTTAGCATGTTGTTTTTTTGTTAAATTGCAAATGTAAATGCTTTACATTAAAACTACAAGTCAATATTTATATATTAAAATTCTTATTTTATACATTATAATTTAATATGTCATTATTTTTGCAGAACAATATTATTTTGCAGGTTAATTTTGAAAAATTTACGTTAATAATCGTTATTATGACAAGTATCATAGCAATAAGTGTGTATGCCATATCTAAATGGTTTGAAGGAACAATATGTTGTTCTTATTTTAACCATTATTGTTTTTAATTTTCATCTGTCAAAAAACGAAAAAATTTGCAATATAGAATGTAGCTGTAATAGTTACAATTTGGAGCAAAACAATACACTATTATGGATTCTAAAACAAAATATTAATGATTACTTAGTGTTAATTAAATAAATACTAAAGATATTTCGATTTTCGTATTATTTAAAAACGTAACCTATAAATATGTCTTTGAATCCTAATTTATATATTTATAAAATAATTATTCTATAATATAAAGTATCTAGACTGTATATATTAATATATACTTATCAAAAATACATATTTTTTTATCCAAAATTGAAAATATTCATAAAATTAAGGTAACAAAAGTAATGTCACATGTATTTCAAACCAGCCAAAAACTTCCAAATGAATCCAGTCTCAGATGGCAGCATATATATGTGACGACACACTAATATGGTCAATTCGACTTGCAAACTATTCTACGTCCGTTACTTAGCAACGAAGTGAGTGTACGAATTCTAGTTTCTGCGCATTTGATGTCACTGACTTTCCAAATTAATGGATAATGAAGGAGTAGCATAAATATAAAAGGAAAATAGTTATATTGGATAAAAAAATGACAGTACTACCGAGATTGAATAGAAAAGAAGAACTATGAAGGAAGCTAAACAGAATATCTTACAGAAAATCTAGTGATTATCGGTATACAAAATATTTTCGTGAGCCAAAAATTTATATTATCAAGGACTGTGTAAATCTGCGATATATCGATAATGAAGGCGTTATTTACACACATCAACTTACCAATAGCAATATCAGCTTCTCTTACAGCGACAGCATTCATAGATCCAGAAGAACTTCCATTTGGATATACTAATCCCCAATCTTGCGGAATATGTGTCATCGTATAAATATATTTAAAATTAATACTTCGAGCTATAACTTCCACCAATTTTATCTCAATTCCTTCTCTAAATTCTATATTATCATAATCTTTAATTTCCTTCTCAGGAGGCATAATATAGGGTGTCCAAACCAAAGACCTAACAATGATAGGACATCCATTAAAATTATAAGGAATTTTATTCGGGAAAAGATTGATTTTATTCTGTAAACTTCCATTGACACAAGTGTCTATTAATTCTGGTTTAATGTTAGTACCACACTTTCCTTTCCTATATGGAAAATAGGTGTAGATGTTTACTACCTCATCATTTAAATAAGAAAATATAACTGCATTTATTAAGTAATATTGCCATAACATTTGGACAAACACATCTAGACTTTCTTCAGGAAAAGCTGAGAGAAACACATATAAAGCTCTTGGGTTCCAAAGATTTAATGTCTTTAACAGAACATCATCTAGTTCTTCTAAATTTTCTGCCATAACTATAGAGTACTGCTTATGATGTTCAAACCAATCTATCTGAAAACCATTCAGATTTCTTAACTTCAACGTTATGTTTTCCAAACTACGGACTTGACTATCTATCTCTTGCTTCTTAACAGAGTTTGTTGTAAAAATTGTTACTGTTGGTTGAAATACAAAATACTTTTTCGAAATCTCATTAATACACCCCATATACTCGTTCTTCTGAGGAGTTATAAGACAGGAGACACCCCAAAAAACACAACTTAGTAACAAATACAAGAACAACATTTTTTAAATGTGTTACCATTATAGGTCTTTTGATAAATGAAGGAATTTGTTGTTTCCGATGTAAGTAGAATTAAGTAAATATTTATAAAAATGATGTATAGCAGTTGTGAATAATTAAAATAGTTAAAAGTCTCTTATTATGTAAATATATGGGTGTTGTAGAATCATTAATTATTAATTGTTTGTTACTGGTTTTGTACGTAGAATTAAAAGACAAATGAATAGTTTAAATTTTAATTATTTATTTGGACAGAAGTATTCAAATATTTGTTTAAAGCACTATTTAATAGGAGTGTTGTTTCTGTAATTACCAGCTTTGTAATACAAACATTTTTTGTAGAATTAAGTTAATTGTCTTAATAGCATAATAATGCAACTGAAATAAAAAATACAATAGTATAGACGAGTGATGGGTAACATGCGGCTTACCAAGTATTTTTTTTTTTTTAATCCCGCCTATAATTTCTCTGCAACGTGTCAAGTTTTTACGCTACGCTGAATCTTTGGTCCCATCCATAGAGATAATATGGCTTAGCACTGTTTGTTATGAAGCCAAGACCCTATGCGGGAACGGAATGGAGATTAGCCTTCTTGAGTACAGCAGGTTACTAATTATATATTTTGTCAAGCTACCGCTAGGAGAGGTTGTTATTAGCTTTATTCGTAGAATTATATCTAAAGGTTTATTATAGTCAGACGCAAGTGTAGAGTTATTTTAACATACTTCTGCCACCCTTTTCACACTAGAACTTTAAGACGAGTGAACTCAAAATTCACCGATTTTTAACATCGGTATGCTTTTACACTTGATGTTTAAATCTCCGGTGCTGCCATCTGCTACAGTAATTTTGTTCTTAAGTTACCGTCAGGAAATTAAAAGTTTTGAACTGTCTGCGCAGACGCACATTTTGAATTATTATAAACAAATATGGATATTTCATTTCCTTCTACAATAAAGAATATATTACACCTGTATTAACATGTAAGTCGATACATTTTATCTCAATTATTGTAGCTCTGTATTGTTTTAAATACATTATTAAAATATATAACTTTATTATAACAATAAGTATAAACTTCTTATAACGTCGATATAATACAGTATTCTTGTTTATGATAATATAAAATGTTGACAGCACAAATTCAAACAGTATTTTTTTATAATAGAAATTATGTTGGCAATGCGGACTATGTTCAACACGCAGATTTGCGTACTAAAGCTTGCTCGATTTACACCGAGGCCATACGCTTTCATACCAACATTTTAACTCTCCTTCACTTTAACATCCAAACTTAAACATCTGGTGTGAAAAGAGCATGACGGTAATAAACCGTTAAAAAAGGCTCTACAAACAGACCTCTTAAAAAATGGGGTTCAGAGATCAAATTATTAGTTTTAAGAAAAGGGCTGGAGAAATATTGTGAGAGACGAGGAGTCGTGGGTAAACCGTCATCGTAGTCGGACGAAACTCCCAAGCCATCATTTAATGGTATCAGAGCCGCAGTAAGGTAGGGGCCGGAGGGGGCGACGGCCCCTAGCGCATTAAGGAAAAGGGTGCTGACGGGCTTGCTAAGGGGCGCCATTGCGAAGATGAGGACCTTTTTTCTTGCTCATCACTTAAATTTTGAGAGGTAAGAACCTTGTTTTTATTTACCAAGGGCGCCAAAACACGACGCTGCCCCTAGCGCAAGTTTTCTTTACTGCGGCTCTGAATGGTATATTCTAGTGTACTCTTTATTTTAAATCTTAACTAAAAATTAAACGTAGATTAAGTAAAATGCAGATTTTGATTCAAACATCCTTATTCCTGTCATAAAGAATCTTAGCAACCGATCAGCGGACCTTTTTAGGGTTTCCGACTTGATCCGCTCGCAAGTTGAGAAACCCAAGAAGGGCCTTTCAAAGTAAATACCATGAAGTACAATGAAAATATTTAAATTCATTCAGCCATGTGACGTTTCGACCGATGCTAGAAACGCCCCCACAGTGGTATTCAGTACGGTGACTGAGTGATTTAGTTAATCGAATACCTGGACTAGTTTGGATATCGTAGTGATATACCTGGAACAGTTAATTGTGGATTAACTGTGGTATGAGTGTAGTGACTATACTAGCGTCGGCGAATCAACGCAGTTACGTCACACGACGTAACAAACGATTGCATTGTTCCAGACTATACATTCGTTAGTTACGTCGTTTGACGTAACTGCGTTGATTCGCCGACGCTAGAAGTGGTATTTATTGTTTAAGTGTTAATGTTGTCTCTCAATTTGAGTAAAATATTTAAGTAGTTTAATAAAGATTTGAAATCACAATCAAATCGTCTTTTATTTTATTGTAACTCCGTAACAATAGACTCAGATAAAACACATGTTAACCATGGAATAAAGGATAAACATGGAATAAAGCCAAATAACAACCTGACTTACAATTCTCAGGCAGAGAGAAAGAAAGATAGAGAAGAAATGAAAAAAAAAGTAAACAGAAAAAAACAACACTTTTTAAATTAAAAAGTGCCACATTTTTCACAATCAAAAAGGATACAAAATAAAGTAAGCTTTTATTTATTTTTTATTTCTTTTAATAATTCTTGACGTATGTTAACAAAATGACTGTCTAATAAATTAAACTTTAACATTAAAAACAACCACTATATCAAATAAATTTGTTATGACAGTTTTCAATTATAAATTTATATTTTTTTCCAACAATAACTGACCTAACTAATTTTTTTACACCTTTTCACAATCTTTTAACATTATTTAATTATTCAACATGCAATAAATCATTCTAAAACACATATTTACAACAAAATTTGTAGAGTTAGTTACGCAAATACCCACTCATGAAAAATTATCACAAAGAATTTTCCATCAGTGTTATAAAAATGTTCATAGTAAAAACAGTTCTAGCTCTGCAAGTATGTTTATTTGTGTTATGTGCTATACAATACGAAAGACTAGAAAATAAAAATTGTATAAATGAGATTGTTAAAAAATATTTTGTAACGCAACCAACAATAACTATTTTCACAACAAAAAATGTTCCAAATACTATTGTTAACAGAGAATTGCATAACTTGGAAAATATAACTATAAAATTAAAGAGTTTGGAAGATTATGAAGTAAACTTTGAAGAACATTTTAAACAGTATGCAATTGTTCTCGCAGAACATCTGGAAGACATCTTTGATAAAAGTTTACAAAAACTAAACTTGTGGAACTCGAGAGCTTATTTTATTTTCTACGTCAAAACTGAGATTGATGTACAATTGTTTGTAGAAAAATTATGGAACAACTATATATACAACACCATAATTATAAAACAAAACCAAGAAGACCTGGACGTCTACACATATTTTCCCTACAAACACAACTGTGGTAAAACAATTTTAAGTGAAAAAATAAACACTTGTAAAAACGGAATACTCCAAAATTCCACCAACTTGTTCCCTAAAAAAGTATCAAACAATTTTAACTCCTGCCCTGTTTTTATAAGGACCGTAGCATGGGCTCCTTACATCTTAAAACCAGAAATAATTCCAGATTACAATAACGTTAATTTTGAAGATGGCGTTGAAATACAACTTGTAAAAACCATAGGACAAATTTCAAATTTTAGTATTGTTTTCAGTTTATACACCTCTCCACAAGATTGGGGGTTAGTGTTTCCAAATGGTACTCCATCTGGTGGTTCAATGAAAGCAATAATGGATAAAACAGCTGATATTGCTCTTGGAGCAATTGGACCAACAATGGAAAGAGAAAGGTTTTTAGATCATAGTTATTGCCATTGGCAGGAGTATTTAGCTTGGTGTGTTCCAAAAGCACAAATAGTACCAACTTGGAAGAGCTTAATAATGATTTTTCATATATTTACTTGGATATCAATGATTTTAATGTATTTTTTTGTATCATTTGTGATTTGGGGGTTTAATTATACACCACCAAGAGATGTTACACCTTATGTAAAACTTAAATACTGTTTTCTTTATATTTATAGTATATTTTTGAATGTATCGGCAAAGGAGTGCCCAAGAAAACAATCTGGGAGGATAATTTTTGTACTTTGGATCGTATTTGGGTTACATTTTACAATTGCTTACCAAGCTAAGTTAATAAGTGTGCTTACGCATCATGTTTATGAGGAACAAATGGATTCTGTTGACCAAATTTTGAATAGCAATATGCCTTTTGTGTTAGTGCAGACATTGAGAAGATATTTTGCGGATACAACAGATTGGAGGATAGCAAGGATTGTTCGAGATTGGCAGGACTGTTTTGATTCTGATAAATGCTTACGTAGGGTTGCTTATCAAAGGGATTTAGCATTTTTTCAAGCAAAAGTTCATATGGAGTTTGAAAGTTTACGATATGTTGACTCTAACGGACATCCTCTTATTTATTGCTTTGATAGTAACTACTTAACATACCCAGCTCAAATTTATATGACTAAAGGCTTTCCATTAAGAGATAGGATTGACGCGTTTATTTTTAAAGTTAGAGACAGTGGTTTGTTCGCTAAGTGGAGAGCTGATCTTTCCTTTAAATGGAAATTGAGATTTATCAAGAGGTCAGATACTTCAGATGATGTGAATAGACCTTTAACACTTTCTCACTTACAAGGAGTTTTTTTCGTTTCAAGTATTGGTTGGGGCGTTTCTGTTATTGTGTTTTTTGCTGAGGTTTTATCTTACAAGATTTGCAAGCATAGAAAACTTAAATTTGACAATAAATGGTTATAATATTTCAAATATTTGTAAAGTTTACTTGAAAATTAAAAAAATATATATGCTGTAGTAACTAGATAGCTTTTATAAGTTTCTTAGTGTACTTAGTGTACTTAGTAAACTTCGATGTAATATGCAGAATTCTGTAGAATACTTTAAGTAGTTTATAAGTAATTTTAGTAATATTATATAGTTTACCCGACTTTGTACGGAGTAAAAAAAAGTACAATAAAATAAAATAGCAATTTTGGACATATTTTAAACATAAACTAGATTGCGTCATGAGGCAAAGAATAAAATATCATCCCAAACGCCGCAGTGTGTGGGTGTTCCAGGGTGTGCACCGCACATAGGAGGCTTAGCAAATGGGCGGCATTTGAGGACACTTTTAATAGCATTCTATTAGTAGAGGGTGTCTTAAGAAAGTTTGCACAGGCGGCATTTTAGTTTGATTCTAGAGAGGTAGTTCTTATAAATGTTTGCACACGGGCGGCTGATACATAAGTTTTTGCACTTAAGAGCTTGCGAAGTGGATGTATGACTACAGATACTTCTGAATTAAAATTCCAATTAGTTCCGTTTAAACTTTTAGAATAGCCTATACTTAAATAATAGGTAAATAGTAAATCATAAAATGTAATATTTATATATTTTATATGATTTTATTTGTAAACGTATATCTAGTTAAAAAAATTGATGTGAAGTGTAAATTTTCACACATTTCCGGGTTTCGCAGTAAACAGACTTCGGCGTATCCGTGTGAACTAATACTATGATAATATTAAAAATGTATTGTCAATATACAACATAAATAAAAATTGATGTGAAGTGTGAATTTTCACACATTTCAGGATTTTGCAGGTATTTAGTAAGTGAATAATGATTATTTGGGATGCCAAAACAAATTTTATGTTAAAATATTTTTTGTTAATATTAATTCGAATGCTTAATACCATTATTTAGGTTTCTAAATATGTGCAGTATTTTTTAATATAGCAAGGTTCATTAAGATTTTGAAAATTGCACCTATGGCATCCATTGGTTGTTTTAAGTCATAAGCTCCGCCTCTCTGATTTCGTATACATTGAAACATAGAATTAAATTATAATTTCAACAATTCCCACAGGTTATTAAATTTACGCTTTTGAAAATTAAATGCAACATTTGTCAAAATATAACAAGAATTTTAACAAAATAATACAACAAAATAAAAATGCAAAAAAAAAAATGCAGAAAAAATAAAATTGACTCCAGACCGGAAGCGAACCCTAGTTAGCAACTTAGGAAGCGAGAAGGCTAACGATTACACTATGAAAGTTTACTGGTTTATTATGTTACATAATGTATTAAATATTTTACATCGTCAACAAAAAATCACAACAAATGCGTTATTTTCCGAAAACATAATCCGATAAAAAATTCCTAGAGGAGCACATATTTGTTTATATTTTTAGGGGGATATGTTTTTTAGATGTTTTAGTATTTTTCCTATCTGCGGGTCAAAGAGTTGTATAAGCATGCCAAATTTCAACTCTCTAGGTTTAGCCGTTTGGCTACAATTTTTACCGAACAGACAGATAGACAGACACACAGACAGACAGACGACGAAATGACGGTATAAGGTTTTTTTTTGTATGCCAACTTAATAATGATTTTCTTTCCCATTATGAATTTTCAAAATTCATAATGTGGGATTATAATGTCTGCAGGATTTTAAATGAAATATACCAGTGTTAGATTTTTTAAATGATTTTGTACTTGAGAGTGAATTTGAATATGAGATGTTGACTGATTAAAGAAGTACAGATAACTGTAAATGTTGTTAACTCAAGGGCTGTGTAACCGTAGCGTCTAGATCAGCGTGTCTCAACCTTTTTTCAAGGCAGACCGGCAAGCGACCTAGAAAAAATTCGCGGACCGGCAAGTTTAGAAAGAAATTTGTATCGCAAAAGTTTTATGTTTTTTATTGCACTGATTACAAACAAAAAAACAACAAATTAAAAATCACATATAATTAATGAAAAGAAACAAATTATAACTTAAGCAATTAACAGATTAAGGCCCGAGGTTTTCATCTCAAAATTAAGTAGGTTATAATTTATTAGGCGAATAGTTGCATAGTAAAAAAAAATCTCGCGGACCGGCAAAAAAGTCACGCGGACCGGTGGTTGGGAAACACTGGTAGATGATTTATGGCCCTTTGGAATAAAAATAATTTTTTAAGCGAAAGTAAGATACGTGACTATTTGAAAGAAAACTGAGATGTAAAATGAATAGGCTTGTAAAAATATTAAATTTAAAAAATACTTAAAAAACATTTTAAACCCGACGGAAATGTGTAATAAAAAATTATCTTGGATGGGTCATCAACCAAACGCGACCACAACAATAATTGTCAAAATTTTGAAATTTTGAAATATTAAATTTTTGAAAATTTGATTTGAAAATTTTCAGTATTTTCAGTCTCTACTCGGGTACCGATTTCAGAGGTTACAAACAAAATTTCGGAAAACTATAATTAAAATTCTTGTCGTGTTTAGGAAATCTCTGACACCTGCGATATGGAATTTCAACGCAACAGAACAATTGAACAGAGAGGGCATGGATATTTTTTGGGTCATAAGCTTGCCCTTTTTTGAATTTTCTAGATTTAGGATGTATCACACCATTCTCGTCTGCCCAGAAAACTCCAAGGCAAATTTCTCCTTTTTAAATCAACAGAAAATAAGAGAAAACCTCTAAAAGGACAGACACATCCTACATTTTATGTAGATTAAAAACAGCAAAGGATTTTAATTTGTTCCGAGGCATTAAATTAAAACTTTTGATCAGTAGCGGATCTAGCTTTTTGGGGGCCCAGGGCTTAAAAATGCCAAGGGGCCCTACACATGCGCTTCACTTATGTTGATTTTTAATAAATATTAGTAAATTTGTTTTTAATTTTTTTGTATTGTTTTTTAAAGTAATATTTTTGTTTTGATCTTTTCTCTTATAAGCAGTGCTTGGTATAGAATATAATAGGTATATGTCCGAGAGGTTGGGGGCCCCTTGCGGAACTGGGGCCCAGGGCTTAAGTCCTATTAGCCCGTATGTAGATCCGCCACTGCTTTTGATACTAGACTATCAAACGAAATGAACAGGACATGAAGTTGATTCGCAAGAATAATTTTAGTTTTAACGCGACTAATATCATAATTGTGCACAAAAAATGTTATTAGATAGCTTCAAACTCGAAATGTGTGGATATTCATATATAAGTATAAACAATATTTCGATTCATATTAATTTTTTGCTAAAAAGAAATGTTCTATATAAAATTACACCAAAATCTTATATCTCAAGCTTATATATAAACTATAAAATGTATATAAATCTTTTAATTTTGTCATTATGTGATTTCCATAAGATTCTAAACTATAATATTCCAAAAATTACACAAAAATCGAAATTTTCAAAAAAAAAAAAAAAGCCTGTGCTGCCCTCTTTTTAACTTGATATACACTATTCGCAGTGTACGTAGCCATCTTGGCGGGATAACATCGTTAACCCCAAAGTTTGTTATGTTTTGAAGTGATGGAGTAGCATTATTTGTAAAATTTAAATAAAAACATCACAATGCCTCCCATTCTAAAACATATTGAAGTTGAAAACTTCAAATCCTATAAAGGACGTCTCATAATAGGTCCACTAAAACCGTTTAATGCGGTTATTGGACCAAATGGCTCAGGTAATTGTTTACTTTTAACAATAATTTTTTTTTTACTTAATTATTGATACATTGTTGTAGGTAAATCAAATTTTATGGATGCCATAAGTTTTGTTATGGGAGAAAAGACATCAAGCTTGCGTGTTAAAAGGTTAAGTGATCTTATACATGGGGCTTCTATAAACAAACCAGTCTCTTCAAGGTATTTGCACAAATTTTGCTTAGAAAATGATTTAGAACACTTTATAAGCTCTTATTATCGTACAATTCTTGTTTCAGTGCTTCAGTAACAGCAGTATTTTTTCTTGACAATGGTGATGAAAAAAGTTTTATGCGATCTGTAAAGGGTTCTTCTTCAGAATGTCGAATAAATGGAGACGTAAGTTGATTTTCTGTTTTAGTGTTAGCTCGTGCCATAAATAAGTTCTGTTAAAATAACATTGGTATTGGTATTCTGTTATATATTTGTCATTGTTCGCAATGACTGTTTGCCATTTCTAAAGTAACTTTTCCGGTCCTTTTGTATAAAATTCAACTAAGACTCAACCAAATAATTTATTGTATTTCTCTCATTTTCATATATTCCCTGTAGGTTGTATCAAACGCTACATACCTTAGCGAATTGGAGAAACTTAAAATTAATGTAAAAGGAAAAAATTTCTTAGTATTCCAAGGCCAAGTAGAGAGTGTTGCTATGAAGAGTCCTAAAGAAATGACAACTCTCTTCGAAGAGATCAGTGGTTCTGGAGCTTTAAAAGAGGATTACGAAAAACTTAAAACTCAGATGCTTAAAGCACAAGAAGATATACAGTTTGCCCTGCAAAAGAAGAAAGGTATAAACGCAGAACGAAAAGAAGCCCGATTGGAAAAAGAAGAAGCTGATAAATACTCTAGATTAAAAAATGATTTATCTGACAAACAAGTTGAACATCAGTTGTTTAAAATTTTTCACATTGAACGTGAAATTGATAATTTAGAAAGAGAATTAACGGGAAAACAAAAAGATTCAGAGAAATTAGAAAAAAAGAAAGAAAAAGCTGAAGAAGTGTTAAAAGAAAAGAAAAAGGAACAAGTAAAAATTGGTCGTGAATTAGCTAAGAAAGAACAAGATATCCGTGAAATGGAAGCAGAAATATCCAAGAAACGTCCACAGTTCATTAAATTCAAAGAACGCGTTGCTCATCAAGAAAAAAAACTTGAAGGTTCTCAAAAGATGTTACAACAGTCACGTGATGCTCACGAAGCTCATAATAAGGACATCGAAAAGCTGCAAGAAGAGTTAAATGAAGTTGAACGGAAACAAGCTGACTATGAAGCAACAATTGCTGGAGAATCTCAGAGCCAGGGTCGAGATGTTCATCTTGAAGATGCACAAGTTCGAGAATATCACCACTTAAAAGAAGAAGCCGCTAAAGCATCTGCCCGATACCTTCAACAACTCGACTCAGTTAATCGGGAGCAAAAAGCAGATCAAGATCGTCTGGACAATGTAACTCGTATGCATGCGGACACTGAAAATAGACATCGGCAAAAATCACATGAGAAAGAAGAGATGGAAAAGAGAATTGAAAAACTAGCTGAACATATTCGTACTAGTGAACAGGCTTTGAAAGATCAACACATATTACGTGAAGAGTTACAGTCAGATGTTGGATATTCGAAAGATCGTGTTGTTGATATTCAGAAACAGTTGGAAGATGTTGTTGAACAGCTGGGTGATGCTAAAGTGGACAAACATGAAGACGCTCGACGAAAGAAGAAACAAGAGATTGTGGAGAGATTCAAAGCAAATTATCCTGGAGTGGTAAGATAGATTTTATAATTTTTGTCGTATTTAGGGTTCTGTAGATATTACCAAGAAATGCTTAAACCAGCATTCATGCGTCTGTCTGTCTGTCTGTGCAGTAGAAATTGTGGCAACGGAGTGGTGAAATTTAGCATGCATATACATCTCTTTAACCGGTATGAAAAATACCGCCATTTTTCGGAGAAATAAATATTTTTGAATTTTGTATGAGGTATTAAAGAAAGCAGTTTTTAAATAACTTTTCTGGTACGATTTTTGTTAAAAATGTGCAAAACATTTTTTGATCCACAGCCTATACGTGATAAGGGTTATCTATATGGAGCAGATCCAATAAAACCGGGATAGTTCAACAGGAATTTTGTTCAGATTATTGTTTTCGAAAAATATCAGATTTTTTAGGTTACTAAAAAAATAATAATTTACTAACCATAGATTAAGGAACGAAAATAATTTTTTAAAAACTATTTTGACGCAAGTTGCACTAAAAATGTGCCAAGCCCTATTAAGAACTGGCACGCTCGAATACGCAGTCTGGTGGTCAAATATTGTATTTGGCGCTCTAGTACTGTTTGAACTTGTTACATATGTTCTAGTGTTGAATTTTTGTTAGAATGTCGATAGAAGTTGTGAAAAACTATAAAAGTAGAACAAATTTTAGTGTTTTTAGCTGTCATTCAAGACAGGACAAAGATAGGCATCTTAGTTTTTTTCATTTCTTAAGAAAAATGGAGAGAAAGTTAATATTAAGTCCAGATTAGGAAAAGATTTGGTTATGGACAGGAGGAAGGCATGGGAATATATTCATTACATTTGTCGCAGAAAAACAAAACTGCACTAATATGCTTGCATCTGTAAGTTGCATATTTAACTTTTAGCTGCTCCTGTCCAAATAAAACTAATTTTATTTCATGAGGCAATGAACATAATGTACTTGTTTGCAAACAGGATCCATATATTGTAAATTCAGATAACTGATACACAGTTGTGCCACTTAATATTACGTGCCCGGCATTTAACACCTGCTCAACTACAAATTACACTTCAATAAATCTACTGAAATTAAACTTTAAATACTGTAATTTGATGCCCACCTTCTGTTATACACGTCGATACATGTGTAGCGCTTAATAATTAAAAAATTTCGCAAATATTTACTCGCATATTCATAAAATAAAAAAGTATTGTGCTTAAATTAACCTGTTCGCTATTAGCATATTGACAGCTGAGTACTAGAGACAACAGCCATATTACCTTGGTGCACAGCGCCGCCACCGCTAATGTCACTTCTCAATAGTATTTATTGTAGTTACAGCTGATTAGTTTCGCTCAATTCCAGCATTATTAAAACTGATAGTCGAAAAAAATAAATAAAAAATAAGTAATAAATAAATAAAAGTTCTTAATGGAGTCAAAATAAGTAAGTTAACGGTTGTTGAGGCAAGTGACCACTGTAGCTACAATAAAGACTATACTCAACTGACAACATTATATTTATGCGGTGGAAATCCAAAAAACCCCTACTACTCCAATTATACTAACCACCAATAATCTTATACATTCTAAAAAATATTACTTTCTATATACCTACGAAGCGCTGAAATAATGTTTTTCATCTGACTATAATATTGTTTTAGTATGATCGTATGATCACAATGTGTCAACCAACACACAAACGATACAATGTAGCAATTACGAAAGTATTGGGAAAATACATGGAAGCCATCGTAGTTGATACCGAACAAACCGCACGTCAATGTATCCAGTATCTCAAGGAACAAATGTTGGAACCCGAAACGTTCCTTCCTCTTGATTACATACAAGCAAAACAATTAAAGGAACGTTTAAGAAACATAAAAGATCCTAAAGGCGTCAAATTATTGTATGATGTACTACAATTTGAACCTCAGGCTATTTCTCGAGCTGTTATGTTCGCAACTAATAATGCTTTGGTCTGTGAAACACCAGAAGATGCTATGAAAGTTGCCTACGAAATGGGAGATGGCGGACGAAGCAGATATGATGTAAGTTCTTTTCATTTTTATTCCATTTATTTTGCTTCCAAAATATCCCATATTGTGGTTCACTTCTAGTTTTTAATTTCTTTATATTTCTTTTATTAAATTTAAAGAGAGGATGTTAACTAAAGGCTATTCCAAACGTTTAGGCGAAACTAACTGGAATTTTCATTTTTAGGGTTTGGTAGGTATGACCAAAAAACCCTTATACCGTCATTTTGTCGTCTGTCTGTTTGTCTGTCTGTTCGGTAAAAATTGTAGCCAAACGGCTAAACCTAGAGAGTTGAAATTTGGCATGCTTATACAACTCTTTGACCCGCACATAGGAAAAATACTAAAACATCTAAAAACCTATCCCCCTAAAAATATAAACAAATATATGCTCATCGAAAAAAAAAAAAATATTTTTTTACAATTCTGTGTAGGGTATCAAATGAAAGCACTTGGTACGTGGATTAACGATCAAAATTTTATTTTTGCAAAATAAATTATTTTGAGGCGATTTTTACCAAAATAGTGCAAAAAAATTTTTGTCCCACACCCTGTAGCCCAGATGATTTAAACTAAAAATCTGAAAAAATTCTAAGTAATGTACATTGGTGTGAACCGAAATAGTACAACAAGAATTTTTGATCAGATTATGTTTTCGGAAAATAACGCATTTTTTGTGTTGTTAACTAAAATATGTAAAATATTTAATCCGCTATTTAACATAGTAAACGAGTGAACCTGCGTAGTACAGTGGTAACGTCGTCGCTTCGTGAGTTGAAACTACGGTAAGAAACTACTGTTCGAATCTCGTCAATTTTTATTTTTTCTGTTTTTTTTTGCATTTTTATTTTGTTTTAATTTTTTTTGTCAAAATTCTAGTTATATTTTGGCAAATGTTGCATTTAATTTTTAAAATCGTTAATTTAATAACCAGTGGGTAGTGTTGAAATTATAATTTAATTCTATGTTTGAATGTATACGAAATCAAAGGGGCGGAGTTTATGACTTAAACAACCAATGGAAGCCGTAGGCGCAATTTTCCAAATATTAATGAACCTGGCTATATAAAAAAAATACTGCAAATATTTGGAAACCCAAATAATGGTATTAGGCATTCGAATTAAAATTAATAAAAAAATATTTTAACATAAAATTTGTTTTGGTATTCCAAATAATCATCATTCACTTACTAAATACCTGCGAAATCCTGAAATTTGTGAAAATTCACACTTCACATAATTTTTGTAAGTTGTCATGGTCTCACTTTTTATGGTTTGAAGTGGGCTTTTCCTAAACAAAATGATAAAAGCCTCACTTAATCGGTAAAAGTTACTAGAATTGAAAATCTAGTTCCGCCTAAACCAAAGAAACAAGCTATACTATATCTGGTAGACTAATTATTTCTTATTATGGATATTTATTTATTTCTGAATAATAATATTTTTAGGCCGTAGCTTTGGATGGTACATTTTATCAAAAATCCGGTATCATATCTGGTGGTAGTTTAGATTTGGCTCGAAAAGCTAAACGTTGGGATGAAAAACACATGTCTCAACTTAAAGCTCAAAAAGAGAAGCTTACAGAAGATTTGCGTGAAGCTATGAAAAAGTCAAGAAAAGAATCTGAACTTAATACAGTTGATTCTCAAATTCGTGGTCTTGAAACCAGACTTAAATATTCCAAAACTGATATGGAAGGCACTAAAAAACAGATTGCTTCCGTTGAGGTGGAACTGACCAAATTAGCAGTAGAAATGGAGAAATTTGGACCAAATATGACTGATATTGAACGTACAATGGCTGAAAGAGATCAGCGTATTGAAGAAATTAAAATGGCGATGAACAGTGTTGAGGATAACGTTTTTGAGCAATTCTGCGTCTCTATTGGAGTGACTAATATTCGTCAGTATGAAGAGAGAGAACTCAGAATGCAAGAGCAAAGAAAGAAGAAACGTTTGGAATTTGAAAAGCAAATCAATCGCATTTCAAGTAATTTGGAGTACGAACGTAATCGTAACACTTTAAGCAACGTATCTCGTTGGGAAAGACAGGTTCATGACGACGAAGAACAATTGGAATCATCCAAAGGTAAAGAACTAAAATGTCGTAATGAAATTGATAAAGACATGCGTCAAGTAGAATCATTAAAATCGGAGAAAGCGTCTTGTAAAATGGACTGCGATTCCATGGAGGAAGAAGTTGGAAAAGCACGTCGAGATGTTGGTACTATTGCTAAAGACATCCAGGCAGCACAGAAACAAGTAGTATCTCTTGAAAACAAAATCGAAAGTAAGAAATCAGACAAGCATAACATATTGAAACAGTGCAAAATGGAAGATATTGCTATCCCAATGTTGGTGGGAAACATGGAAGATATTGCTCAAGAAACTCAATCGGATAGGACCACAAATGAATCAGGCACTCTTAATAGCAGTGAACAGTACGAAAGAGAAGCAAGGTAAGATTAATAATTAATGATTCGAACAGTGCGAGTAATTCATCCAAAAATATCACATACTTAAAAAAATGTCTCTGTTTCAAGTATGAAACAAATGGATTTTAATATAATGTTGCACTGGGCGCGTTTGTTTAATGTACTTTAGATGAAACGTACATATTTTTTTTATAAAAATTTCCCGTATTAACAAATACAGGAAATTTTTTTATGTGCATTCGTACATTTCTTGTGGGGCCTCGTCTTAACCGACAAGGCGAATCCCGAAGCTAAGGAGTCTCAACAGATCGCAGCGTGGAAACTCCCCGCCATGCGGTCCGCAAAGACTTCTTATACTATAATAAATTTGTATACTATATGTCTTATATAGTATAAAAATTTATTAGAACGAAAATCCCTCGTTCGGCAAAGGGAGGAAAACCAATAGGCAGGCAGTGGCTGTTGCAGTTAGCCAAGGCCGTGCGATAGTCGGTAGATCAGTGATTCCCCGTGATTCCAAATAATTTACACGTAAGCAGAGCTTTCGAATATCACTTTTCTATAGTTGTGTATTACTATACCAGTACGCTAATTTCGACCCGGTTTTGTTTTGTTGTTCGATAAAGAAAATATTTTGGCAAAATTTAATTGTTATTATTTAAATGTTATTACTTTACTGCCTTCAAAAAAATATTCAGAAAAATGGTTATATGAAATTAAATAAAACAGAATGAATAATAATATAAATACATATCGTACAGCCCGCGTGAATTTTACTTGTTAGAAAAATGGCTGAAACGAGTTTGACACCCTTAGACTAGGGGTTAAGTTATCCATATTTAATTGGATTGAATTCGCCTTCTTCTTTTCCTAACATAGAATTTTGTAACAAGCCGTACTACTGCGGAGATTGCAAATTACATTATTACTTCTTTCCAGACAGGGTCCGTATCTACTAGTTCCACAATATCTTCAAACTTGCTCAACATTTCGGTTATTGTTTGAAATTTTAGTGTTTTCGTTATCAAAGTTACTCCACTCTCGTTTTCATCATTTAATTCGTCTGTAGTTTGCTCCTGTAGTATGATATTGTCTTTTCAAAAAGCGGCGAGAGTGAGTGCAAACAAGTTGAAGTTCATGCGAAAAAGAATCATGCGCGTACCGAATAATCGTAATTAAATGAACTTGTAGCGAGCCACTTGTACGTTTCTTTAATATCGTACCATTCATTGTCAACTAGGTAGCGAGCCTGTGATATAATATAAAGTCTAATCTCAAACTGAAGTGAGATTCCTGACTAAAGAAGTTCGGGTAGTAGGCGTCTTCAGAGCGACGGGTGTATATATAGGGGTTCTGATAGCATATCCAAAAATAAAGGTATGAAATTGTCAAAGTTATTAGGCAATAACTTTGAATAAATGTCACTTTGAACAATGAACCCTTTAAAATTCACTAAAAATCTAAAAATGCCTGCAATTCCTGTCATTGAAATTCTTAGCACGACGGGTGGTTTCAAAAGTTTTAGAGACGTCCGAGTGGACTAAACGATTCGTTACACACTTATATGGAAATACACTGTCCAGTTAACGTACAGTTGTTTAACGTATAGTAAATTAGGAACGCATTGTCTACGTTAAATAAGCGCTTCCTGTATTATTGTTCCTAACGTGTTATGCATTAGCCATCATATTTATAATAATTACGTCAAGTTAATGAATATAATTATTTATTTTTATGGGTAATTATTACTCGCACTGTAATGAAATTCGTATTGCATTGTGAAAACCGTACTATACAAGTTATTACTGTATTTCATCAATATATTTTTTCAGAATCAAGATTGACTTTTCATTGCTGCCTTCTAAGTATAAAGATTTGGATGATAAAGATGATGTGAAAAAGGCCTCTGATAAACTTCTGCAAGCCATAAAACAACTACAAGACACTATTACGAAGATTCAGGCTCCTAATATGAGGGTAAAGTATTTTATTAATCCTTACATTTTATGCAGGCTCAAGTTATACACGTAGCAGGGTAAAAAATGTGTATCTTTGAGGATAATTCCAACTTAAAATATATACTACATTTCCTACGATATCACTTTAATATATCGCCTCGTATAGAACACAATAGGCATTTACGAAAATTGTACCGGTAGATGTGTACCATTTACCAGTCGGTAATCAGGTGATCTATCGGGTTAAATGATTTTTGAACAAAAGTGGTCGTGATCAGCATAATCTTAAAAAAGTTGAAGATACTTAATTATTTGTGTATCAGAAATCTTAAAATTGACAAAGAAATAAAACGTTTTATCATTAGGTGCTTTCCTTTTACGAGAATACTTACCTAGACTTTAAAAAAAATCACTTGCTAGACTTCGTTCAACTTAACTTCAGCACAGGGTATCATAAATTACGTCATCAATTCTGCGCCAGAAAACAGCTGATCACATAGACGTACATAAGGGTTTTAAACAATTGTTGTAGATACCAAATAAACAAAATCATGTATTTCAAATACATTTTTACTCATTTTAGTACACGGTATACCTTGAAACGTACGAGAAATAAATAATAATAACGGAAATAAACACACAACATCGCACCATACGCGTAGTAAAAACAAATTAAAGTAAGTGATGCCACTGAAATGTGTTAAACTAACTGTTGATAACGTAATGGACGAAATTTGATTTCTGCGCAGGGGAGTCGGTAACATTCGCCTGTGATGAAGTTAAGTTGAACGAAGGCTAACCAGCTTACCTAAGTTATTCTAAGTCGTAAGAGCGTTCCATTTATAAAACTACAAAAGATTTTTCATCCCCCCTTACCCTTGCTAAGGCATTTGTCGAACTTGTATGCTTAGCTAAGCATTTTTACATGTAAAAGGAAAGCACCTATTATTATTTTGATTTATGTTATTTTAATTTTATCTTAATTGTTATCCTATTCTATTCTAATTAGTGAGAATAGAGTAAAAAAGACATACAGCCTCCAAATTTATTTATATAGGTAGATAAACGTCGGTAAACCTACATTTTGAAGCCGAGCGCCTACTGTATAAATAGGTTGCGAAATATTTTCTCTGGAACCAACTTTCCAACAAATTATTTCAATCTGCTGACTAAGATCTTGATTTGATGATAGGATTTGACGGTCTTTCAATTCTTACAAGATCGTACGTCACTATAGGATAATAGAGCTACCTAACGCCGTGTCAAGTCGTTATTAAACGCGTTGTCAAATAATCGTTAATGGATGCTAGCTCCTTATAAGCACTTTTGTTTTATGGTTTAAGTAAATAACATCTTTTTATTACAGGCAATACAAAAACTGGAACAAGCTCAAGGTAAACTACAGAGCACAAATGAAGAATTCGAACAACTCCGGAAACAAAATAAGCAAGCTAAAATTGCTTTTGAGAAAATCAAAAGTGAACGTTACAACAGATTTAATTCTTGCTTCGAGCATGTGTCAAATGAAATTGATAATATTTATAAGGTAAATATTTTGTCTCACATATTATTTATTTTACTAATATCTTTCATTTTAGTGTTTGGCTAAAAATCAGTCAGCTCAGGCCTTCTTAGGAGCTGAAAATCCTGAAGAACCTTATTTAGATGGTATTAACTACAATTGTGTCGCTCCTGGAAAACGTTTCCAACCTATGTCAAATCTTTCTGGAGGAGAAAAAACTGTTGCAGCTCTTGCTTTGTTGTTTGCAATTCACAGCTATCAACCAGCTCCGTTCTTTGTATTGGATGAGGTGGATGCTGCTTTAGATAATACCAACATCGGAAAAGTTGCTAGTTACATAAGAGAAAAAACAAATTCTTTACAGACTATTGTTATATCTTTGAAAGAAGAATTTTATTCACACGCAGATTCTTTGATTGGCATTTGTCCTGATGTAAGTATAAACAATTTAATTAAAGCATAATAATAAAAGACCTATAGTCTATGGCTTACAACAGCGCTGTGATAAAGAACAAACGCGTATGTTTTGCGGTGTAGGAACTGTGTTCTTCAATCATGCATGCTTTATATCTTTATTTCCCTACCAAAACTGGACATACTCAGTTGTCTAACCGGTTGTTACAATGTACTTGTAATTTTGTTTGGTGAATTAAAGCGAAAAAATAAATAAATGTGAACCTCGATATAATAAAACTTAACCAAACATTTAAAAGCCAGATTTACAAGTTCACATGTTTCCATAAAAGTCTATTTACACCACAACAGTCACCAAAGTAACCAGATCTAGTTTCGTATTACAAAATGAGACAGATTATATGTACTATTGTGGTTAAAGATGAAAATGTTATAATTCATTTATTTATTTTTTTTTACAGCCCGCCGAATGCCTGGTTAGCAAGGTTTTAACACTGGACCTTACAAAATTCCCTCAAAGTGAAGTGCGAGCTTATATTTAAGTTTTATTTTAATAAAATACATAAGTTTTATTATATCATAGAATGATTTCTTATAAATATGATAGTGTTTAATTAAACATTTTAATAATAAATGTGTCTTCTTTATTCAGCCTTTTTTTTACTCCTGAACATGATGTACCACATTTCTTTCCAAATTAATTTGATTGCATTATCTGTAAACCGTTTACAGCCATTTTTAATTTAATAAATTCTGATGTTTTTCAATAGTTAATACCTTGTTGGTTAGTACCGAAAAGCTCTAAAATGGCTGGTTGTTAAAGAACGAATTTTTTTTTTTTATTTTAATGGCCTTTGTTGCTTCGGCAATTAGGCAAGACAATTCTTATTGTTTTGAAAAGTCAATGCCTGAACGAGTTGAATGTTTTAACTCAAGTGATCCCAAGTTAAAATGATATATTTTTGTATGTTGTATTGACTCGATTTAGGTATAACTCGAGTTACAGAAATTTTACTCGTTCTTTAGCAACTGGCCATAAGAACAAAGCTTATATTGAAAATTCAATAATGGAACAGCTTAATATTTCAGGCATAATGAGAATATCGGTATTATGCGCTTAGGAAATGTACAATTCTATTTAAACTATATCCATAGATATGCAAGAAAAATAAAGTTATTTTCCATTCGAGGTTTAAATTTAAAAATTTGTCCATTAATAGCCATGAATTCACTTTCCCGCGAAATATTTAAAATAGAAAACTTTGACATTGACAGTTCTCTAACCTAAACTTTGGCCTTTCACGTGTGATTTAAATGATGACATAAATCATAAAAATGCAATCCCAAATAGCAGCTAATAGGCGACTTTTTGTATTATATAGAATATTAAATCAAGGCTTTCAATCAATAGCTGTAAGAAAATGTTCATCGGGAGATAATGTCAACATTGGTGGCATTTCAAAACCTATCCGAAAGGCTCAGCATCCTGAATATGTTCCTAGGAAGTACTGTAAGTATATAAAGGTATCATTAATTGATAATATAAGTAAAATCAACACATTTTTAGTTTTGGATAACATTCCACAAAGTTCTTTACATCATTTACGATGGATGATGCAAAAAGATTTATTAGCACAAGATATGTTTTTGATTGGGCCCCCTGGTCCAAAGAGACGTTTATTAGCTATGCAATATTTGGAACTTACCAACAGAGAATTGGAATACGTTGCTTTAAATCGTGACACAACTGAATCTGATCTTAAACAACGTAGGGAAATTGTGGCTGGTTCCGCTTCCTACTTTGATCAGGTAATTTTGATTGTATAACAACACAAACATTGTTACGATTTATATATATTTTAGAGTGCAGTAAGAGCTGCGGTCAAAGGTCGAGTTTTAGTTCTCGAAGGCATAGAAAAGGCAGAAAGAAATGTATTACCAGTATTAAACAATCTTTTAGAAAATCGTGAAATGCATCTTGAAGATGGCCGATTATTAATTCCAGCGAAAAGATATGATGAATTATTAAAGGTAATTCAAATTTTACTTTTTCAATATTCCAATAATTAAGTCAAAAATTATTTCTAGGAACATAGTAAAGAAGAACTTGAGAAATGGAAGATTGTGCGCGTTGACGAGGACTTCCGGGTTATAGCTTTAGGACTTCCTGTTCCAAAATATACAGGAAATCCTTTAGATCCGCCATTAAGGTCTAGATTTCAAGCCAGAGACGTTTGTGTGGACAGTTATCAGGTAGGACTTTAAAATTTAAATGAATAATATTGTAGGATTTATCTGGTTGTTTTTAATTGTTTCGTCCGCATATTTCATTTTTACACCACTTCAGATTATTATGAATCCATATCTGCAAAAAAAATAATTTCTGTCTGTCCGCGATGTATGCAGTAACATTAGATATATACTTAGTAATTTTGTATGATAACAGAGCTAAATCGGAATTCGAGCATAAGCTAAACGCTATTAGCCATACATGCTGTGCGCAGAGTAGGCGCTAGCGGTGGGTCGGGGGGGGGTCCCTGCAGTAATTGCTCTGGCCCCCCCAGAATTGCTTGGTGAAAAATATATTTTAGAAGTGAGGACCTTTTTTTTAGCTCATCACTGTGTAGACGATAAAACAATTATTTCAATATTTCCTGCCCCCCCCAATTTTTCTCAAATATTTCCTGGCGCCTCCAGATTTTAAGAGCTAGCGCCGTCACTGGCTGTGCGCCTTCAAATTTTAAATAACTAACGTATCTAATAAAACTAAGTAATAAAAATCTTGAAATATCTCATTTATTAACTTTATTTTTTTATTGTAAAATGTATAGCAAAAATATATATACACTCTGTTCAAAATGCAGAAATATTAATAAAATCAGGTGAAAGATTGAAGTCCATTGGCTGTCCAATGAAGTTAACGATTTAACAGCCAACGAGCGACGAGAGATCTACGAAATTATCACATGAATATTGCGTAATTACTATCTCTTCATTCTGAATAACGTAAAAAAATTGTTTCTAATAAAAATATGGTTTTTGTTTGATGAATTTTTTCAATAAGATGTATATTTAGGTCACTATAGAAAACGCCATCTTAAAAACTTGATATATCTCTCTTATTATTTATTTTATAGCAGAAATGTATATAACAAAAACAATTATGTGAAGTGTGAATTTTTACAAATTTTAACATTCAAATCTGTTAAAAATGTTTTATTATATTTTAATTTAAAAAAAGAGACACACTACCTTAGCTATAAATACAAAAAATCAGCTGTGGCCACCACAGGACTGACCGCCATCACAAAGTACTTATATAAAATACATTCTAGCAGCAGAGTAGAAATAACTTGGCCTAATATTTTCTGACAGAGATATTATTTATCATGACCATGGAAACGTTACATATAAGTGAAAAAATAGATACTTAGAAAAATGTTTTCGTTTTATCAAAAAATTTCTCAAATAAAAGTTGTTAGTTATTTCTTTTATAGCAACTTTCATTAAATACATTTTTTCGAAATATTTTTCTGTTGTTAAATATTCGCAAAAACCTCAAAATCGACACGAGTAAATTCCCATTTATAGTCAACCGATTTTTATCAAAAGTTGATCAACTCGTGCCATTGATGTCAAAAGCTTAAATATGAAGTTTCATAAAAATCCTTTTAGCCGAATTTGCTCTGCACGTGTACACAGACAGACGGACGGACGGACGGACTGACAGACAGACAATATTTTTAGCGAAAATCCAATAAAAAAAAATTGATTTTTCGAAACTAAAAATTTGTTTGTTTATTCTCGCATTAAGAGGTTTTATTTGATGCCCCAGTCAAAATTTAACTATATATATATTTGCATTAAATACATATTTGTTTATATAATCCGTCTCAATTTGTAATACGAAACTAGATCTGGTTACTTTGGTGACTGTTGTGGTGTAAACAGACTTTGGCGTATCTGTGTGAACCAATACTATGATAATATTATAAATATATTGTCAATATACAACATAAAAAATGAACTTTACCTGTTAGTTACTTATTACAAAATGAGACAGATAATATTTAATCCGCGCTGTATTTTTTTTTACTCTCTATATTTTTCCTATATATGGGTTAAAGAGTTGTACAAGCTTGCCAACTTTCTATGTTTAACCGTTTGGCTACAATTACTACCGTACAGACAGATACATTAGTGTCGTTATAAAGTTTTTTGGTGGCATACTTGCAAAACCCTAAAAATGCTTAAAATTAAAAAAAAAAAAATTGTCTAATAGAATAAATAACTGGGTGCTATGGTAAATCCCATCTAAAAAACTTGAAATATCGTTTTTATTACCTAATTTATAAAAAAAAAAATAGTAGTATTAATTGTTCAAAGCGAAAAAAAAAGTTTTTTTTTCCTGTACTTTCTTCAATAGGATGGATATATGGGGGACGCCAACTAAAAGACAAAATGTATTGAGGTATGTCACTTATTATTTTCGCCACAGCAAAAAAAGTATATATAAAAAAAAAGTGTGATGCAAGGTTCCTCAACTAGTTGTAAATACAGTGGTTATCAGATTACCCGTCCACCCTTTTCATAAAAATACCATGTGTGAGCGTTTGGATTTTTTTTTCAAAATCTACCCAAAGAATCGAATGGTAGTATTGAAATTTTGCGAAACAAACCGGAAATACATATCTCGGACAACTTTGATTTTTTAAACGTTAACGTAAATATGCCAAGTTTGGTATCTTTTGATAGAGTTTTTGAAAAGAAACAACTTTTACTCAAATATTTTTTAATATTTTTTACTGCATACGAAAACTTATATTCTCTAGAACGAGTTGAAAGTAAAATATTTCTATTCACAAGCCTTTAAAGTGCCTTCCATTTTGATTTAACAACTTTCGTATCTTTACTCTTATGCCTATTCTAGCTCAGAGCATAAAAAAAAATAAATAAAAAAATAAAATATTTCACTTGAAAGTATGATTTGAAAATTGTGTCTTTCCAACAGCTCTACCCAAAGATACACAACTTGACATACGTTACTGCTTAAAAAGTCAAAGTTGTCCTCCATATCCTGTTCTTCCGGTTTGTTCCTGAAAATTTCAACACTGCGATTTGATTCTTTGGGCAGACTTTGGTAATCAAACATTTTTTCCCAACTTGCTCACAAATCGCATTTTCGAATATAAACAAATGGACGGGTAGTCTGGTATATTATCACAGAAAATTTTACGACTGAGATTAACTGAAAAATATTTGATCTGAACTTGTTTGATTGATTGCCTATACTTATCGTCGTTTGCATTTGCACGCATGAGAAATAATGTCGAATTTAATGTAAATTAAAACATTTTTACAGTCAAATTAGGTGTTATTTAACTTAAAACTTTATTTATTGTTCTTTAATTCTTTTTGAATTGTATTGATGATATGCATAATGCAGAAAACATTAATAAAAATTAGAAATGGTGCGTATACTTGACAGTCGACGATGTTTTCAACTTTTGATTAATTATATTAGTATTTAACCCACATACCAAAAGTAGAAATTAATTAATTCTAGGCTAATTTTAACATTAAGAAGAAAATGCTGGCAGAAAACTTTTGTTGTCACGTAACGCAGGTGCGTATCAAAGAAATTTCAGAGTTCAAATGTTTTGAAATATTGACAATCAATGTTGTAGATTAGTAGTTTTCAACTTTTTTATCGTGACCCATTATAGTATTCATTGGTTGTTGCGAGCTCTGGGATTTAACTACAGTCCAGCTATCTTAAGTTGGCCGGTGAGAGACTGTGCTGCACAGAGTGCGTATAATGAGTAAGTGAGACATTAGCCGTGGTACACGAGTACAATCGCAAAAGAACGCACGATTGACTTTTTAACGCATGAGCGCTTCGCAACTCGCTTTGAAAATTCATTTTTCAAGTGACTGTACTGCTACACTAATACTAACGACGCCCCCTTTTAGTTTTCTGGCTACTGCGCAACCGGCCAGCTTAACTTAGCCGGACTGTACTGATATATGTATCGCAAAGTCAAATTTAGAAAAATCTGAGATTCTGTTTAATAAAAATAATAATATGTAGGTTCTCAACGCTAGGTAGCGCAATATTTGTAGATCTCCGACACTATATGGCAGTCACGTGGCTAGCGTGTCTTTTCTATCGGTTCTATTATATCTGTATAAACAAGTACTCATTTTTAGGGTTCATAAGTATAACTAAGCAACTATTATTATGTCAGTCATGTGTCTGTCGTCTGACTGTATGTTCGGTAAATATTATAGCCATATGACTAGATCAGTGATTCTAAAACTGGGTGCCTTGATACTCCAGGGTGCCATGGGCATATCAAAGAGATACTAACTCCATTGAATAAACACGGATAAATGAGCGTAGGGTGCCTTAATTTGTTATATTTTATAACAGGGTGCTGTCATCTAAAAAAATTTGAATAATCAGAATTGGGACGAGTACAACTAAAATGTACTTAATTACTGAGTACTAAGTACTTTGGAAAAACTGGACTTGAGTACACGTACGAGTACAATACTCATGTACTTCAAGTACTTATTTTCGAGTACAAGTACAAGTACTAAAACGTCATCCGGTCGTTTATCCGGATAAGTAAAAAAGTGATATGTATACATACTCGTATATATTTTACTTATAGGTTATACTTATATGATATAAAAACAACTGGTTAGTTATAATATAAAGAACAAAATTTTTATTTATTACATAAGTACATACATACATATATATATATATATATATATGCAACACTGATTGAACACTACACTATATTCCGCGTCTATTAACTTTTTTGACACTTTTTCCAATTTTCGTATCGTCCTTTTTTGGGGATCACTAAGGTGATTAATAAAAAAGCCTATATTTTGAGACATATTTATTTATTATTGCAACGTTTCGATTGTTCTACAATCATTATCAAGCTAAACTAAATAAAAACAATAATAATATATATATATATTATTAGAATTAGAACAAAAAATAATACTGTGAAATATACGAGATTAAGATGTGAATTTAGAATTAGCCTTTAAGAGAACAAGAATTTTTTTTTTTTTTTCAAAATTATTCTCACTTAGTACATTTCTTTTTGGGGAATCTATTATAGATGCAAAGGAAAATAACCTCTCGACGGGCGCAGAAGAGGGCAAACATGTATTGCTTTTCAAGAAAAGTTTTTTTAAGATCTTGTAATCATTCAGCATATGTATATTTGTTCTTCTATCTTCCAAATATTTCAATAATTCTAATTCAATTTGATTATGAGAATTATTGTTTTTCTGTATTGTGGAAGTCATATTATTATCGTTTTCAGAAAAATCGAAAAAGCTATCTAAATCATCAGAAGAATATTTATCTTTTTCTTCCTCAACATCCAATAATTCTTTTTCTCCTTCCATCAAAATCATTTTCTTTATAATTTGAATAGTTACATTTTCATTACTTTCATTTTTTATTGAATTGTAACAAGTTTCTAGTAATATTTTGTAAAATACCTACCTCTTATTAGAACACAAAGTTAACAAGTATGAAACGAATTTTACGAAAATAAACTTAACATAACTTCAAATAGTGATGTACTCAAATATATTGAAAGTATTCAAGTACTTTTACTGTATTCGAGTACTTTTCATTGTACTCAAGTACATACATAATAGGTACTCGAGTACATTCCAAAAATTTGACAGGAGTACAAGTACAAAGTACTGGGTAAAATATGTACTCGAATACAAGTACAGAGTACAGTAAAAGTACTTAATTACTGTACTCGAATACTTTTGTACTCGAGTACATCCCAGCTCTGATACTAATATAAACCAAAATAATACGCTTGGAATTTTTGATCAGATTATTTTTGACGTAAAATATACATAGGTCTGTTGTTTCGTTCCAATACTGGATCCTTTCATAAAAATTCGTGTATCTCAAAAAAGTGTACACCAGTTTTTCTTAAAAAATTTCAAAACAATAAAAGCTATCAACAATATAATAACTGAGTTGAAGAGAAGATGGTCCAAAACGTAAAGAGGAATAGCATTCAAGGTTAGATGGCGCAAAAGCGAACAGAGCTCGTCCGCTATTTAGTGGTTAAATCAGTGCTCGTCGCACACGGTATAATTAGTATAACTCGGGACCGCATCCTGATAGCATGTACCGCGAGGTGTCATTCATTCCACCTACCTGAGATCTATCAATATCTGTAATAATATTTGTGAGAAAACTGGATTAGATAGCCGGAAAAAAATATAAATAAATCTCTCTAAACTTAAACGCTGCGCATTCACTCATTTCTAACAACCATCAGACTAAGGCCATCCCTTCGAATAAAAAAAAAAACACCCATCAGCCACGCGACGTATTCTACGCCCGAAATTCCTGCGGCTGTGGCTTCGACATAGTCCCCGCTCTCTTTGTTTCGAAAAATCAAATTTTTGTATATTAGAAAAAATGTATATGTCTATTTTAAAATTTAATGTAAAGTATTAATTAAAGCTATTTTCAATTATTTGACAAAACATTATTTTAATATAATTGACGGGGCAAGTGGATGAAGGTTTTATGTAGCATTTTTTGAAATTTTCGTTAGAATGAGGTTGTATAAACCTCTTTTTTCGGAACCACAACACTCAGTTTCATTATCTATATTTTGGAAGATACAGATAGATAACGGTGTTATGTACAATGACCTCAAGTGTAGTTTTTTTAGGTATTACACAGTAGCGAAAGAAGAAAAAATGCAGTAATTTGTTGAAAAAATCTAATTCTCATAATATAATAAATTCGACAGGCTTTCAACTGATATGACAAGCGGAGAGATAGCGGAAAATAAAAAACACAATAACTTACTAAATATAAATTAACTCAGAACTTAAAGTATAACAACTTCATCCACTTGCCCCTTCAATTGATTTTGTTGTGATTATGTCATAAAATATTATCCTAGACTTATAGGATTCTGTTATCCTATTTTGCTTACTAAATACCTACGAAATACTGAAATATGTGAAAATTTACACTTTTAAAATATTAAATACTGGAAGCTGTTCACCCCTGTGTTGATGTACAGTATTATAGGAAAAATATTTAGAGAATCCTGTTTTGAACCCTCATCTTTGTATACTGTAACTCAACATCTTACCACGGAACAACAGCAGCTTGATTATTCAATTGATTTTGTTGTGATTATGTCATAAAATATTATCCTAGACTTATAGGATTCTGTTATCCTATTTTGCGTACTAAATACCTACGAAATACTGAAATATGTGAAAATTTACACTTTAAAAATATTAAATACTGGAAGCTGTTCACCCCTGTGTTGATGGTACAGTATTGTAGGAAAAATATTTAGAGAATCCTGTATTGAACCCACATCTTTGTATACTGTAACTCAACATCTTACCATGGAACAACAGCAGCTTGATTACTAAAAAAATGCACCTTAGCAATTCCTGTACCAACTGTTTAGTAAATTTCTACAGGAGTCTTTGAAAATTCAATCTAAATGCAAAATTTTATTGGTCTGTTAATTTTCAAAATCCTCTCATCTCGGCAAAATTGCATAATATGGGAAATCGACCCTTCACTTGCTGCATATTAAATGCAATGCAGCACTTAAAATAAAATAAAAAAAATCGTGCGTCATTGCGACAATTTCTTTTATTATTAGAATTTTTCCCTAAGACGTACCTGTTATGCGTTCTTATCACGCAGATTAAATTCCGGTGTCGTACTCGCGAGATCGCAGTAGTGGTGCGTTCTTATGGGGGTTGTGTCAGTCGCAGGGTGCACATTCTTGCCAGCACACTGATTTTCGATCAGACGGGGTGGTTGATCGCTATTGTCGCGTGGTGACATGTCAAAACAAAAGAACGCTCGTGATTACTTCAGTAAATATATGTAAAAATCCTGTTTTTTAAATAAAATTTATGATTTTCCGGGGTTTAAAAATATGTGTTCTATTTAAAATTAATAAACCAAATATATTTTACATTATCTAACGTATTTTTAAATGTTTTAAAGTGTTTAAAAGTATGTTTTTTTAAACCAATATTGTGTAAAAATGCGGATAATGATGTCCTGCCGTTGGGAATCGAGCCAGCGACCTCTTTTCGTAAAATCTGTGTGGATGGATGGTTACCGGCACGCAATCTTAACAAAAGAAGACCCTGCAGGAAAATCAGCCAATAGGAGTCCTCGATTATCAGCTAAAAGTGAAAAAATAGAACGACCAAAATCCAAAACAAAAGATCAAGTTTTAACAATACCTGCTGTTCAATTATTACTTGCAAATGTTCAAAAAATAAAGCAAGAAAAACTAAGTCCAAGAAATAAACAAATACTGCAAAAATCATTGACTTTTGATGTTATAATGAGGGAAGATTTTAAAATTTCTTCTAAAAATGTTTTAGGAAATGATAAAGGTATATATTCTTCTTTTACTTGTGAAAAAGTTTTGGATCCATTTGAACAAAATACTAATTCTTTGACTGAAAGAGTACTGCTCTGGTTGGATTTAGCAGGGAAATATACAACTGAAAATAAAATACGTAAGGAATGCTGCAAAAGAATTTGCACAGCACAGGTTAATGAAACTAAATATCAAAACAAAAAAAAAATTATCCAACCAGATGGCACTGAAACCATTAATCAAACTTATGAAGCAAGTACGAATTGTTATCAAGATATTATGGAAGATCCTTTACCAGAAGAAGAAGAATACCGAACTGCTAAAATAGAAACTGCCCAAAGTTTAACAAAAAATAAAGAGAATAAACTGAAAAGTGTAACAAAAAGACAAGTTCATATTTTTATTCCAAATATAACTAAGAAAATCAATGATAATTCTAGTTTAATTAGTGATAATTCATTATTGTCTATTGAGAGTAAATTAGCATAGAAAATTTATGTTATTGATTTGTGCATTGGTGTAGAAATAATGTGGAAGGCACACGGTAAAGTTTTTAGGTAAACTGATATATAGGACAATAATATTGATAGAAGTCTGCTGTTAAAAACTGGGGCATCTATTAAATGCAGACCTGCCCTTTTACGATTACTTTGTACCATTATGTATATTTTTGCGGAACTAAATGGAATTTTTATTTTTTTAAGTTAAACTCATTTTTAGCGACCGCCAACATATATAAGGGAGGTATTGTGATCATACCGATTTTGATATTTCGAGATTTCGATGGATCTCCACAAATTGAGGTCTGTCTGTCTGTCTGTCTGTCTGTCCGTCCGTCCGTGTACATGTGGAGAGCAAATTCGGCTAAAAGGATTTTTATGACACTTCATATTTAAGCTTTTGACTTCAATGGCACGAGTGATCAACTTTTGGTAAAAATCGGTAAACGACTTGAAATATTTCGAAAAAATTCATTTAACAAAAGTTGATATAATTTTCACTCAATGTTTTCGTCATAGCTTTAATCCGTTTTCCTTTTTTTTTTTGATCATCACTTTGATCCGTATTTTTTTATCATCACTTTGATCTGTTTCTTCCATTTTTTCATTACTTCAGTCCGTCTTTCTTTTTTATTCGTCTTCCTTCTTTTGGTCAACACCAGGGCCGTCTTAGGCCATGCAGGAGCCCTTGGCACACAAAATTTACCCTTTTAGAAAGTAAAAAAAAAATGAGAATGAAAACATCAGTATGTTCTTTTATTTAGTGACTTTATTGCTTATTATGGTTAGCTTTATACAAATCAAATGTAAGTGAAGTGATTACTATTTTGAGAATTGGACTTACGTTAATGATGATGATTTATGATGATGATGATGCCCTTATGGGAAAGACGGAACTGGTCATCAGTTCAATCCATCTTCCTTTTTTTACCGACCACCAACATATATAAGGGAGGTATTGTGATCATACTGTTTCTGACATTTCGAGATTTCGATGGATCTCCACGAATTGAGGTCCCTACATAACGTTTTGACTATTTTTAGCTTGATGTCTGTCGGTCTGGCTGTCCGTCTGTATGTGTACGCGTGCAGAGCAAATTTGGCTGAAAGGATTTTTATGAAACTTCATATTTAAGCTTCTGTCATCAATGGCACGAGTTGATCAACTTTTGGTAAAAATTGGTTGACTAAAAATGGGCGTTTACTCGTGTCGATTTTAAGATTTTTGCGAATATTTCACAACAGAAAAATATTTCGAAAAAAATTTGAAAAATTTTTCGATTTTTTTTCCAATTCTCAATTTTTTCATACTTATATGTAACATTTCCATGGTCATGATAAATAATATCTCTGTTAGAAAATATTAGGCCAAGTTATTTCTACTCTGCTGCTAGAATGTATTTTATACAAGTACTTTGTGATGGCGGTCGGACCTGTGGTGGCCACAGCTGATTTTTTTGTCATCACTTCAATCCGTCTTCCATGTTTTTTTGGTCATGACTTCAATCAGTATTCCTTTTTACTTGCCCGACCTTAATATATAAGGGGCAAGTATTGTAATCGCGAAAATTTTCGATGTCGAGATTTTGACGGATGACCACGTTTCATGGTCCAGGGAATCCAAAAAACCTATTTTCGAAGTGTCGTCCGTATGTGTGTGTGTGTGTGTGTCTGTCTGTGTGTCTGTGTATACACGATAACTCAAAAACGGTTTAACTTAAAGAGTTCGTTCTGGTACTAAAACATTCTCCTATTAAATGGGAAGAACCCTATTGTTTTTTATGAAAATCGGTTGACAAGAAATGGGAGTTTACTCTTGTCGATTTTAAGATTTTTGCGAATATTTAGCAACAGAAAAATATTTCGAAAAAATTTATTAAACAAAAGTTACTATAAATGCAATAACTAATAACTTTTATTTGAGAGGTTTTTTGATAAAACGAAAAATTTCGAAAAAATTTTGTAAAATTATTTAAAATTTTTCCAAGTCTCAATTTTTTCATACTTATATGTAACGTTTCCATGGTCATAATAATTAATTCGTAACTAGTAAAGCAAGCCTTGGACAAAAATTTGTATAGAACATAATTTGATGTATTTTTGAAGATTTATCTAAATATTTAATTTTTTTTTTTTTTAATTTACATTTTTTTTAAATATTTTTTTTTATGGGAGGGCAAGTCTAGCGGAGGTTTCCCTTCGCCACTGGTTTTGTTATCGTTTCGACCCGTTTTTCGTTTTTCAATTTTTTGTCTAAACCCGGTCCCGCAAAATCACGCGCCGGCCCTGTATGCAAAGATTATATTTTGACAACTATGAATTTGGTCTTCTTAAAATTTAATCGAAGACCATATGCATTGCAGATTTCGTTTACTGCATGAATTAGATTTAAATATTGTACGTTATCTATAAGAAGAATTGTATCGTCTGCATTTCTAATGCTGCTCTCTTGCTATTTATTATGCCTGCAGACTCAAAATTCTGAAAAGCTTTTCTCAAGATTGCTTCCGAATACATGTTAAAAAGTAATTCAGTTAGTATATAGCTGATTTACATCTTGTAAAATTTTAACTTTTTCTATTGCAAAGCAAGACTGACAGTGCCTACGAAGAGAAAAGAGTGAAAAGATATATATTACTGTTTAAATCATAATATCATTTAATAATTTTTTGAAAACCATTGCTCAATTATGATTCTAAAAATATTAAATCTACACCAATGTATATTCTATTTTCATACTATCTCTTAACTATAAATTTATTATAATTTTACTTTGTGTAAACAGGTTTATTAATACTACATACTTAATTAAGTTATTGTACTGCCTTTGAAATATATTGCTTATATCTTCCACAATATTGAAAACATTAATTTGATTTTCAATAAAGTGACAAGATATTGTATTCAGCTATTATATTATGAAAGTTTAATGTATTCATGATTTATTAAAAAATTGCATGTGCATAATGTCAATTGTAAAATAAGTTTGTAAATAATCATTGTTATTGTCTTTTGAATAAAAGTTTGCAATTTGCTTGTCAAGTTTTTAAAATAGAATTATTTTATTGTTGTTTTAGCATGACATGATTTTCAGTAATATTAAATTTACGAGAATTGATGAAAAAATATTAGCGTCATAAAACTGTATTAATAAAAAATATATATATACATATTGAAATTAATCTCTTCGAAATGATAGCTTCACATTCCGCTCTTAAATTAGCTTCTGAATATTCTTTGATGTTTTTAATCGTTTAAAAACTGCGTATTTTTAATCAGATCTTTATTTTTGAAAACAATGTCTCATAGGAGCAATTAGTGATTCTTCTCGAGAATTTCTCGAGAAAAAGTTTTAATTATCATTTTTCATTTCTCGAGAAATGTAAAATTTGCTCGACGCCTTTACTTTAGTACTTTAAAGGTGATTATAATTTTAACATGTTTTTATCCTCTACAATATTTTCATCATTAAAAAAAGAAGTATATTCTTATAATTATATAATTATTTTAGGTAAATAGGATGGCTGGGGAATGGAGTTTACTTTGTTCTTCACTTGTCAATTTTCACACGTAACCACTTGTTTTCAAACGAGAAATTAAAAGAAGAAATTTATGTGGATTGTGAATTTTCACACATTTCAGGGTTTTGTAGGTATTTAATAAGTGTAAAAGTCAACAGGATGTCTAGGAATATTTTTTTTATAATCACATCCAAATTAACAGTTTTTTGATAATCATTTTTATTCATTATTTGATTACTAAAAGCTTCCATTTAATTCTTTAAACAAAATTTAAATATGCGAAAATTTCATCACTATAAAATTTAAATTAAAAAATGCCAGGTTTTTTTTCTAGATTTGCTTCGTATTCTTCTTCATTAAATTAATAAGGGCCGGTTTCTGAAAGCTTATTAAACTACATGCTAAAGTTTAGTAAACTATAAGCAAATGGTCAACTACGGTCAAAATATAACAATCCCATAAGTAACCATAGCAACAATTTTCTAACTATTTGGTTATAGTTAACTAAGCTTTCAGAAACCGCCCCTAAGAAATATATATATATTTTTTTCAGAAACGTATTTCTCACTATTAACAATGTAATATTTGATTTATAAGTATTTCACTACTATACATGATTTATTCCTCTTTGATATCTTAAAAATAATTCAAACAATAGGTTGAATCCTAGCGCATAATAGTAGGTGGAACCTACTGATCACTACACACTACACTCTACACACATGAACTCGGTTCTCAGCTATTTCAATTTTTTTTATTATATTTTTGATTTAAAAAAACGACACATACTACCTAAGCCATAAATACAAAAAAAAATCCATAACATTATTAGCTATAATTTAGCTATTAATTAAAAAATAATTAATTTTGTCAAAAACACAAAAACTGATTATTTTCCAAATACGAAATCTGATTAAAAATTCCTATCGTACGTATACGGTTTAGATCAAAAAATTGATAAATATCTAAGTAATGTACTTAGATATTTTTCAGTTTTTTAGTCTAACCCGTTTGCGTTAAGGCGATAAAAATGATATTATCAATACTGGTAAGGTATCGATACTAGTATTTTAGTACTCAACACTTTTTGTTTCGATATTTTACTGGTATCGAAACTTTTTTACTGGTATCGATACTCCTTTTACTGGTATTGGTTATAATCATTATCGGCAATATTTGTACAGTAATGTGAATCAGCGATCCTAGCGATGAATCGTGGTATTTAATGTTAAGTAGTGTTGTCAAAGTTTTGACTTTAACCGGAACCAATTTCAAATCGGTAAATTATTATTGGGTCATTCCATGTCAAATGGTCTGATTTCAGAGAAGTGCCCTGCTCGATCATCACGGATTTCGATCAAATTTTGTTTGGACATTCACACATGTCCTCAAAGAACATTGGTAAAGTTTTACGTTCATCCATGCAATACTTGCTGAGATTTAGTAATTTGTTTAACCCCATACTGCAGCTTTCTATAGTATGACTCCGAGATTTGGGCAACTTTGAGACGCAGTATCTCTGGTAATATTTTGTAAAAATTTGCGGCTCGAAAAAATTAGTTATTTTTACAATGACGCCAAAAAATCATATTTTTATGTTAAACATTTCAAAATGGCGACCATTTATATACAAAATAATAATCAACATAATTAGTTTATTTTAGAGATATTTTGTATCTTTTTTTATTGTTTTCAAAGCTTGCTACGTTCAACTTTGTAAAACTTATGTTGATTATTATTTTGTAAATAAATGGTCGCCATTTTGAAATGGTTAACATAAAAATATGATTCTTTGATGTCATTGTAAAGCTAATTTAATGTACTTTTAGGAAAGAAATATAAAATTATCGATTCCCTATGCTAGATCAAAAGTTGACATCATTTCCGGTGAAACCGGAAGTGCCTCAGAATTCTTATAGTAACCTTTAGATGGGCCTTTTTGTCTAGTTTAACTTTTGTTCTGAGGATTTTTTGTATCTTTACAAATAAAGGAGATTTTCGGGGGCGCCGTTTCAAATAAACACCCTGTATAATAGGGACGCAACCGGTATCGTAGAGACTTAAAAGATGTGTTACGGTCAGGGGTTTTCATTATGAAAACTGATTGCTGTTTTTTTGTTTAAGATATATTTTATGCATCTATGTATTATGTACTAAAAGAAAATTAAAATATCTTGAAGCATCTTGTGGAATTTCACTTAACAACTTGTGATGGTGAGACTTGGTATAATAGAAAGATAGTTTTTACCAGGGATGTAGAGTCTGCAGAAAAATAATGGACTCCGAACTCTCGACTCCCGAATGCATATTTTTGAGAACCGACTCCGACTCCCGACCCTAGATTCCTACTCGTGACTCTGACTGCCGACTCCGACTCCAACTCCCGAATCCTTTCACTATACTAATATTTTAGGTTGGAGTGAGTGGTTATTATAAAACTAGGTTATTACCCGTCAACAATGACGGATTTATAATATAAAAATTTCAATTGTTTGTATGTGTATTTGGTTTTATTTTTTAACGTATCCTAATTTCGTCGCCAGTCTTCGAATCATGGGACAGGATATCACCAGTTAGCCAAACACGGGAGAGGGCGTCACCTGTCAGCCAATCAAGAAACAGGGTGTCCCCAGTTAGCCAATCACGAGAACTTTATAAAAATTGACGTCATAATGTTACCGACACTACATACAGACATTTCCTAATTATATAGTTAGATTATTTATTCATTAACTTTTTAAGATGAGAAAACGATTCATTATTACTTAGTACATTACAATTATATTGTTCAAACTAAAAATAATTTGAGACGTTAATTTATGCCTACGAAACCCTAGACATTTCTATATGTAATTATATTCGTAGATACTTAGAGAATAAATCTGCAAAATATTGTTCATATAAGTGAAAGGAAACAGGAGTACCTAGAGTCTCTTGTTTATGCTTACGAAACCCTAGAGATTTATGTATGTAATTATATTTGTAGATTCTTTGAGAATAAATGTGCAAAATATTGCTCATATCGGTCAAAGGAAACAGGAGTATCTAGAGTCTCTTGTTTATGCCTACGAAACTCTAGACATTTATGTATATAATTATATTCTTAGATTCTTAGAAAATAAATCTGAAAAATACTGTTCATATTGGTCACAGGATATAGGAATATCCTAGGGTTTCTTGTTTATGCCCAGGAAACCCTATACATTTATATAGGTTATTTTATCCGCAGATTTTTAAATAATAAATCTGCAAAATATTTTTCATATCGATCAAAGAATATAGAAGTGTCTACAGTTTCTTATTTATGCCTACGAAACTCTAGACATTTCTATACGATGTTTTATCCGCAAATTTTTAGAAAATAAATTTGCAAAATGTTTTTCATATCGGTCAAAGAATATAGGAGTGTCTAAGAGTTTCTTATTTATATCTACAAAACCCTAGATATTTCTGTATGTTATTTTATTCGCAGTTTCTTAGAGAATAAATCTGCAAAATATTGTTGATATTAGTCAAAGGATATAGGAGTATCTAAAGTTTCTTGTTTATGTCTACGAAATCCTACAAATTTCTATATGTAATTATATTCGCAGATTCTTAGAGAATAAATCTCCAAAATACCTGTCAATCAAGTCAAACTGGGAACACCCTGTGTCCCAGTTATCCAATCACGAGAACCTTAGGAAAAATGACGTCACAGTGTTACGAAATCACTAACACACGGTAGCTAATTATATATGTGCGATGACATTTTCTTTATATCTTGAGTTTCTGTGGTATTCTTAATACAATTAGTTAAAAAATTTGCCGCACAGCAACAAAGGCTATTTGCGCCTATTCTTAATACAAATTTATGATTAGGTTTAAGAAATATGAATTTTATTTTATATACATTATTTTTCATACTATGTCACATTTTTCTTTCGACGTTTAAATTTTGGCTACCAACTTGAAACATGAAATAACCAAGAAGCTCATTACAACTTCAGAAAACAAAAATTCCGTTTAGTTCCGCTTAAACACAACAAACACAACATACAGAAAAAGATAAAAATGTATATGTGTAAAAACAATAATTTTAATAAACTGAAGAATATGGATAACCGGTTAAAAACGGTATTGAGTATATCCAATTTTCGTTCTTGAACAAAAAAACCAAATGTTGTTTCTGTTTCCGTTCTTTAAAAAATTCTAATAATATCATTATTTTGTTTCCGTTGTCGATGTGTCGTCCATGATAAAAATTAAATGAAAGAGTCGGGATTCGATTAGTTTTTCTGACACTCGACTGCGACCCCCGACTCCTCCAAAAAGTTTTGACTCCTCGACTCCTAACTCCGACACCTCATCTCTGGTTTTTACACATTGTCATAACTTTCTACATGTAGTAGAAACAAAAATCATAAATTTAAATAATTTACGATTATTTCGACATTCGCATAAATCTTTGTAATGTAGTTCTAATAATAACATTCCAGACCTTAATTTTGAATTTGCATGTAGACTTCGCCGTGTTAAGTACCAATAACGTAAACCTGTTGTGCTTATGTGGTTGATTACGTATATAATGACGATTTACTTTAGTCACGCAGGAATCAAAACTTAATGTCAAAGTAAATTTATTTGTCATATATAATTAGTTTACACAACTTTTAGTAAAGTTAGGAATGTTACGAAATAATTTAGGACAACTAACATGTCAGTTAAAATCTAGATCATTTTTAAAGGATAAAAGTCGAAAATAAAATGGATGTACCTATGAAGGAGAATTATGTATCGAACAAATAACTTTTCAGTTCTAATTTTCAGTTAAGTATAAAATTGCGCGTTCTAAAAGAATAACGCATTAGTGGTGCGTTTTGTTGGTTAGAGGTACTATAAGTTATAGAACTGATGGGCAAGAAAACGATGACTTTATCCTGGACTCTGGCAGCGTGTGGAAACGAATGTATTTTCATCTAAATGGATAGTCAAAATATTGTTCTTGCAATACTTACAGATGCGCTAATCAATGCAGAAGAGGAAAATTTTAAATTTGAAGAAAATTATCTTGAAAGTAATGTTTTAGAGCGAATAATTGAATTATACGCACATTTTAAGTAAAATTTTAATACAGTATTAAAATTATAAAGGTATTTATTTTAGGACTCAAAATGAGAAGACCCTAAAAGTAAAAATTATATTGAAGCAGTAATACCACAGTTTAATTCTGGAACTGCATTCAAATGTTACTTTTCACATTCACAAATGTAAATTTATATAGAAGATAATAATAATAATAATAATATATTATAAAATTAAAGCTCCTGGTCCAGGCAATTTATCCATCGAGCTTATAAAATCTGGCCCTAGTCAACTAATAGAACTGACAACATACATATGCAATATGTGCCTAAACAACTCTGAAGTTCCTGATGATTGGAAGAAGGCATATATTTCTTCATTATACAAGAAAGGTAATCGCCTGGAATGTAAGAATTACCGCGGATTAAGCGTCATCAGTTCTATGGCCAGGTTGTATGGAAAAGTGCTGAAAGCGAGAATAGGGGCAAATCTTCAGATTGTAGAAGATCAAAATGGATTTAGAGCGGGAAGGTCTTGCGTGGACGGTATATTTGTCCTAAGGCAGTTAGTTGAAAAAAGAATAGCGAGGAATCAACCTACTCATCTCACCTTTGTAGATCTTCATAAGGCGTACGACACAGTCCCACTAGGTAAACTATGGCGAAGCATGAGTAAAATTGGTGTTAGTGAGACTTATGTGAATGCTGTTCGTAACCTTTATGAAAAATGTTCTAGCTGTATCAAGCTAGGGAAGAAACTCTCTCCCGAGTTCCCTGTAACGAAAGGACTCAGACAAGGCTGCACTCTAGCTCCCACCCTCTTCAAGATATATATTGAAGGGGCCTTGAAGGCATGGAGGCGCAAATGCAGTAATATGGGTATAGATATTGGAGGCAATCCACTGTATACCCTATTATTTGCAGATGACCAGGTTCTGATAGCTGAAGACGAAGATGATTCCAGCTATATGGTGAGGAAACTAAGGGAGGAATATAAGAAATGGGGTTTAGAAATGAATGCGCAGAAATCTGAATACCTCGTTGTTGGTGAGAAGGGAAGAGACCTCAAAATAGATGATGAAATCATCAGAAACTGCAAGTCTTTTAAATACCTAGGTGTTACCCTATCAAATAAAGGGAAGAGTGAAGATGATATCAACAACAAAATAGGGCAAGGGAAGTGTGTAATAAGGCAACTAAACCCGGTATTGTGGAACGACAATATAACCAAACGAACGAAAACGGTTATCTACAAAACTATTGTCGAAAGTATCTGTACCTATGGTTCAGAAACATGGGAGCTCACGCAAAGAAATAAAGCCCGACTGAGCGCCGTGGAAATGGACTTTTGGAGAAGGAGTTGCGGTATCTCCAAACTCGAGCACGTTCGTATTGATACCATAAGAGCAACTATGAACGTTGAAAACTCCAACATAGAATCGATAGAAAACAAACGACTCTTATGGTATGGGCATCTCCAGCGTATGCCTGACGACCGATGGCCCAAGAAGATTTGGGAGTGGATTCCTGCGCGCAGACGAAGACCAGGGCGACCAGCAAGGACCTGGGCTCAGGATGTGCGGGAGGCGATGGAGGCAAGAGGTCTCCAAGATGGCGACTGGATGGACAGAGTCGCCTGGCGAAAAGGAAGCGAGAAACGGCGCCAGCCGTAAACCACTCGCTATATATATATATATATATATATATATATATATATATATATATATATATATATATATATATATAAAATTTAAAAAAAATAAATCAGCTGTGGCCACCACAGGACCGACCGCCATCGTAAAGTACTCGTATAAAATACATTCTAGCAGCAGAGTAGAAATAACTTGGCCTAATATTTTCTAACAGAGATATTATTTGTCATGACCATGGAAACGTTACATAAAAGTATGAAAAAAATGAGACATTTACAAAAAAATTTATTTTTAATTTTACAAAAATTTGTGGAAATTTTTCGTTTTATCAAAAAACGTCTCAAATAAAAGTGATTAGTTTTGCATTTATAGCAACTTTTGTTCAATAATTTTTTTCGAAATATTTTTCTGTTACTAAATATTCGCAAAAATCTTAAAATCGACACGAGTAAACTCCCATTTCTAGTCAACCGATTTTTACCAAAAGTTGATCAAATCGTGTCATTGATGTCAAAAGCTTAAATATGCAGTTTCATAAAAATCCTTTCAGCCTAATTTTCTCTGCACGTGTACACAGACGGACAACCGGACAGACAGACGGACAGACAGACCGACAGACATCATGCTAAAAATAGTCAAAACGTTATGTAGGGACCTCAATTCGTGGAGATCCATCGAAATCTCGAAATGTCAAAATCGGTATGATCACAATACCTCCCTTATATATGTTGACGGTCGGTAAAAATGATGTGAAGTGTGAATTTTCACACATTTCAGGGTTTTGTGTTAAGTGATAACAAGTTTTGGGTATATATTAAAAATAAATATTGATAACTTTTGAAATAATTAGGCACGTGCTTACATCTAAAAACTTACAAGCTTACTTGAGATGCGTTCGCATCAAGACCCAGCTATAAGTACGCAGTTCTCCAGTCAGTCAGCTATTTTTACGCACATGAGTGTATTTGTTTATATTTTTCCCGCGATGCTTTTTTTTTTAATTCTGAATAGTTTTCCTATACATGGTTCATAGGTCATAGAGATACCAAGGCCGGCGCGAGTGTCTTTGGCGCCCTTAGGCAAGACCTAATTTGGTGCCCCTAGTCGAGACAGAATTTGGCATCCCTAGACAAGACATAATTCGGTGCTCCTTGGCAAAACAAAATTCGACACCCTCTAAATATAATTCAAATGATGTATTAAGAAAAATATTAAAATATAATTTTTACATGCTAGTCACAAGTACATAAAAATTATAATTTCATAGTTAGTCGGAACCCCCATCCCGTGGCGCCCCTAGGTAAGCGCTCAGACTCGTCTCATATGAAACCGGCCTTGAGTTGTATAAGTATGCAAAATTTCAAGTTTATAGGTCCAGTCGTTTGGCTACAAATTCTCCCAAACAGACTGCCAGACACGTGAGTGACGTTATTAGGGTTTTTTGGTCATACCCACAAAATACTAAAAATCGTGTTCTAATTTCCTTTGAAACTCTAAAAACTTTCTGAACAGCGCAATACTTTAATGTTTTAAACATAATATCTATTTATAGATTATTCTCATTTACTAAAGTTGTCGCAAATAGTATTCATGGTAATTGCAATACCATACGCGAAATATCTAATTATACTCCAAAGTTTTGAAAACCAACATTTGCATGTTAATAGTACATTAGGGACTTAAACTTTTGGGATTTAAATGTTACTATTTGTTTTTAATTTATCCCCCTCGCGTGAATTTTACTCAAACAGAGAAAACTCATTCAATTTAACTTTAGTAAATTGGATTCGAGTAAGATGTTATCGCACTACTATTTCAATGTTATTTTCTAAATTGATTTTAACAGTAGGAAAAACATAGTTGTGCCTTGCGTTTCATTATACTAGGGCTGAATATCGTAGGGGAAAAAGTTATTGCTCCTCAACAGGGTACGTAGCATGTTTATGTCAAAAGAATTTTATAAAATAATAGTCGATGTATTATTTATTACCTAGACGAAACGGCATATTTTAGTTTTTAGGTGATTGTCTGCAATGGCAGATTAACGACATATTGGGCCTTTGGCGGTGAAACTATATAGGCTGTTTCTCCCAGGCACATTTTGCGTCAACCCTTTCTCGTCCTCTCCACTCCCCTCTACAATCTATTAGTGCATTCTTGAAATAACAACAGAAAACATTAAATCCTGATAAAATAAAATTGTTTACATAATATAACAGGACTTAAAACTTTTCTTTCCCACTAATAAATATAGGCTATTCCAAACGTATAGGCGGAATTAGATTTTGAAATCTAGTAATTTTCATCTATTCGGATTTTTGGTCATTTTGTTTAAGCTTTGTAAATCATACTCACATTCAGGCCCGACAAGGGGGGGGGGGAGTTAGCCGGGGAAAATTCCTGGGGCCCGAGGTCCTGGGCAGAGTCGTAGTAAGTGAGGACCTTTTTTTGCTCATTACTTGTATTTTGGAAGTGAGGACCTTTGTTTTGCTCATCACTTGTATTTTGGAAGTAAGGACCCCGGGGCCCGCAAAGAAAGTTTCTCCTCGGGGCCCCAGAAGTCTTCTCGGCGGCCCTACTCACATTGCAAATTCTAGATTAAATTTATTGTCATTATAAAATGTCCTGTTCATTGCATTTTAATTTTTAGTCATTCTTAATAAAAAATTCCCATTTTTTTTATCTTCTAAATATGTAAATGTCATTCGTTTCCATGGTTTCACAGTTGGAATTTTAAATTTTCACATACCAAAGTTAAACATGAAATAACCCAAGCAAGGTCCATTCTCGTGAGAACCTAAAGGAGCGAAATTCCCATTTAGTTCCGCCTAAACATTTGGAATAGCCTGTATGTGCATGCGTTGTGGGCAAAAAATATTTCGTAAAAGCTATAGCAATTCCAGCGCCGGCATTACGCATAGGCGAAGCAGGCACTGTAGCACAAAATTTGGAAAAGCAGCAGAATATTGAATGCAAGTATAACAAATTCGTTTTTTACTTTTCATCAGGGTGGAAAACAATTTTACCTGTGGCGACAAAAGTCTAGCGCCGGCGCTGGCTGTACCTCGTCTAACTAGTTTAATTTGTTCCACGAGATGGTTCATAGTAGTGATGGGCGTGAGTAAAATTTTGTTACGATCACGTACGCTCACGAAGTAGGTTTTCAAATTACACGCACGCGCACGAAATCATACATTTAAAATTTCACGGTTTCGCACGCTTGATTCACAAGCACGCGTGAATCGTGACTGAGTTCCTTAACCATAGTAGGGTCAACTGTCGCCCGCAGTGCCGGCTCCACAAAGGATGCGTTGGGGCGCCATCGCGACGAACGATTGACCGGCGCCGTTTTTATACTGGCGAGCTATGTAATACTTATAAGCACTTAAGTATTTTATTATTACCTGTTTCATAGTTTCTAATGAAAATATATTGTGTCAATAAACAGGGCCGCGCCAAGTGGGGGTGTTAGGGGTGCTCAGAACCCCGGGGGCAAATAGGGGCGGGAAGCAAACAAAATTCTGGTCGACTTTTTCTTTTTCTTTTAAATCTTTTGGTCGACTTCTTTTTTTTAGAGAACAAACGAATTTCTGGGCGACTTCTTTTTTTTTAGAGAACTAACAAAGTTCTGCTCAACTTTTTTTTAAGGGCGCCAAAACAATCTTTGCATCGGGGCGCCATAACCCCTAGAGCCGCCACTGCTCGCCCGTTCCATAATGTATTAATATGTAATTAGTATTATATAGGTATATAAAAGAATGATGCTTTTCTTTTTATTTTTTGAATAACCTTTGTAATTAAGAACTGATTCTTTTCTGGTTCAAATCAAGACCTGCTGCACCAAATATACTTAAGCCGGTACCAGTTTGTATAAAATTTGAGACCTGAAAAACTGAATGTTTGACTCGGCGAGAAAAAATCTTATAAGATACATTTAAAATAGTTAAAATGTAAGGTTTAGATTCTTGTTTTCACTTAATAATTTTAGGTAATAGTAAATTAATGTTTTATTAAGATCAGCAGGATAGAACACCACACTCGTAAATGAAAACAAACTTAAATAAAATTTTGTTGTTATGCGTTGTGACACGCCGTGAGTGCAGTAACGACGTGTCACGATAAAAAAAAAATCACGTACAAGAAAAAAATATTAATCACGTTCACTCACGTTGTTATTGTGAATGGTCGTGAACGACGTGACACGGTAAATTCATGGCACGCGCTCATCGCTAGTTCGTAGTACGAATTATTCATAATCACGATTTTCTTAAAGTTTCAATGCAAAAACTTGTTATTTAAACCATTCCACGACGTTCCCAAAAAGTGGACTGAAAAACTGAAGATTCATTATTTACACTTTATCCAGTTCACCTACAGTCCTTACTTTTCATTTCATTCAAGAATCCCCCTCAGGCTGTCTCCCTGGAGGGCTCAACTGTCCTTCTGGTGCTGTAGGAAGTAGGGCAGTATACGGAGTGATTATTTAATGGCGAGACGACGTCACTGGAAGTTTTAATAATTTGCCGTTTCATACACATCGTAGCAGGCGATTATGCGCGCATGCGCATCAAGGTTATTATATCTCTTCAAGGTTATTATAGTCATAGTATTCACCAGTATTTCTGCTAGGAGGCATGTAAAATTCGGTGACGTCGTCTCGCCATTAAATAATCACTCTGTATATTCACAAAACTGGGATTACGATATCCTGACAAATACTTAAATACTTTGCATTATCAATTTTGACATGCCGCTGTGCGATTCGTTAGCCAAATCAAAATTAGTTAGCTGCGGCAAAATACTTGTGAAAAAAATATTCGTTAGCCGAATTATTCGTTAGCAGGGTCATTCGTTAACCGAGGTAAGTAATAGTTATCAGCGAAGCTCTAAAGCTAAGTGGGATGCTAGAAAAACTATTTTCTGTTATCGAGAGTTATCCCTGTTTACTGTCTCTTAAAATTACTCTGTTTAGCACTATTTTGTTTTGTTTGTAAATCCACAACAAGTCACCCACAATCTCTGAATTTCACCTGTATAGATCTGAAGAAGAAATAAAACATTTCGAAACTGCTGTATTTAGTTGCATTATTTATGTCCAAAACCCATATAATGCTTCCACAATAATTTTGTTTAGTGCTCTAAATTAGGAATATATTCTGAGGGTTATCCTAATTCTGTAATATTATTTCAAGGAATACTGGAAACAAATGCAAGAAATCGCCCCAAAGGCACCTGCTGAAAAATTAGAAAATTTGTTATCAGCAGCGTTTGGACTACGGAGCCCTGAAAGTATGGCACTTGGACTTCCGGACTTTCCTATGGATAGTTTACTAAAAGCTGCCCAAATACTGGTAAATATTAGAAAACGAAACTACAGGTGGACCATAATTGCATATTGATTACATTACTTTGTAATTCAATGGCATATTGATTTACTTTACTAGCTTTTAATTGTATTTTTTTATATAACTTACTTATGGAACTAATATTCCAGGACCGTAATCCCCATTTGTCAACCTACAACATTTTATATCGACTTTACCCTTACAAATCTTTTCTTAGAGATGGTATATCAGCAGTTGAAGACCTCTTAATAAAACTTAAAGTACCTCCTGACCAACAATCCGTAGAACCTATTCTCAAAGACCTAAAAAATAAACTGGGCAACATTTTTGGAGGAAAACAAGACCCAAGTGGGTACATAGAAACTAGTTATCAAAATAATTTAATAACAGAAATAATGCAAACAAATCCTGTGAGTGATTTTTGTCTAATTGGACCAAGAGGTTGTGGAAAAAATATTGTAGTGAATAAATTAGCTGAAATTAATGGAAAAGAAGTAGAAAATATTGTACTGTATCAAGATATAACCTCAAGAGATTTAATTCAACAAAGAACTACATTGGATAATGGAGATACTGTTTGGAGAAATTCGTCTTTGATTGACGCAGCTTTAGAAGGAAAAATTGCAATTATAGATGGTAAGCTCTGTAACTTTATTTCAGAACATGAATTATTTAAACATGTTTTTAGGTATTCATCGAATTCACCAAAGTACATTATCTGTTTTGCATCGCCTTGTTCATGATAGAGAAATCCAATTACACGACGGACGAAGATTGATAAATGCTGATAGATATGACGCTTTGATTAAAGAAAGGGGGGTCAATCCTGATGAACTCTTTGCTAGTGGAATCATGAGAATACACCCAGATTTTAGGATAATTGCATTAGCTGAACCACCAGCCATGAACGTCAAAGGAAACTGGTTGACTTCAGAAATGTTGAGTTTATTTATATTCCACGAAATGAGAACTTTGAGCAAGAGTGAAGAACTAAATATAATTGAAGCAAAGGTAATTTAGAGTACTTAATAATTTATTTAATTATATAATTTGTTTGTTAATAGTGTGGTGCTGTCTCAAAACCATTACGCCAGTTGGTAGACTTGGCTCATGTGCTGCGTAATAGTCCAGATCCAACTCTACAGAATTTATCTGGTCATCTTTCTACACGCCAGTTGTTACGCATAGGCAAAAGATTAGCCAAGTACCCTAATAATAACGTATATGAAATAATAGACACAACATTCATGTCCAAATTTTTACCGTCTCTTACAAGAGATGCTTTAGAAAAAACTGTACAAAAACTCGGAATCTATCCAGTTGCATCAGCCAAAAAATTAAAAACAATTACAAAAGTTGAGAACGGTATAGTAACAATTGGAGACACAACTATTCCATTATACGTCACAAATGCTCATTCCAAAGTTCCAAATGTATTATTTTACGACGTTCCACAACATTTAAGTTTAATGGAAACTCTCCTACAAGATTTCCAATTAGGGTCACACTTGTTACTTGTTGGTAATCAAGGTGTGGGTAAAAATAAGATTGTAGATAGATTCTTAGGCTTGCTTAATAGGCCTCGTGAATACATCCAACTGCATAGGGATACTACAGTGCAGACTTTAACCACCCAACCAACGGTTAAAGATGGTCTTTTGATTCATGAAGACTCTCCTTTGGTTACAGCTATCAAATTAGGACACATTTTGGTAATAGACGAAGCTGATAAAGCTCCAACCCACGTTACCTGTATTCTAAAAACTTTAGTAGAATCTGGAGAAATGAATTTAAGCGATGGTAGAAAAATTGTTAAACCAGGTCATATTGAAAACTTTGACCCGATGAACACTATTATTACCCATCCAGATTTTAGAATGATTGTTTTGGCAAATCGTCCAGGTTTTCCATTTTTAGGAAATGATTTCTTCGGAGCTTTAGGTGATTTGTTTAGTTGTCACTCTGTTGATAACCCATCTGAAAGCTCTGAAATTGAACTTTTAAAACAATATGGACCTAATGTTCCACAAGATGTTATTAGAAAATTAGTTGCTGTTTTTGGAGATTTAAGATCTCTGGCGGATCAGGGATTGGTTAATTATCCGTACTCAACTAGAGAAGTTGTTAATGTGGTAAAACATCTAGAAAAATTTCCAAAGGCTGATGTTTCAGAAGTTATTTTCAACGTATTCGATTTTGATAGATATAGTATTGAAGTAATAGAAACGTTAGGGGAAGTTTTGACAAAACATGGATTTCCAGCTAAGGATTTATTAAACATGGAATGGATTGTAGCTAAAAGAAGTAAAGAACATCTTCAAGTAACAGTTGATAGAGTTAGTGGGTAAGTACTTATTATCATCATCTTGATCATCATCAATCAGTCGAATTCGTTCACTGCTAAACATACGAGGTGTGTAAATTAAGTAACCGGACTGGCAACATAGCGTTTGATTTGGCAACATTTAGGACGCGGGACTTGGAGGGTCGGCAAGTGAACATGTGATACGCCTTCAGTACGATTTTGAACTCGCTAGAGTCATTTTGCTGTCCGTAGCGATTTTTTTCGTGAAACAATCTTTTCTAGTGTGTTCTAAAAATGAGTGACATTCATTTCGAGCAACGGTGTGCTATCAGATTTTGCTTCAGACTTGGACACAGTACAATGGAAACTTTTCAAAACTTCAGCAGGCCTACGGAGATAGTGTTTTGTCGAGAACCCAGGTTTTTTGGTGGTTTAAGGCATTTTCAGAAGGAAGAGAGTTGATTGAAGATGAATCACGTAGCGGAAGACCTTCATCTTCAAGAACCGATGAAATTGTCGACAGAATCCGGGATCTTGTGCGTTCATATCGTCAGTTGACAGTCAGAATGATCAAAGAAGAGTTGAATTTGATTCACACTACCGTTCATCAGATTCTGACCAATGAATTGGGGATAAGAAAATGCGGCTTGTCACACAGCAATTTCAATAAACGAATTTTTGGTCAGTAAAAACATTCCTGTGGCTCCTAAAAACATTCCTCCTGACTTGAGTACTTGTGACATTTTCCTCTTCCCAAGATTAAAAAATCACCTCAAGGGACGTTATTTTGGGACACTCGAAAACATTCAAACGTTCGTAACCGACCAGCTGAAAGTTATTCCAGTATCCGAGTTCCAGCACTACTATGAGGATTGGAACAACCATCTCCAGCGCTGTGTGGCTTCCCAAGGAAATTATGTTTGAGGGAGACAATATTGAATTGTAATTCTATTCGAATAAAAAAAAATGTAAAAAGTCAGTCCGGTTATTTACACACTTCGTAGGTCTCCACATTTATTTTACATGAACTACAAATTTATGATTTCAGATTGGACGTTTCTGCTCCAAAACATGGTAAAGAAGATCCTAAAAATGAACCTCACGTTGGAGGTAATACTTGGGCAGGTGGCACTGGGGGTCGGGACACAGCTGGATTGGGAGGAAAAGGTGGACCTTATAGACTTGATAAGGGACATAAAGTACATCAAGTATGTATATTGGACAGTGAAATAAACCATTCAACTTTCCATATGAAACTGTTGCAAATTTATGTTATTTCAGTTATCAGATGAAGAAAAAAATGCCATCCCAGATCATGTTAAGCAGGCAGCTAGAGAAATGGGACAAAAAGCTTTCCAAGAAAAATTAAAAGAAATAGGAATGAGTGGATATGATGCTTCCTTATATAATCAATTCTTTAATTCAGTATCTCGACAAATACAATCCTTAAGAGTTATTTTAGGGTCACTACAAGCTAAAAACAAAGAACGCCAATGGTCCCGCCATCAAACTTCTGGTGAATTGGATGATGTAAAACTTATTGATGGTCTTTTGGGTGAGAAGACAGTATATAGACGACGAGCTGAACAGGAACCCGAATTAGGCGCTCCACAAATGAAACCTAAAAGACTACGTCTAGTAGTTGATGTTTCAGGAAGTATGTATAGATTCAATAGTTATGATGGGCGTCTGGAAAGAGAATTGGAAGCTGTGATTTTGGTAATGGAAGCCTTCCAAGGCTTTGAAGATAAGATTAAATATGACATCACTGGTCATTCTGGAGAATCTCATGATATAAAATTCGTGAAAATTGATGATCATCCAGACAACAATAAAGAAAGACTGGATGTGATACGGGTAGATCTGAATTAAACTTAGGTTAGTTTATATTATTTATATTAAAATATTTTTTAGACTATGCACGCTCATTCTCAGTATTGCTGGTCTGGAGATAATACTTTAGAAGCTACTAGACTTGCTGTTGATTCCTTAGCAGAAGAAGATTGCGATGAAGCTATTGTTGTTATTCTTTCCGATGCTAATTTATCACGTTACGGAATCCCACCAGCTGAATTAGGAAAAGCATTAACAGCACACCCAAATGTTAGCGCTTATGCTGTGTTCATCGGAAGTCTTGGAGATCAAGCCGAAAAGTAATGTTCGATTTATCAATAAAAAAAAAACATTGTAATAAATTCTTTGTTTCAGGTTGACTCAAAGTTTGCCATCAGGCCGAGCATTTGTTTGTACCGATGTGACTAATTTACCAAAAATATTGAAACAAATATTTTCATCTTCGGTGATAAATATATAAAAGTACAAAATGTAAAATAAATCGAGGTATAAATATATTTTTATTACAATATAAATTTATTATGACATTGTTCTTATCAATTAATAGGCAAATAAAAATTTACGTTCAAGGTAATAATAGCACTATTTGTAAACATATTTATTAAAACAATAATAAACCTAACCAAGAAAATCGACACGTTCGTGCACGTTGTTAATAATGCACTGTTGTTCAGCGCCTTTTTTCTGAATATTATTTGTTTACTAACAATGACAAATTTATAATTCTAAATGTTTAAAGTGAAGGATTATTTTTAAAAATTACAAAATTTTGTATTTTTATTTGTCATTGCGTTGGCATTAGTTATAATGAAAGGACGCCAATCAGAGTGCATTGTGGGAAAACATGTACGTCTATCTATACGGTGTTACGCATTACAACAAATTAAAATTACAATAATATAAACTGTAAGTTTATTGTTTTAAAATAACATGTTGTTGCAACAAATAGTTTAATTTTAAAAACTATGCAACCCAAGAATTTCTATTTTTTTAATGTTTGTATTAAATATGCAATGGAGCAGTGTTACTATTTTTAATAGTGTTCTGATATTACATTTTATTCAAAAATTCACATTTTACACTAATTATTATTGTAAATATATGTGTATATAAACTTAATTTTAACTTAACACTCAATAGTTTAGTGATATTTGTGATGGTTTAAAATAAAGTAACCTCAGAATGTAAGGCTAGATGTTGTGTTTGTCAATTTATGGAGGGATTTTCATTTTCAGGTATAGTGCAAATTGTGTCTCAGTGTTAAATAATAAATATTAAAAATGTGTGAACAAACCGAAGTTAATTATTTGGAAGGTGACGTTGTTTGGGTAAAACTTGGACCATGCTGGTGGCCAGGCCAAGTTCAAGATATCTCTAAAATACCTACAGACATCGTTCAAGATTTCAAGAAAGCACCGTTGGCTGTTGTTAAATTTTTTCAAGAAGATAAATAGTACGTATATCAATAATGAAAAACATAGTTAAAGTTTTTCTTGTTTTGTTGCGTTTGAAGATTTCTTTTATTATCGTTACCATAGAAAATAATATGCTCCTAGCACAACTTTAAGCAAGTTTATAATAATAATTTTATTATTCTAGTGAATACGTGAAGAATTTAAATAATATTTACAAATACAACTGTCGAAGAAAAAATGAATTTATTAAAAAAGGGTTAGGTAAGTAATGCATCATATTAACTGTATTCTGTCCTCAATTAGTTTTCTTCATTTACTATTTTGTGGGTAATGGGTATTTAAATTAGACACATCATTAAGTTTTACAAATATTTATATTCAACATTCTACAGTTTTTACGTTAACCATTTTCAAATGAACATAGAATGGAACGAAAACAAAATAACAATATTAACCGGAAAAGAGGAACGACATTTTGAGTTTTGAAAACGGAAGTGATAATATTTAATACTGGTTTAGCTTAATGTTCTTCAGTTTACAGTCTTTTTAATAGATTAATACAATGAGTAAGTTCATAAAGATATTTTTATGTCGACCTATTTAATGTTTTTATTACGAATTGCTAAATTAAAAAGACAATTATGGATTAAAAAAATTTCTTGCGATTTATTTATTTTCTAAAGAGTCATTATTAAATTATGATTTAAAAATTAATTATTAAATAGTTTGGCTTGATATGTTAGTTAATAAGTAATAATTAATTTAATATTAGTTAATAAATAATAAGCATTTGTGAAAATTGTACTAGTAGGTATAATTCATTTCTTAGCTTCGTGCAGAACTAGATAGGATTCAACTAATTTTTAATGATTGAATCTTTTGATCATTTTGTCAACATCTCACTTCAATCGTTAAAAAGTGAGCTCATGATAACAAGTAAATAAAAATTCCAGTAAGTTCCGCAGGAAGCAAAGAAATGAATTATATTTACCATTTACTAGTTGGCAATTAAAGTCTATTCCAAACGATTAGTCGGAACTAGATTTTCAAATCTAGTAATTTTTACAGACTGATTGAAGATTTTGATCATTTTGTTCAGGAAAAGCCAACTTCAATATATAAAAAAATAGCTAATGACAACTTATCCTAAATTGAAACTTATCTTAATTGAAACTACCTAAAATTGAAAAAAAAAGTGTTATCATTTATTTGTTATTCTATTTTGTGTTTTAATCTTAATTGATATTTGGTAATCTTGTACAATAGCACATTAATTTCTACTGTCGCACTATTTACAAAAAAAGCAGCTAGGTTTTTAACAATAACATAATAGCGTATTTGATTGGGTGCTCTACCATGCACTCAGGTCACTCGGCAAGCAAGTTTCGTATTCGATTAGCCGAGCAGTCGCTCTAGAGTTGATAAAATTTCTTATTTGATTGGGAAGGTCACTGCTTTCAGAGTGCCCTGCGAGCATTTTTTCTTGCTCTGGCTAAAGAGTCAGAGCAAAGTTGAGCAATATGGCGCATAGCGATATTTCAAAGCTAGTATGTTTATTAGAACTAATTGAATCTGCATCAAGTAGTGTATCTTTTTGTATAATAAATCAAATTAGGTAATCAAAAGCCATGAAATAACTAAAAAAAAGTAACATTTTGCTAATATAAATAAACACAAAACAATTAAATTATTACAATCACAAAAATAAAATAAGAAAAATTATACACAAAGTATTATCCTGCACTGTTTACGCAAGGAAATCTTTGTATTTTTAAATAATTGTAATAAAAATAATAAAAACGCATTCGATTGGGAGTTGCTCTAGCGGGCTCGCTAGTAAAACTCAGATCGAGCATGACGTCATTTGTTCGCTCACAGAGCAATCCGGAGTTATCCAGTCGAATACGCCATTAATTGTTATTCAGTAATCCTTTCATTTAGTGAAACCTTTTTTTTTTTAAATTTTGGTTAAAGTCAGTTTAAGCAGATATAATAGATGAGATCGTAAAGAATGGAAAGATATTTCATTCTGAATAGAAATGAATGGTATTTTTTTGTCCTAGTTTTTAAAGCTACAAATGTAGCAGCTATAGAAAAGTGTTTTATAGAACCTGTTACTGGTACTTCACCAAGTAAAATAATGAAAGTAAAATTATCAACTATTTAATATTTTACAATTTTCTGTTTTTAGACATGCATCGAAACAAAAATAAGTACATGGACAAATTTCCTGAAGATGTTTGTAACGCAGAGAGCTTAACGGGGGGAGATCCAGATATTATTACTAGTGATCTGTTTATGCCTGAGCAAAAACCAAACTATGCACAGTTATTTGGTACTCCGAGTCCCAAAAAGTCACCAAAAACACCTATAATTAAAGGACGACAAAGCACAAGTAAGACGTAAACATATACAACCAATTCTGTTTACACAATTTGATTTGACATGGGTTAAAATAAATCTCTGTACAGAGAATTCTTCTCAATTATAGGGAATTCCCCGTTTACAATTTCCATATATAGGGATAACCCCTCAATATTTTACACCAATACAAAATAGTTTTTGTTTGTAATTTAATGTTTAGCTGCCCATTGATGGAAAGAAATTATGGTTTAACCATATTATCACCATTGGAGCATGAAGATGATGGCCAAATTATTTCAAGCGATGAAAGTTATTTTGGAATTTTAGTAGAACTGAATAGTTAAGATTTACTATTTAGTTACATTACTTTATGTATAACTGTTAATTAAAATATAAACAGTCGAAAAATTGGAGCAGTGCACATTGATATAAACTGGAATTCAGAATTTTTGATGCCATAAGTTTTTCGAAAAGCACAAATTTTTTATATTGTGAGAAGAAAGAAAAGAAAATTATTTGATGTAGGACTATTAAATAAACGCTCTCAAGAGGGCTGAAAAATGATATTCAAAAGATTTTAGATTTTGATAAGATTACAGTAAAAAAAATGTCTCATACTATAGTCTATTTTTTTAATAGACGATATCCAAAGTGACGTCAGCTATACTAGCGCCACTGTACTTTTGTCAAACTAATCTTACAAATATCTATTTTTACTTATAACTCATTACCGGAGTATAATGAATAACATTATTTCCAAGGACGATGACATACCGGGTGCAAGATTATTCTATTCAAGAATTAAAAGATATATACTACAAAAAACTGGACATAGGGAAGTTCTAATAGAAGATTTAAGTGCGTTTCGAATTTTTATAATAATAATAAATTATGATATTTCTCTAATAAATATAAATTCGTTTACGAACAGTTCATCTGTAAACAGTATCAGGAAAGCAACTCTCAGAAATGTTCGACTCATTGCCACTGTCCATACTATTGATTGTAAAGTGAATATTATCTATTAGATTTAATAGTTGATATAGCAATTATTTAAAATTGAAATAAAGGTTTTGTTGATGTAAATATAACAATTGTTTGACACGAAGCAAAAATATCGAATTTAACAAAATTGTGGTCAACAAGCGAAATCTGTATGATTGTTGCCTTTTATAGTTCGGGATTTGAGATCAAAAACAATTATTTGTCAACAAAAGTGGCTTTATTGTTTTTCAAAATATTCTCCATGAAGAACAATACACTTTTCCATTCATTTGAACCTGTTTTCAAAACACTTTTTCCACTTCGATTGAGGCATTTTCCACTCCGATTATCAAATTATGTGGGACCCAACAAGTAATCTTTTTGACGGCCAAATGTTCATGCAATAGTGAATGTATGCTGGTCCCACTAATGCCCAAGGATACCTCAATCTCACAATAAGTCACATGACGATCTTGCAGTATCAGTTCACGCACAGCATCAATGTTTTCCGGATCAATAACCGATTTTCGACGACCTTCACAAAATTCGTCCTTAAACGAACTACGGTTACGATTGAAGTCTGCAAACTCGGCAATCGAGCGAGTTGCCGAGTTTCATTTTCACGATTTAATTCCATTTTTAGCCGAGATGAATTTTTTCAAGTTACTGTAAACAACACAAATAGTGCTCGTACGTAAAAACGTTCTGAGTACGTATACCGTCAAACATGTCAAACTTTACGATAGAAGCGTCAGTTAACCAGGTGGCAACACTAGTTTAGCGCAAACCCAAAATATAAGAGGCAACCCTCGTACATCAACAAGTAATTGACTCGCAACTGACACAATGAAATTTTAGACTGTGTAAAAATGTCTTGATTCTAGCCAGTTGCAAGCAGTTATTTTAGCGCAACGATTTAAAACCTCCTAGCCGATCGGCGTAGCGTAATAGTAACACATGTGCCCTGTGTTGCTAAGATCTCGGGTTCAAATCCCGTTTAGGCATGGAATTTTTATTAAGAAAAATTAATATTGTCCTGGCTAATTGCCTCTGAAGCAAAGGCCATAAAAAAAAACTACCAGTTAAAAAACAGACTATGTATACCTACGACCTGAAATGTGTGAAAATTCACATTTCATATTGTTTAATATGGATATCGTCTATTAAAACAGATTCTTCAGGAAAGTATCTATTGTGTAAAAACAGAATTGGGTGTATGTAAATATAAAATATTATTAATTTTTTTAAATTTAATATTTTGTTGTAGGTGGTCAAAGAATGACCCCAAAATCAACACCTTTGGGCGATAAAAGAATAATACATCCTCGATTTATCGGTAAATCAGATTATCAAGTTACGTTACTTGAGCAAACGGCAACACCCCCTGTAGAAAATGCACAGCACTATACATGTACATACTGTGATTTTAAAACTTTAAGACTAAACGTTATAGTCATGCATACAAAATCACATAGCGCTAGTTTCATGAAAGGTGCAAAACCAAAACCACGTACAATGAAAAAAGACAAGAAGAAGGGTTCATTTTTACATACGTCAACAATAGATGAAGATTTGGAGTTAATAAGGAAAGGAATTTTTATTGCTCCAACTGATTCTTCAGAAAGTGAAGCCGATACTGAAAAAGGAAAAAGTGCAAAACGTAAAAATAATAAAACAAAAGTTACGAGTAATAAAAAAGCTAAAACAACAACTTCATCGTCAATATGCAATAATCTTCTCGCAGACTGGAGTGAAAATGAATCGGACGAAGAAACAGTAAAAGATAAAGATAAAGAAAATAAAAACAATAGTCAAGAAACAGCAGTTAGTCAAAAACCGCCAGTAAAAGAACCAGGTATTCAATCTGAATTATTGGCAGATTGGGAGGGCACAGATGAAGATATGCAAAGTGAAACCGAAAAGACTGCACCCCAAGACAAAGCGAAGGCTGATTCGAATGAAAATGGAACTGCTTCGTGCTTCGATTTTGAAGAAGAAGAAGAACAGACAGTCCTCGAGAAATCACCTGGACGGAAAATTCCCCGAGTCATTCTACGGAAAAGAAAGTCATCAGAATTTTCAGGTATGATAAATTTAGTTATAAAAAATATGACCCCTTTAGTAAATTTTTTAGGGTTTCGTGCGTATAATCCTTATATCGTCATTCATGTGTCTGTCTGTATGTAGCAATTGTTGCCAACTACTGGACCTAGAGAGTTACAAATTTGGCATGCATGTATGTAACACTCAAAACGAAATTTGTGACAGTAATGCAATTTTGAGATAATTGCATTCTATTAATAATCCTGTTTGCAATAATTTGGGACCTAATTTTTCGACCTACTTATTTTTAAGGTTCCAAACATGCTATGAAAACTATGATGAGCAAAAATACGAAAAATCGATTATTTAAATTTGGACAAATCACGCTTTGAATGAACTTAATGGAAATGATGGTTTAAATGGGCTAAAAAGGATAAAGTCTGATTTGAATGAATGTTTATTAATAAAAATAGGTTTATATTATTTTAAATATGCAAATCACAACTTAGAGACTAATACCCATATCTCAATTTTGAATTTTGTGTGACAAATCATCTTTTGAATACCTCCTCTTATAGTTCTTTGATCCTCATTTTGAAAATATAGTAAGTTTTGGAAAAAGCTTGAAATACAAACTCATTCATTAACAACCGGCTCACTGGTCCGAATCAGTACGCTGAGCGAAGTAAGCTGGCTAATCAAATTTAAATTAACCGGTTCACCGTTCACTGCATAGTTTTGAAGATTTGGCTGGACGTTTGCGAGATTGTACGCTGTGACCGAAGTGAAACGGATCGATGTACATGTCGACGTGTCGTTCGTGACACCTTTATTTTTTTTTTAGTTATAATTTCGAAAAATATAAATAAAAACCATTTGGTATACATATAAGCTGTTCAGTTTTGTAAGAACTAACTAGATCTGGTTATTTTGGTTACTTTTATGGTGTGTTACTGACTTTAAATGTCAATTACGCCTTTACATTCTTTAAATTCCTTACGCTGTAAAACCGACTTTAGGTTGATAAGGTTATGATCATTATAATTAAGATATCATTTTTCATTATGACATATGTCTAATGGATCGACATTTTAAAAAAGTGACATTTTTTAATACCAACATGACATACAGCTTCAAAGGTGCAAACTATTGAAAACAAAATTGCCTCTTAGTTTGTTCTTACAAAAGTGAACAGCATATACTGAAATAAACATTTTCACTTGCCACTAAAAAATATAACTTCTGTAACTTAATTATTCAAGATTATGATTTAGAAACAACATTTCGGAAATATGACTACTCTTTAGTCTGTTTCTTTTTTCAGTGGCAATTTCATATAATTTTGAAAAAAATCTTTCACACGGAACTGAGTTCGCAAATACACATACTCTTTTATTAATGTAATTATATACATATGTAGAATTGGATAGATAATTTCTTAGCCACCTTTTGCACTTATGATTTGTCCACAAAATTCACACTTAGCCTTATTTTTATCAAGTTTGATAAAATGTTCCAAATAACACTACTTTTTCGGGAAGCCCTTGTACTTCAAAATCAATTTTACAGTGAAATACGTCTTATTTATAAGGCAGCCTGCTTAAAACTAAAGTGATTTTTTTATTTTACTATCAACTCATTTCAACGGCATTTGCTAAATACCCATAATATAAAAGTTGGATAATTCACAACTTTAGAATCTTATTTTGTAATTATTTATCTTTTTATGACGCAAATAGCCATCCTTGCTGTGCGCCAAAAATTTTAACTTACTACCTTACCTTTTTTATTTTTTTAAAGCAAGCCAGAAAGTGCCGGCGCTTGTCAACAAGTCGTAAATTACGTCTTGAATCATAAAATGCAAATAAAGGCAGTAGGAGACTTACCATGTGCATATTGGAAGCAATCGTATTGAAGAATAGATACGGAAACTGACGTTCTTAGCAGCTGTTTCTCGGAACTAATCCGAAATGCCCATCTCTTGTACAAACGTAATTTTTGATCATATTATTTGAAAAGATATTGAAAACTTATAATTAAATTAATAGACGTAAATTAATTAAATAAAAGATTTTTACGTGAGTACAGTAAGAACGTCCCCTAAAAATGTCGCTAATTAGAGTCCTACAAGACTCTAAATTGTGTGAACATTTAACTTCATATAATTCATTTCATGTATATTTGTTGACATTTGTTATTGGTAATTATGATATCAAATTCTGGATATTTACTATTTATAATATTAGAGGTGTCTTATTTATGAAAACCTATGTGGTCATTATTTGCATAGTATTTATTATTCCAGCAAAATTATTTTATTTCAGATAATGAAGTCCGCAGTGAGGCGTCGAAGAAGAAGGATTCTCGTAATAGCTCTCGTAGTTCTGCTCGAAAAGAAAGCTCCTCAAAAGAAACTGAAAAAGGACCAGAAAAGGAACCTGAAAAAATACTAGTAAAAGAACCTGAAAAAGGACTGGGAAAAGAACCTGAAAAAGGGCCGGGAAAAGAACCTGAAAAAGGACCGGGAAAAGAACCTGAAAAAGGACCAGAAAAAGAACCTGAAAAAGGACCTGAAAAAGAACCTGAAAAAGGACCGGAAAAAGAACCTGAGAAAGGACTTGAAAAGGAACCGGGAAAAGTACCAGAAAAAGAACAAGAAATTCAAGAACTAGATGACGCATTCAAAAACATATTAGAAGAAACTGAAGTCCCAAATCTACCAACCATTGACAACCTGAAACCGAACCAAAATTTTCAGGAGCGCAAACCGATAAAATCACCAGATAAAAAGTCGGATGATATAGAAAAAACAAATGGTGTTTTAAAACTAGGAACACCTCAACCAGAATCAGCACAAAAAGAACCAGAGAAGGATTTTCACATAAGTCCAAAAAAAAGGTTCGTAAGAAATTTTGAAGATTTTGAAAATTTTCACAACGAGCAGCAGCAAAAAGCTGATGAATCAGCAAAGCAAGGTTCTAGTCTCGAAGTATCAAAACTAAAATCACAATTAATGAGTAAACTTACAACAGAACACCCACAAAATGAACCTGCAAAATCTTCAAAAGAATCACAAGAAACTCAAGATGATACTCCTCCTATTTTAGAAAAACAAGACGAAGCTCCTGTATTGGAACCAGAAAAAGAAGAAATGATAGTAGATAATTCAGTTAGCAACGATTCAGTACCAGAATTAGTGGAAGAAGAGCCTCCAGTCTTATCACAAGAAAATCTAGAAGTTCCAGATCAATTAAGTCCTGAAGAAACACAAAAAACACAAAATAAACTTGAAGAAGAAACTTCAGAACCTATGGAAACTGAAAGTATTCAAGAAGAAATTAAAGAACAAGAACCTGAAAATTTTCATGAGGTAGCACCTGCATTACTAGAAACTCGGGAAGACGTGGAAGAGGTTTCAAAAAAAGTTATGCAGGTGCAGGAAATAACAAAAGAAAAAAATCGGCCATTTCTAGAACCAGTTCCAGAAATCCAACTTGAACTCATTACCGAGCAGCCAGATAAACCGAAAACAGTAGTTGATATTTCTGACATCCATATTGATAATACAGATCATTTATCAGGGCTCAATGCTTTAGCAGCAGTATCAGAATTGACTGGAAATTTAGTATTAGAACAGAAAGAAAGGCAGCACAAAAAAATTAAAATACAAAAAATTCTAGAAGAGAAACAAGCTGAAGAAGTACAGCTAACTGAAGAAGTACAGCCAATTGAAGAAGTAAAGCCAATTGAGGAAGTACAGCCAACTGAAGAAGCAAAGCCAATTGAAGAAGTAAAGCCAATTGAAGAAGTAAAGCCAATTGAAGAATTAAAGCCAATTGAAGAAGTACAGCCAACTGAAGAAGTACAGTCAGTTGAAGTACAGCCGGATGAAGAAGTACAGCCGCCTGAAGAAGTACAGCCGGCTGAAGAAACACAGCTGGCTGAAGAAACACAGCTAACCGAAGAAGCACAGCCAGCTGAAGAAGTGCAGCCAACTGAAGAAGTACAGCCAGCTGAAGAACGAGCACAAGTTGATGAAGAGACAATGATTGAAGAAATAAATGCAGATGTAGATGCACATATTAGAGAACAGTTTGAGTCAATACCTATTGTTGAGGAACCGCCTGAAGAACAATTTGTTGAGGAGCCAGTTAGGGATGCACAACCTCTTATTGAAGAACTACCTGCAGGACAGCCTTTTGCTGAAGAATCTTTTACAGAACCTATTGTTGAAGAACCTATTATTGCAGATCCTGCTATAGAACAGCCAGTTACTGAAGAGTCTGTTATAGAACAACCGGTTATTGAAGAACCTGTTATAGAACAGCCGGTTATTGAAGAATCTGTTATAGAACAGCCGCTTATTGAAGAACCTGTTATAGAACAAGCGGTTATTGAAGAACCTATTATAGAACAGCCGGTTATTGAAGAACCTGTTATAGAACAGCCAGTTATTGAAGAACCAGTTGCAGAAGAACCAATTGTAGAAGAACCAATTGTAGAAGAAAAAATTGTTGAAGAACCAACTGTAGATGAACCAATTGTTGAAGAACCAATTGTTGAACAACCAATTGTTGAAGAACTAATTGTTGAAGAACCGATTGTAGAAGAACCGATTGTAGAAGAACCGATTGTAGAAGAACCAATTGTAGGAGAAAGCATTGTTGAAGGAACCTTCAAAGAAGAAACGATCATTGACCATCCTGTTGAAGAACACCATTCAATTTCGGAAAAACAAATCATCGAAGAACAGCCTGTGATTGAAGAACAGGTTTTTGTAGAGCAACAAATCGAAGAGCAGACTATTGTGGAAGAAACTATCATAGAAGAGCCTATAAAAGTTGAAGATATCCCCCTACCGCCTTCACCAAAGAAAGTACGAACATTAGCTAACTTCTCTATGGATTTTTCTGATTCAAATGAATCGTTTCCAGTGAAGAAAGATGAAATAGTAACACAGGTAAGAAACATAGAATCAAATGTACAGTCATGTGGGGAAATTGTAACAGATACAGCAGTCAATGTAAATAATTTTACTGAAACTGTTAAAAATGCATCTCATGATGGTATTTCCACTGCACATGACTATCAACCATTTACATTTATGGAAGAAGGAAATGTAGTTCACGAAGAGGACTATATTGAAAAAATGGAAACAATAGAAACTTCTGAGCCAACTTTAGAATCAGAAATGGCTAAACTGACAGACACGCATCCAGAAACAGAAGAAGTAGTGCGAGAAACTCAAAACACCACTTCTTCTAAACTTCTTGAGATCCTAACCGAATCAAAATCAGCATCTCGAAAATATGTCGGAATCCCAAAAAGTGTCATTTCAAGTTCAAACTCAAAACTAAATATGGTGATCTCAGGTGATAAAGGTGGGCTAATGCGCAAATTCGATTCTAAAACATCAAAATTCGTTATAAAATCAACTACTTCTGGATCCAAGACACCCCTCAAATCCAACAAACCCTTCCAGATTCTCTCCGAAAAGATTATTAAACCCGTAACAGAATCAGAAACAGTTTCTGTTAAAAAAATATCTGTTGCTTCAAAAAGAACTTACCAGGATATTGAAGACATTGATACATTTGTTATTCAAAAATCAGCTAAAAAGTCAAATTCAGGTGACGGTGATATGCAGGATATTATTTTAACTCCAAAATCGGAAGCTACAAGGCAGCTAAAAAGTTCTCGTGCAAGAGGGAAGCCAAAAATTATCGAGCAGACTATTATAAAAGCCGCTGATGTACCTTCAACTCAAGAAACTGGTCCATTGTTAGATGACAGTATGTTTGATATAAATTCTATGCCTATTGTACTGTCCGATCAGATATTAACACCGGAGAGTATAGAAAATATGCCTGTAGTTATGTCAGATTTGGTTGTACCTGTTTCAGTTGCACCTCCGACTACCTCAGTCGTTACAGAAAAACCACAGATAGCCCCTCTTAAAAGAGGAGGGACACTACACCAAGTAAAACTATTAAACAAAACTCCAAAAGTAAATGCTAGTCAGTCGCAAGAATTGTCACCGAAAGTAACTCAGACAATTGTCAAATCTATGCCTAGAGGATTAGCGAAAAATCAGAAAGTTTATCAAACAAGCAGTACAAAGTTATTGAAAAATAATCCAGCAGTTATTACACAACCTGGAAAACCAGGGAAGTTCATCATTTTACCGACAACCAGTGCTGGAACAAGTACCGGTTCGAGGTATACAGTTGGCAAAAGGTTAGCAATAAAACCCAATACTCCGGGTGTAGCAAGCCCAACAACTTCCAAAGTAAAAGCTATATCAGGCTTGCCAACTGAACCAACTGGAAATAAAATCATGATAGTTACCAATAATCAAGGGGTGCAGTCTCGTGTGTTGTTAACACCTTCTCAACAAAAAATGTTGGCTGGAAAACTACCTGGATCAAAAATAACTAAAACACAATCACCACAAGTAAAAGGAAATGTACTTCATGCCAAGAGTATTTTAACATCAAAAGGCACTTTACTTACGCCATTAAATAGTGGTCTTGTTACTTCTCAAAAAAATCAATCTTTAGTTACACAAACTATTATGACTTCTAAGGGACAGATCTTTACATCAACACAAGGACAAGCCCTCGTCACCTCGGAAGGTCAAGTACTGACACCCTTAACGCCTCAACAGATAAGGAGTATCAAGTCAGACGTAAAAGGACGGAAAATTACATCACCAAGCTCTAGACTTATTCTCCCGGAAAAACAACTAGAATCAACACCAAAAGGAAAAATGTTGATGGGAGGAAAAGCCAAAACTATATTAATCAAAGGACCACAGGGACAAACAATTAAGAAATTCACATCCGGAACTCCAGAATCAAAAAATGTGTACCTTCCAGTTGGTCAGAAGCAATATGTATCCATGCAGGGGTTACAACAACAAGCAGGAATATCAGGGAAGCAAGTACTAGTAAATTCAAAAGGACAAGTTATTAAGACTGACAAAGTTCAAATAGGAAAACATATTTCCGAAAAAGTTAATATACAGAAAATGACAAAAACGCCTACGAGAATACATAAAACAAAACAACAAATGTTGTTAAGTCCTGTTTCAAGTACTGCTAAACAGTCTCCAAGTACAATAAGTGTGCCACCACTAGCTCCAATAGCTAGCCAGATAAAAAAGAATGAGAATCTCATCCAAGAACAACCACAAGTCAAACTTCCAGCTGTCATAAAAGAAACAAAAGAAAAAGTCGAAGGAACTCCCATGGAACAAAAACATTTAATTATTCAAGACGCGATGGGCAATCAAACAACAGTAGCTGAGGGACAGATTTTGGCGCTGCCAAGTGAAGCAGTTGATGGACAACCTCAGTCCTATATGTTAGTAACAGTTGATGAAAGTGGTAACCTTGCACCTATTAGCAACGAAACACTTATGTCACTTGATCCAAACTTAGCTTTAGGTGGTGATATGAGTAACGTTGTCCTACAAATCGAACAACAGCAAGCGGCACAGGCTGAGTCAGCTGTTGAAAACAAAACAGAGGTAGTCACAACAGAAGTACCAACAGAACAGACCATAACGACGGAACAACAAATACCAGCAGAGCAGCAAATTGTTTCAATAGACGGACAACAAATTGTACTAGATCAGTCACAACAAATCGCTGGAGAACAACAAATCGAACAACAGATCGTTATGAATGAGGGACAGCAAATGTTTGTTGAAAAAGATCAAGAAACAACTTATGTCGATGAATCTGGACAACAGATAGTTGCACCAGAGCAAACAGATACACAGACTGTAGCATGTAATATAAGCACGGGCGAAACCAGTCAACAGTTAATTATTACTGGAGATCCCGAAGCAACTCAAAAGTTCTTAGCATCACTCACCGAAGGAAACACCGATTTGAGCAGTTTGCTGACGGGAGCTGAAGGTAATATTATAATCAACACGGATGGACAACAGATTTTATTAAACACGGATTCAGAAAATCAAATACTGTTGATGCCGACAAGTACGGAAGAAGATTTGACGCAAAGTGCCATGTACGTTACTCAACAACAGATGAAAAACCAGGATATTTTAGCAGCAGCTCTCGCAGATACAGATGTTTTCCAACAAGATACTAGTGATAAATTAAGTGTAAGCCAAGAACTAACCCATATTAAAGTGTCAAATCCCCCACAATCCCAATTAAGTCCCACCAGTGCGTTATATCCCATGAATGTTGGCAACGTTTTAGAAACTAGTTTAACCTTAAGTTCTCCCATTATGACACCTTTAGAAGTTCCCAGTGCAGGTAACAAAAAAATTAAACATGATACCACTCTTTTGACACAAGTACCTTCATCCTTAGAGTTACCAATCACAATCACAAATCCAAGCATTACACAATCCGTTCAACAACAAGTCATGTTAGGAAACGATCTCCAATCAAATTTAGATCTCCCAATCAGTATTGGAGATACTGGTCTCACTAGTATACGGTCTTCAGAACTGAACAGTCCGACGTTTGTTTATTCTTTGCCAACTTTAGAGGAGCCAACTGATCTTGAACAGAAAATTAGTTTTGCAGAAAGTCCATCAACGGCAATTACAACCGAAAATATCTATAGTTCGTCCTTAACAGGATCTATGTCTATGCCCTTACTGACAGAAGACCCTGATGTTCCTGTGACAGAAGACCCTGATGTTCCTGTGACAGAAGAAGTGGCCAGTGAACCTCTTTTAGAATCTGCGACTGAAACAGTTGAGATGCAAGCTGAAATTACCGAACTTCAACCGGAAGAACGATCTCAAATGGAAACACTATCTGAAGTAGTTATGCAACCTGAAGTAGAACATCAACATACAGATGCACCGCCTCAAATAACAGAAGGACCATGTGAAATGTCAGAGGCTCCATGTGAAATAACAAGAGCTTCACATGAAATGATAGACGTAGAACCACAAATTCCTGAGGTACAGCCACAAATTTCAGAAGTACAACCAGAAATTTCTGAGGTACAACCAGAAATTCCTGAGGTACAACCAGAAATTCCTGAGGTACAACCAGAAATTCCAGAAGTACAGCCAGAAATTCCAGAGGTACAACCTGAAATTCCAGAGGTACAACCTGAAATTCCAGAGGTACAACCTGAAATTCTAGAGGTACAACCTGAAATTCCAGAGATACCACCAGAAACACTAGAGGTACAACCACACACTCCAGAGGTAGAAGCACAAACTCCAGAAATGACAGAAGTGCAATCTCAAATTACAGAAGTACAAAATGAGGTATTACAACCTGAAGTTAATGATGAACTCTCAAGTAAATTCATTGAAGTACAACCAGAAGAAATCCAGTCTCAGGAAACGGAATTACAAACTGAACCCCCTATGTTAGAACCAGAACAACATATGCCTGAAACAGTAGTTGAACCAGAACCGAAAATGCGTGAAGTTTCAGAACCCGAACCTAGTACAGATTTTCCATTAACAACTGGAGAAATTCAACCCGAGACAGTTGCACAAATGACTCAAAAAATATCTGAATTAGATATTCCAATGGAAGACGAACTAGATTTGCAAACACATGACATGTGTGATTCTTTGAGTGAACCTCCACCAGGTATGTTTGATAAAAGTAGTTTTTCACTAAGTGATACTTATTTAAATAAAGGACCCGAAGACCCGGCAGACATTCCATTACCGCCCGACGATTTACCACCACATCTTGAATCTGTCAATAGTTTTCGAAGACACGCTAATGAAATGGAAGTTGACAGTATAAGTAATGAAGCTGTACCTTTATCAGAAGTTGCATCATCGTCTGACGCTCCTACATCAGAAAATGTAGTAGAAGCAAGTTCAAATTTAATGGATTATGAATCTTCCGATATGGCAATGAATCAAGAGATTGCTGGTTCTGATCTGTCGAATTCAGAGCTAAATTCACCACAGTTAGACATTGAGGAGACCTCTTGTGAGATACCTGTTCAACCTGCAATCGTAACGCGGTTGACTGATAACAGTATGCCATTTGACTTAGGAGAGGAGAGTGAGAGTAGGAAAAGAGATAGTGAAAACGACGACGACTCTAGTGATTCAAAACGTACCAAATTAAATTGTGACTGAGTTTATTTTTAATTTTTATATTTTTTAATAAAACGAGAAATTTTTTAAATGCTAATTCATTGGTGTGTATATAAAACTGTAAAAATGATGTGGACGTGCTACATGAAATGCATTTATTACAAAATTATGTACTTTTATTTCTGATTATGGCCAGTACAATTATTTTCGACAAAGCACAAGAAAATTATGAAGAGAGTTGATTGTGGATACTGTTGTTTCAGTCTTGTACATAAGTTTGATTTCTTTATGTACATAGATCATATAAAGACAATGTAAGTGTACCAAGTAAATGGTATTTTTATGTAGTTAGTGTTTTTGTTTCATTAATTTCGTTACAGATACTTGCTTGTGGAAAGATTTTTTATTCATAATCTTGCATTGTAGTTTTATGTTAACCAAAACATAAAAAACAACATGTACAAGGATTTTATTGGTACATGCATATCCATATTTAGGATATTTCTACTGTAGAATAGATAAACTGATGTGTCATACAACTATCCAGTTGTTTGTTTCACTGCAATTCGTCTTAAAGAAATGTGATTTTGTTTGGAAAGGTAAAGCTATAGTTATGACATTTCTTTAAACTACGTTAGGTTTAAAAATTATGTATGTTATTTGATAAGAAAAAAATTTATTATTGTAATAAAACACTATTATATTAAAAATGTAAAATAACTGAGTTAGTTTCTTATTACTGACTTTTCTATCGTTAAAAAAAAAAAATGTATTTTTTGTTTTCAAATTTTTATTGCAATAATAACTACACTAATTAAAAAAATTATATGTATTTAAATATAACGTCTTTTTTATCAGCTACGGTTTGTAATTCTAGTTTAACTGGACACTGCAACCAAAAACTTAATAATTCCTCGGAGTATCCTATTAAAAAATACATTTTCCTCGCTCCTATTGCTTGTCTGATTAATCCAGCTATTCGAATAATATTGTGTTGCCTTTTTATTATTATTTCAGATACAAATAAACTGTGCCATGTTCCTGTTATGAATTTTCTAATAAACATATCTTCCATTGCCGTTTCAGCTGGCCGTAAACCTCCAGCAACGTTAGCTGTAATAATAAATAAATAATTAATGATCAATATAGTCAAAATCTATACAGATTGTAAATGGGAAGTGTGAACATGGCTTCTTTAAAACTAATGAATTCCCATATTAGGCATCTTGATTTGATATACATAATAAAAAATTTAGCTATAGGGAAATAAATTTAAGATCCCAGCGCTACGGTGGTCAATTTTTAACTAGGCTGGAAGATATTTTTTTTGGAATTAGATATGCTATTTAAACATTTCTGGACACCTAGTTGTTGATAAAACGGCAAAACAGATTCATAAAATATTTATTCCTACAATTTTAGCTTGACAGCTGTGTAAACAACGCAACCAAATTTTGAATATTCTCTAGCCAAGTTAAAAATTGACCAATATAGCGCTGGGATCTTAAATTTATTTTCCTATTAGAAAAGTTTAAACGGAGTTAAATGGAAGTTCAGACGACCGGCGTAGCGTAGTAGTACACAGGTACCCTGAGTTACTAAGGTCTCGGGTCCGAATCCCGTTCAGGCATGGAAGTTTCATTGATAAAATGATTAAATAAATTAAAATTGTCTTGGCTAATTGCCCGAAGTAGCAAAGGCCATTAAAAATGAAATGCTAATCAAAATGATGAAAAGCCTCATTTAACCGATAAAAATAACTAGTTTTCAAAATCCAATTCCGCTTAATCCAAAGAAACAGGCTATATTCATGTAAAAAGAAACTGAAAAATTAATTTACAATGCCAATAACATTTCAGTAACTTGTCAGTATAATAATTTAAAATTCAGACATCTGAAATGCATTTGTTTAGTACTGCTTTATTATCGCACTTGCGACTTACAATCTGTACACATACACTAAAGGCGTTTTCACACATACCGATGCCGGCGCTAACAATTGTAGTCTGTCAGACAAGGGCACCGGCTCTACACAACGCAGTCTTACACCGTCATCTTGGGCTATTGTATCTTAAAAGAAAGTAGCCAAAAGACAACACTGGGTACATCCCAGTGAGGGGGGGGGGGGCGAGAATTGCTTGGAGAAAACTGTATTTTAGAAGTGAGGACTTTTTTTTTAGGTCATCACCTGCAATTTCATGTGTAAACGATAAAAAAAAAAATATTTCAAATATTTCCTGGCTCTCCCAAATTTTACTCATAAATTTAAGAGATAGCTCCGCCACTGGTACATCCCCTTTTGACTGACAGATACATGGAAGACGGTTTTTGCATGCACTGGAAAACTTAGAGAGGATCACTAGGAGAACCGTATAACTGTTTGGGAACCACTGCATAGGGCATTAAGATGGTACGGACATGGAGAATGCTGACCAAAAGAGGTTCCTATACAGTCGTTAAGAGGAAAACTAGCAGTGAAGTGAAAAAGATCTATCGAAGACTGGCAAAAAAGGGGCCAATGGCTCCCTAACACCAACAAACCTATAATAGGAAAACGCCAAGAAAAGAATCTTAACACTAAAAAAATTACTTGTATTCCATGAATTCCATGCCTTCCTATGATGGATTTGGTGGGGTGGATTAGCCATTTCGTAAGTTAAAGGACGGTCTCGTTTTCTTGTAACTTTGTATCGGCCTGATTGAACCTTTTCACAAACAGCTGACAAGTGTATATTACTTTGCATAATGAGTTGAACTGGATTAATATTTGTCAAAATCTGAAAATAACCTCTTATAACATAATGACAGTAAACATATAGGTTAACTTACCGATTTTATTCTTGTACAAAGTGCCATTGTATAAAATAATATTATAATTTGCTGCAAACAATTCTGAAACTTTTTCTATCACTTTGACCAAGTATGAAATATAATTGAAAGTTAAAAAATATTAAATTTTTGCCCCACTTCCAGTGTGTTCCTAATATGTCCTAACATCCAAAACATATGTGATCTGCATGACAGTATTTTTACGTACAATTTGTACTGTGATAAAAGTGTATAAATAGCAATTTAATTGTCTTTTTAACAATGGATAGCATTAATAATACAGGTAATGCCATTTCAACTAAAAGTCATTGAATTTTTCATGCATTTATAAAATATATATACTTTAGTTATGAGAACAAGTGGTGATGGAATGGAAAATGTGACCCAAATGGAAATAAAAACAAGATCTCGAGCCCGATTAGTGGATAAATTAATCTACAGGCCACAAGATAATTCATCTTGTTATCTACGACCAGTTGTTCCTAAAGGAAAGATTTTTTATTTAGTTCCTAAATATGTTCCAAAGGAGAAAAAGAAAAATAATTTTCTTTCGAAACCAAAAGAGCCAAAATTTGTGCCTTATGAACCATATAAAGCAGCTATCGAACCAATTGTTTCAAGAAAACGTGAAGAAATAAAAGAAAAATCAAAGAACAATGTTGATATACAAGATTTGGTAAGTCAAATGTCGTTGATTGCAGCTGCAGAAATGAATATTGCTAAAAAAGTTGCATTGGAAAAAGATGAACCTGTTATTACAAAAAAACAATGGGATAATGAACGACAAAAATTTGAAACGGATATAAAAAATTTGCGGGAGACTAATATGCATCTGGAAAATCAATTAAAATTCCAAGCTCAGGTCTGTTTTTCTAATTAGCTTAGTTTTATGTTTGTTATAAAATTCTAATTTACAGGTCAACAGTGAATTGAAGACTCTTTTAGTAGCTGCCGTTGGTGAAGATTTAGAATCTCGGGTGCAACATTTAACGGAAGATAAGTTAGCATTAGCAAGAGAACTTTTAAAATCAGCAAATCATCTTACATCACATCAAGAACACACCGAATGGCTCTCAGGACAGTGCGAAGTCTGGAGAAGTAAATTTTTAGCTTCCAGGTAAATTAAACATAAAAGGATATTACATTGTTAAATTATTTTTAGGGTTTTGTAGGTAGCCCCAAGAAACCTTTATACCGTTGCACATGTGTCTGTCTGTTTGTAAACTAAAGAGTGTAAATTTGGCATCATATACAGATCTTTCATGCACATATTGAAAAAAATATTAAGATGTCGAAAAATATCTAAAAATATAAACAATTATGAATTTCTAAAAAAAATAGTAGATTTTTATTTTTTACAATTTTTGCATGAAGTATCATATGGAAACTCTTTATATGTATATGTTTATAAGTTGTTCACTTTTGTAAGGACAAACCAGATCTAGTTATTTTAGTTAATTTTATCGTGTAATACGGACTTTAAATGCCAATTAAAAATATTCCTTACACTCTAAAACCTACTTTAGATTTATTGGTTCTGATAATTATTAAGAAAGTGACATTTTTAATATTCTATATATTTTTGTTTTGTATCAATATGTATGAACACACAAGCCTCTGGCTTTGTTCAATATATTAATTAATAATAATAATAATATTTTTTTAATACTAACATACAGATTCAAAGGTGCAAACTATTGACAACAAAATTTCCTCTTAGTTTGTACTTACAAAAGTGAACAGCTTATACATTATTGAACAATTTTTTATTGTTTTGATTCAATTTTTGTCAAAAAACTTTTGTCCCCCACCCTATTCATCAAGGGGCTGATTTTAAATCTAAAAAATTCAGAGTAATGCACATTAATATCAAGCGAAATAACACATTCATAATTTTTTATCAGACTTTTTTCCCAGAAAGTTATATAATTTTTTGCAGGTATTGTTCAAAAATTTTATTTATAATATTTGATTCTGTGCGGCATCAAATGAATTTTCTTGAAGCCTAGATTGACTAACAAAAATAATCAAAAATCATTTTATTTTGATGCGAATCTTGGCAAAAATTTAAATAACAAATTAATTGTTACATAGTATTTTTTTTTTTAAATTTTGACGCGAATTTTGCTAAAAATATATAAAAACACTGTTCCTGTCCTCCACCCTATCTCCCAGAAGGGCTGATTTAAAAATATAAAATAATAATTTTTTCCTTATTTTTTTTTTTTAAATTTTACGTAGGTATTATATTAAAGCTTTTAGTACTTAGATTAATAGTAGAAAAATTATTGATTTTGATAGTATAATAGTAAAAAATATTTTTCCAGTTATTTAACATTATGTTGCCCTTTTTCACTTACTAAAACCTACAAAATAATGAAATGTGTGAAAATTCACACTTTTATATCAGTTTTTTTTTCTTTATTTTTTCAGTTTAATGGTGGAAGAACTTGCCCGATGGAAATCAGCTTTAACCAATAGAACAACTGAACTAAGGGAAATAACAAAAAAATTACTAGAAGAACGTTCAAAAGTTCGTGAAATGTCCCTAAAGTCCTACCACAGTCTCAGCCTAGTTTGTGAACATTCAGTGAAGCATTCTGAACCAGTTCAGTTAAAGACGACAAACATCGTAGATTTATCAATTGCAAATCAAAAACTTAGTGAATTACTCGAAAAAAATATATTAAAAGATTTACCTGAACCTAAGAAACATAAAATTATTGAAGGAGCAGCTTTAACTCCCGCTGAAACTAACGCTATACATATCCTGAAACATCCTGTAATTATTTCAGATCGTCCTGATATATGCAATGCTGTGATGGGCGCTGCTGTTGCTACTGGTGGTGGACAAATGTTTTTACAACATCCTGAAAGGCAAGCTACTTGCTGTGCTCATTGTAAGGGAGAAGTTAAGGACATTTAACCAAAAATTTGCTTAGTTAATTCAATAAACTCGAAATATAAATTATTTTCCTGGTAAAAAAAAGAACAGTATACAACAGTCCGTATTTAACGGATGGTCTAATTCAATTTTACAATACATTTAATGCCTTTTTTATAGAAGAATATGTTAATTTTTTACATTTTAATGCTTTATTTCATGATTTATAATAAATTTATTTATATGTTATATTTTTAATTGTAATTTAAGTATTAATGTAATATATCATCGGGTAATTTGTGATTAATGTATATAATTACAAGAAATAAACTATATTTTTATATATTATATTTTTTTAATTTCACAGCACCTGAAATCACTCATTCAGGCAGTGGCGTAGCGTGGATTTCAGCCGCTCGGGGCGGAGGCCAATTTCGCCGCCCCCTTATTTAGGTATTTAAATCCAAAAGGCTCCAAAATTTACAGAATTTGCCGCCCCCGCTACGCTACGCCACTGCCGTTATTCCGTGGGTTCGTCGTCCGATTTTTTCGAAATTTCGCCTACGCCAGGAGGAAGGTTCGACACGTAAGCGATTTTGTAAAAAGAATAGAAAATAATTAGATCAATTCTGTAAAAAGTTACTGTGTAATAACGTCAGAGCCGTAGTAAGGTAAACTTGCGCTAGGGGCAGAACCGTGTTTTGGCGCCCTTGGTAAATAAAAATAAGGTTCCTACCTCTCAAAAATTAAGTGATGAGCAAAAAAAAAAGGTCTTCACCTCTCAAAATCCAAGTGACGAGCAAAAAAAAAAAAAGTCCTCATCGTTCGCCATGACGCCCCTTAACAAACCCGTCAGCGCCCTTTTCCTTAGTGCGCTAGGGGCCGTCGCCCCCCTTTACTGCGGCTCTGAATAACGTTACTACAACATAAAATATTATAAAAAGTATAATGGCTTTCATTCATGATACTAACTGACCTTGCTCATAGTGACGAATTTAGTTACAATTATCATAGTAACAGAGTTACAGAATTGGTCTGATAGTCTCTTGAATATCAATTGCCGCTTGATTTGGTATAGGAACGCAGGGAAGCGTTGAGTCTGCGGGGTACAGGGCCACTCGCTCCCAACATAACAGTTGAACCCTCCTAACCCCGCGGCGAGCTAACCTTTGTTAGGAAGAATCGCCAAAACAAAACCATAAAGATGCACATCAACGAATTTTAATGAAAACAATAAAATAAAAATGAATAGCCTATTCTTTGAACTAGAATATAAAATTAGAAAAGCAATTCGTTTTATAAAACTAATATGATTGAATTCTTTTTAAATTTAAAGTGATTCACAAATAAACATTACTGGCGCCCCTAAATAGCTAGCGCCTGGAGCGGACCGCCCCCCCCCTAGCTACGCCACTGCATTCAGTTAGATGGACAGGTGTCCAGGGCGCGAGTCATGAGAGCATACTTTTCCGATTAGCAGAATAATAGTAATCATTCGGTGAAAGAGAGACGCAATTTTTATTTTCTTCTGCTGGGTTTAGACATAGCCACAGTAAGGGGGGCGGCGGAGGGGCCGATGGCCCCTAGCGCATTAAGGAAAAGGGTGCTGACGGGCTTGCTAAGGGGCGCCATTGCGAAGATGAGGACCTTTTTTTTTTTGCTCGTCACTTGAATTTTGGGAGGTGAGGACCTTTTTTTTGCTCATCACTTAAATTTTGAGAGGTAAGAACCTTGTTTTTATTTACCAAGGGCGCCAAAACACGGCTCTGCCCCTAGCGCAAGTTTTCCTTACAGCGGCTCTGGGTGTAGAATAATCTTGTTCCGGCACTGTTGTTACCGTTTATAACGGGGGTTCAGACACACTTAAGTGATTAGAATTAGATATGTTTAGGCGTATTAAAAATATATTCTCGAATTTACATTATTATTATTATTTTTAACCAATATTTATTCTTTGAAAATATGAACTTATAAAAATAAACAATGTTGTTGTAAAACGTCATTATCTATGTATTGTTCGCGCCAGTAATGCGAATTATTAATATTTAAGTGGCGGGATTCTCTGTTCAACATAAATTTTAGTTGAGTTACCATATAACATTTGAACCATCTGTGTCGTGTTAATTTTTGTACTCAGTTCTGCCTGTACGCGCCCTGCCGCCCAGGTTATGTTCACGAATATATTTTACATATACATTCGTCTCGTGTCTTAGTGTATCTTAGTCGCTCATGTCGGTCTCCGCATCTTCAGAGCGCTTAGTACCGTGCTTCTTTAAGCAGAGGTAGAATAAGTCTTGTTCTACGTCAGTTCGTTATTTTCATCACATTCGTGTGTGCTAATATATTTCGCGAATATACGTCGTGGACTTGTAAAATCGATCGTGGCTGTGTGTTCAAACTCTTCATTCCAGACCTGGTGTATTACGAGGACTACGTGACGTTTCAACCACTAGGTAAGTCCATTAACCAGTATATATCTAATCCCATCTCCAGCATTCTACAATCGCTGAGATTGCGCACAATAAAGCCTTTTCGCTTTATTTCGCGTTTTTCGTCTAGATCAGTGCCAACTGCCGGTCCGTGAGATTTTTTAGCTGGTCTGCGAGATTTTTTTGCCTGTCCTTCAGATTTTTTTACTATGTAACTATTCGCCTATTAAGTTATAACTAGGGATGGGAACGATATATCGATATTTCGAAAACATCGATACTTAAGAAAAATATATCGATATTTTTATATTGATATTTGAAATGCGATATATCGCGCAAAATATCGATATTCACACAAAATATCGATATTCTTTTATATTTTTTTACATTTAAATATATGCTGTTCACTTTTGTAAAAACAAACTATAGGCTATTCCAAACGTTTAGGCGGAACTAGATTTTGAAATCTAGTAATTTATATCTATTAATTCGGGCTTTTGGTCATTTTGTTGAAGCTTTGTAAATTGAGTATGATTTATTTTAGTAAATTTCAGATTAAATTGATTGTCATTATAAAATTTCCTTTTCATTGCATTTTATTTTTTTGTCATTTTTAATAAAAGTTTCCCATTTATTAAGTTTAGGATAAGGTAAACAGATGAAGTAAAGATATTCAATAAATCAATAAATCTAAAGTCGGTTTTACAGCGTAAGGAATATTTTTAATTTAAAGTTCGTAATACACTATAAAAGTAACCAAAAAGATCTGGTTTGTCCTGCCAAGCCAACCAAAAAAAAAACTGTAATTTATATATCTTACATGTTACGTGTTAGTTATCTCGATATATCGAAAATATCGATATTTTTACTTCGATATATATCGAATATCGATATCACACTTACGATATATCGAATAGCGCATATATCGATATTCAAAAATAAATTCCCATCCCTAGTTATAACTCACTTAATTTTGAGTCCTTATCTCCTAATCTCGGTCCTTAATCTGTTAATTGCTTAAGTAATAATGTGTTTCTTTTTTCACTAATTATATGTGATTTTTTTTATTAGTTGTTTTTTTTTGTTTGTAATCAGTGCAATAAAAAATATAAAACTTTTGCGATACACATTACTTTCTAAACTTGCCGGTCCACCATGAAAAAAGGTTGGGAAACGCTTATCTGTAGGCTGTTCCACACGTTTAGGCGGAACTAACTGGAATTTTCGTTCTTGTAAGTTGTCATTAGCTCTTCTTTTATGGTTTGAAATAGGCCTTTGCTAAACAAAATTATCAAAAAACTCACTTAATCTGTAAAAGTAACCAGTGGCGCGCCAACGAAATTTGCCGCCCGGGTGCAAGACTTTATTTGCCGCCCCTACGTATGTCGACAATAAAACACAATAAAATTTTAAATGTATCTAAATATTTTTTTTTACAATCCCCAATTATTTAATTGACATGATAAACGTTTTTTTATGATTGTTATTATTATTAAACAACGATTGACGAGGCTTTTTGCCGCCCCAGAAATTTACCGCCCGTGTGCGGTGCACTCCTTGCACCCTCGGGTTGGCGCGCCCCTGAAAGTAACTAAAATCTAGTTCCGCCTAAACCAAAGAACAAGACTTTAGTTCGTGGTCCTGCCTTACGATCATCGCAAACGTACTCCTCAAAGCAGGAACCTGGTCAAAATATTTGTCTGGGATCATTACAGGGCTCTGCATTTAACATGATATAATACTTTGTTTTTTTCACTTGATCCTTCAAGGTCAACAAAGAATCGGTTTAAGTAAGAGGACTATTTGCTAACTTCATTGCCAACTTACAACCTAGGAGGCGGAATAAGATTTTATGTGGGAAAATTTTATGCTGTAATGCGTGTTGCATTGATTATGAATTTTTATGATTTTTGTATATAATTGGTTTAATAATAAGTAACAGTAATAATTACTGACAACGTGGAGCTTTAAAAAACTGATATATTCACACCGTTTTCAATCACAATGAAAGACAATTAACATATTTATTAAAAATAAACAAACAACGAAACACTAACCAAATATTTTATTACAGATTCCTCGATATCTCTTATGATCGATGATATATCTATTTGGTTTTTGCTTGCAAAGATTACCTGTATACATGTATATAAATATAGATTAGGATTTTGCCCTAATCAACCCCTTACTGGGCGTATCTAGATTCGGAATGAATTATAGAATCCTTCGTATCTCCTGTCTTTATTAAAATATGTAGAAGTTTTCGACCCATTTTTAAATTTCAACCCTAAAGAGGTAATTTGCATTTTTTATTCGATAGTGGCCGTTTTTCTATTGATCTAAGAGGCTTTTGTAATAAAACAAAAATAAAACACACAAGATTATTATTAACATATAGTTTTATATTATTGTTCTTTTTTTACAAAATAACAAGCAATGAAAATTGAACAGTATATTACCAAATATCTAGTAAATGCTAAAATATATACAACTCTGTCATCGTAAGAACATTATCCACCAGATAAGTTCTAAATTTACACACATATAACTGTTAAATGATTAGTAAATTATCTGAAAAGGCACAATAAAATCAATCCTAATTTTTAGACCCACAAAAAAATCTAATTACAATCTATTCTATAAAATTTAGGATACAATTCTTCAAAAATTTAGAACTGATTTTATTAGTAAGTGGCAAAGAAAACTTGTATAAATAACAAAATACTTTCATATCAAAAAATTTGAATGCTAAAATTCAATCATGTTGTCGCGTTTAATCTGAAATAGTTTCTTATCAAGCGATATTATTAAATCGTTTCAATTTCATGTTTATTTACAAAACATACATTTTATCGCATCTATTTGCATTCTGCGAACACGAAATATTATAGTTAGCAATGTAACAGATTATCATGTGACCTAAAGAATATATTGTTGACATATAGTCGACAAAATAAAAATTATAAGCTTGAAAATACAGGAAATGAAATATACAAAGCAGTGCTGGTGTGTGTTAATTATTTCTAGAGAAACAATTGTTTTCCATGTAATATAACGTTAATGATAACAGTAGTATATGTAAGTAAAATACATATTTTCAATTTAATTTTCAGGGAAGAAACAATATCTGCAAGTACGTTATCAATTAAACTGAAATTGTACACGTTTTTATCTTTAGCTCGATCCAACGTTTAAACACAGAGCCTACAGAAGATGCAATATCTTTAGGTTTTTATGTTCGTCAAGTTTACTCTATCTCAGATTCTGAGCAGAACTGATTAATTGTTAATATTGCCAGTAAAAATTTCTTATTTTACATCTTGCCCGAATCATTAGAAGTGCTCCTTTATTGGTGACTAGGTTCAGTCAGGTTATTCTGAGTATACGCGTGTATATTCACAATTGCATTATAGAGGTTCCAGACAATTGCTGTTAACCATAGACGTCCAATATCCGAAACACGGTCATTTTTCCACTTATCGATGTATGTGCTACACTGCAATCGTCATATACGGGCACAATTAACGAAGATAACCTAGTTGTGACTAAAATAAATACTGTAGACCTCATTTTAAGAAAAATAATAGGCTTACTAATCACTCAGCAGCCTCTACAGATAGTAGAAGTGTCGTGATGGGTGAGCATAGTGAATTGTCGTTAACCGAGTTGCCGTTATTTGAGATATGCCTGTTCTTTGAATATCGGATCTACAGACGTAATACGTATACTTAGATTCTCTTGAGTTGACTGCGGAAGTCATCCTGTTGATGAATTGTTAACCTAAGCTCATGAAGATGACAAAGAAATGGAAGCTGGATTACGTTTGAGGAGTAAACATAATTACTGAATCTTATAGACCATCATACAAAATTGACAGGAGAAAAGGTCCCGAAAGAAAAAGACTTGCCTGTTTCACCGATCTGAGTAAATGATTCCGGATAACATCTACGAAACTATTTTAGAATGGATAAAAAAAATAAAGAATTGCCATGATAAACTAACATCAGGAACGGATAGTGCCAAAGAAGAAAAGCACTATAAAAGATAATAGCTAGCATAAAAATAATATAAAGTACAACATAATATACTTCTAAAATATACACAACATGTTCTTGCGATTTTAAGAAGAACGTAATAACTTTTGTTCATTAAAAACCTAAAATTCACAACAAGTGATGGAATTAAAATTAAATTAAATGTCGATTGTGTTTACCTTTGTTTTACATAACCTATATTTCTATAAATACTATTATACTCTGTTTAAAATCAAGAAGTAGTAATCATACAATATTCACGTGATAATTTTGTAGAACTCTAGTCGTTCGTTAGCTGTTGAGAACTTAAATTTATGCGATAGCCACGAGGGGTAGCAACTTCAATCTTTCATGTGATTTTATTACTCTTTCTGTATTTCGAACAGGGTATAACAACTATTTCTTTATTAAAAATAATTCATATAATTGCAATAAAAAAGGTTACTTAAAATTCTTGTTGTTTGTTATTTGTTTATATTTTATGACAGGTGTGCAAACTTTGACATGACCAACCTCTACTAATAGCACTTCATATATAGCACTTCAGCAATCAAAACACAGCAACTGGAGAAGCTATACGTATGTTTATCCACTTAAACGATGCGCAATAACGAGTTTTACAATACTAGTGTGCAAATACAGCGAACTAATATCCGTAACGCATCGTAAAAGTACAAAAAGTAATAAAAATTTAGACAACTTCGAAATGTCGCAATATTTGCAAAGGAAGTATGTAAAACGATATTAGATTCGGGTGTTCGAAGAATGAAGACAAAATGCCGGACAATATTAGGGGCTATAGAGCGAACCCAGGCAAACACGGCGCTGGAAAGAGCATTGTTAAGTTGTGGCGGCGGCGACAAAATAGGCTCTAGCACTTTAACCGCAGAGCCGGCGGTGCCTATGTAAAATTGAATTAAATTTATCGTAATAAATTAAATTTATTGGTAACCATTGTTTCATTACTACACACAAACTAACAACTGACACTGGCACAAAATGACACTGACGTATTATACGTAGCTATCGAGTCACGAGTGACGCGATGCAAGCATCATTATGTGTACGGCAGCCTCTGTGATGCCGCATCACCGATATCGTCAGTCGATGCACGCATCAGCATCACGACAATGGTAGAGAGCCTGGATGCCACCTCACTGATGCCGACTGCATGTTTTAACATGTGTAGGCTTGCATCAATGTTTGTTTACAATTCTTGGGCGAATTTTATTTAAAAGGTATTGAAAATGACGGCCATCCATTCTTAAATAATAGTAATAATCTTTTGGTTCATTTATTTTTAATTCTCTCAATAATCGGCAATTAGAAGAAATTTTTATCCTTAAGCCAATTTTTACACCATTTCCTTTTTGGCTTCTTTGATTTTTTAAGTGACACACCAATTAAGGCAATCATTGGCAATGGTAAATCACTATTCATGTTGATATTTTATTCAAAACCGGTGACAATGAAACAAACGTCGAGCTGTATACTAAACAAAACTGTGTTTAACCGTCGAATCAATGTTTTGCGTTAAGGCATGCATCAGTAGTGTGTACCCAATAGCCTGTGATGCCTGTTTCATGATGCCATGAATCGATGCATGCCTCATAGTGTATGGGGGGTTTTATACATTTTTTTTGTTTTAGTTTGTTATTGTCGGAAATTAAATAAAATATGTTGAAATTTAGATTATTTTTTTGCTCATAGTTGCATAATTTATTTAGCATTTAGTTCGTTAATCAGGCGTATACGTAGTATAAGTTTTCAATTCGTAATTGGTTTTGTTGTGAATATTATTATAGAACGAACTCTGTGACAATTAAATAATGAAACACTGCTACTGTTGCGTATTAATGAACAAGATATAAAACAAATATTCATATTTTTTTACATTATAGGCGAAATAGACATACAGGCAGTGATGGCATCCTAAATTTTCAGAAAGCGGTTCTATAAGGTCATGTGATATCTAGGAAACTATTCTGTATTTTTAAGAGTGAAAACAAAACACTTACTTCCAGTTAATAAATATAAGGAAAAAATTTTAAGAGCGTATTATTAATAACTTATAGGGAACCCATTTTAAGATTGCAGCGCCAATGTGGCAAAATCGGAACTAACTAAATAGACAATAACAACTTTTTGACATATTGATAATACAGAGCGATCAAGAAATCTGGTCCGTTATGCAATACTTGACAGAAACATTTAGTTATCAAACTTATTTCCAAGGACATGTACACATAGGCATACATTCTATTTTTATTACCTTATACGAATTGATTATTAAATGAACACTATTTTTCTCTACACGCCAATGAGTTGACAACAGGTATTAAGTTAGGAACACATGTGTTCGTTGTTTTTCGGCTGAGTTCGGGAGAACGAAGTAATCTGATTCTTTCTTAAATTGGGATTTTCAGCTGTGGATTAGAATACAGTTTTGATATTTTTAAACTAATTGTTTACTGTTATGTAACTGACAAGAAATTTTGATCGCACGGTACGTTGTAATCTGACATTTAGAAAGAATTTATTAATATTTTTGTCTTGATTTATGTTTTCTTAATAAATATGACATATATGCCAAACAAATATAAAATATAAAATCCAAACAAATGTAACACATGTGTCAAAACAATAAAAAACTTGCCTATTTGATTAGTTCAACATAATTCCGCCAGAAGAACATTTCCCTATAAAATAAATATTACATTTCCAACACAGCAGGGCACGGCGCACGATTCAAAACTGAAGTCAGAGTAATTCATTTATTTTTAATAATTCTAACAACCGGTTCCCTAAGGTTTCAATAATTTTAAGAAACGGTTCGCGCGAACCGGTCCGGTCTGGTAGGATGCCGTCACTACATACAGGGTGTCTTAAACATAACAACAAATATTACTTACCATTTATTATATCTAACTCTTTTAACCCTGTATTATATCTCAGTTCTTTTGATACTATACTACTTTAAAGTTTTCTTTGTCACTTTATTTATTTATAATTAATAAAATGGTGTGGTAGTGAAAATAGCATAAATATAAATAAATTGTGAGATTATAAGTGTGGTAAATTAATTTTATATTTTAATTTTATGTCATATAAAATGTTATGTAGTTGTTTCTAAATAATATACCATAATTTCTCGATAACATAATACAGACATACATACAACTTACGATAATATAGTTAAAACATAGAGTTATATGAGCTTTGTTGAATAAGTAACGGAACAGACGTCAGTAAACTTCATTAAAAAATTATTTTAGGTTAAAATGATTCCCATCGAAACAAGTTCATAAAGTTAAAAAATAGTACACTGCAGTACCTACGGAATTTCTGCTTTTAGAACCATGCATAAGTAACTACACCCCAGACGTACTGTAATTTGGTAGAGCCTGAAAAAGGTAATTAGGGACTATTTCTAAGGGACTCATTTTATAGAAAATAAAACATATAAAACATCAGGGGCGCCGTGAGTGTACCTGCCTCCTGGGTGCGGCCATTGACTCCCTTAAAAAAAGGGGCTCGAATTTAAAAGCCATATGCAGAAAACTAATTTTACTATAAGTATATCCATTGGCGTGGCATCCATGGAAGCAAGGGATGCAGTGATCAATCAAACTGAATAGTCTCTTGGAAAAATCTTTTGCTATGATAATTTATGAATATATTTTTAGTTATAATATTAAACTTTATTAAAAATATTATAGTATTAAAAATATTAATATGGTTATTACAATTACTTTTAATTAATCGAATTTATAATGATATAAAATATAACAAATATTACGAGGGTCGTCTCAAAAGTAAGTTACATTATTTTTTTTTTTAATCTGTGTGGTTGGCGGGAAAAGTCTGGGAGTCTCAGGGAGTTTGCGTCTGGATGTAGTAGCAGCACTGTTAAATTTCTATGCGCGTGCATCGATCGATCCGGCAGTCAGGCTCCAGCCACTATGGAGACTCCACTTGCACCTACCGCCGATTGCGAATTTCGTGGTGTTATTCTGACTTGTTGACTTGAACAAGACACTTGACAACAAGAATAAATAAAATAATATTCTAAGAATGTCTAACTTATTACTTATTATTAATTAATTATCCTACATCACTAAAAATTTGCCTACACAAAAACTGCCACCCAGGTGCGGTGCACTCTTTGCGCCCTCGGGTTTCGGCGCCCTTGTAGATTTTTTTTTATAAGAAGGTACTGACCTGTTCACAGCAGTTATTTTGTTTCTAATCAAACTTCATTGCCATAAAATTATTAATTAAATCTTTAATATGTCTGCATTATAATATCAATATTTAGATTAATTCCTTTCCAATTAAATTGAAAAAAATAGTCATATGGACAGTTATGACTTTATTTGATTGAAGAATCAATAAGGCTTTTCTGACTAAAAACACAGAAATTGTTTAATTAAATTTTTACATAACATGAATTTTAAATTTTAGACTCCCTATCTACATATTTACATTAGCCAATTTTATTAAAAACTAAATATTTTTCTGTGTTTTTAGTCTTAAACATATTATTTACAAAAATTTAAAACTAATTGTAAATTAATTCGGTTCCTAACCAAGCCTTCATCTTGTATAGGATCTATATGAACTATAAACATTTTAGTCTAGTATAAAACAGTTATTTATAATTTTCTTTATTTATTTAAATAAAAATATAAATTTTGTTTTAACAATTATTACATGTTTAGTTATAAAATAATTATTGATACAATTCAGCATAAGAAATCAGTTCCATGATTTTAGTTATGCAGCCTGCAAAGCTATACGAAATGTTGGTTGCATAATCAATAATAAATTCATTTCATGTATTTAAATGCAGCATACACTGTAGTTACGGCACCTTAAGGCGGGTACAAACAAAACCCATTGTTCGTGAACAGTTAAAAATCTGTTTGCGAGCAATTGGATAGTTATTCGCGAACAATTGGACAGGTATTCGCGGTCAATAAGCAAGGTCATTGTTCACACCGCATGTTGTGAATAATGAAGTCGTCTTTGCCATGTATCTCAAGAGAAGTTCACTTAGTTCGGAATTCAGAAAAGATGAAGTAAAATGTCGATGTCGTCGAGTGAAGAAGCTGATGTTGTAATTGCTTGTGCTTGTTTCGTGATAGTGAAATAGATCGCGGAAAAGAAAAAATATGTTAGGAGATGCTGAAGAAGAAGACGATTTGCAAATGGAGGATGGTAGTTTCTTAAACAGTCTTAACCGTATGACTGTTATGCTAGATTTGGGTGATATACAGGGTGTTTGTTTGAAACGGGGCACCCCGAAAATCTCCTTTATTTGTAAAGATACAAAAAATCTTCAGAACAAAAGTTAAACTAGACAAAAAGGCCCATCTAAAGGTTACTATAAGAATTATGAGGCACTTCCGGTTTCACCGGAAATGTTGTCAACTTTTGATCTAGCATAGGGAATCGATAATTTTATATTTTTTTTTCTAAAAGTACATTAAATTAGCTTTACAATGACACCAAAAAATCATATTTTTATGTTAACCATTTCAAAATGGCGACCATTTATTTACAAAATAATAATCAACATAAGTTTTACAAAGTTGAACGTAGCAAGCTTTGAAAACAATAAAAAAAGAAAAAAGTGTTCAAACTGAGAATGAATTTTTTGCTTTGTATACGGTTTTAGATTACCGAGTAATGTCGTAACTCAGTGATGTTCTACATAAGGCCCGCGACTAATGTTGCATTAACAATGTCAAAATTATAAATTAAAATTAACGTTAAATAAGTACTTAAAATTAAATGTGTACGTGGAAAAGTAGCATGCACAATGTATATTCAGAAATTTAGATTAAAACGCTGACATTTAGTGTTGTACCGATAAACTTCTAGCGATTTCTACTTTATCGATCGATATTTAACAGCTCTTTATATTTGTTAAGTGTTTCATAGATCGAAAAAAATACAATGGATGAGAAATTTATACCTATGGTCAGAGAAAAACAGAAATAAACAATGGAAGGTTGTCTGGAAGACCAGAATACAATGCGGTCTGGCGGTAAGGCATGCCGCTAAAGAGACTTCGAAGCAAGCCGCAATTTCGGAGAATCATTTCGTGCAAAGCGGGCAGTGTCGTAACTCGGGGTATGACTATAGTATTTAAATAGACACACTATAATTGGATCAATAATTATTTTATTTACTAGTTGAATAATTATTAAAACGCTGAAATTTGTTCCATATATATTTAGAATCGGTATTTCAAATACAGAAAAAAAAAATCTTCAAAAAGTATTTCTAAACAGATTGGAACAAATTTTGTAATTCGGTGTTGATCAGAATTGATTAAAAATTTGTTTCATCTAAAGTTTTCATTATTAAAATATAGAATTTTGTAATTGTAGGCAGCGGCGGCCGGTGAAGCATGTTTGGGAGGGCAATCAGCATGTTCGGACACGCTCGTTATTTGTCGTTGTTATGCGACCAATTGCCCACCCAAAAACAGGCTTCACCGGCCGCCGCTGGTTGTAGGTTTTTAATATAAGAACATGTTTTATCTAAAAAGAAAATGGGCAAATAGGTATTATAGCCTAGAAGACAATGACAAGCCAGCAAGGTATGTTTTGTATTATGCAAGTAGTGTTTTTTGAAATCGATCTTGACGAAACCGAAACCGGTTCCGAGTTTACCCAGTTACCGATTCCAGTTACAGATCCATAGGATAGGCTAGGTCAGCGATCCCAAACTGTGCGCCGGCCGTGCAGGATATAGGGGCGCCGCGTAAATGTTCCGATATATCTCCAACTGCGTTAGTTAGACCAATGTATTGACTGAGGCGCCGTGGAAAAATTCTGAAACATTAATAGCGCTGGGAACCGAAAGTTTGGGAACCACTGGGCTAGGTTATTATTATTTGTTTGTGTAGCTTTTTAATGTTATTAGTAAAATATGTTAAACTTAATTATATTTTTCTTTAAAATTTCTAATTTTTAATAAAATAACTGAAAACGATAAAGGAAACTATTTTTGACAGATTGAATGTTTGCAAGATAGAGGAACAACTTCAGCGATCCAGTGAACGCCCAACGATTTGACCCGGCGGCGAATTGGGCTGGTGGCGAGCTGGGCTGGTGACGAACTGGCCTATCGGCGAGCTAGACTGGAGGCGAGCCTGCTGCAGCAAGTTGTTCTAGACCGATATTCAACACCCACCTCGTACATTTACGAGCTGAAATATTCAATGACCTGCTAGTGAAAATACACAGTGCACTAAAAACGACCGGGAATACCGTGATAAAATAATAATATATTGTGCAACTAGCGCAGAATATTATTCTGCGCGTGTTGCTCACTATTCTTTTCCTCCGATTATAATATTTCAATAAATAAATAATCAAGAAAATACAATATAAAAATTGATGTGAAGTGTGAATTTTCACACATTTCAGGGTTTTGCAGGTATTTAGTAAGTGAATGATGATTATTTTGGATGCGAAAACAAATTTTATATTAAAATATTGTTTTTGTTAATTTTAATTTGAACGCCTAATACCATTATTTAGGTTTCTAAATATGTGCAGTATTTTTTTTTTTTATATAGCAAGGTTCATTAAGAATTTTAAAAATTGCGCCTATGGCTTCCATTGGTTGTTATAAGTTCCGCCCCTCTGATTTCGTGTACATTGAAACAGAATTAAATTATAATTTAAACAATTTCCACTTCTCGCAGGGTTCGATCCCTTTCGGATACTTTACTTGGGTGGAAAAAAAGCGTCAAAAACCACTACACCAGCATACACCTTCCAGTGTAGCGTGTTACAAAGCTATAACTTGTGTACATTATTAGCCAAAAAAACACAAAAAATGCTTTTTTTTTCAAAAACATAATCTGATCAAAAATTTCTGTTGTGCTATTTCGGTTCACACCAATGTACATTACTTAGAATTTTTTCAGATTTTTAGTTTAAACCATCTGGGCTACAGGGTGTGGGACAAACATTGTTTTGCACAATTTTGGCAAAAATCGCTTCAAAATAATTTATTTTGCAAAAATAAAAATTTGATCGTTAATCCACGTACCAAGGGCTTTCATTTGATACCCTACTCAGAATTATAAAAAAATATTTTTTTTTTCGATGAGCACATATTTGTTTATATTTTTAGGGGGATATGTTTTTTAGATGTTTTAGTATTTTTCCTATGTGCGGGTCAAAGAGTTGTATAAGCATGCCAAATTTCAACTCTCTAGGTTTAGCCGTTTGGCTACAATTTTTATCGAACAGACAGACAGACGACAAAATGACGGTATAAGGGTTTTTTGGTCATACCTACAAAACCCTAAAAATGGTTAACAGCCATTAAAGCGCACGCAGCCAGTACAGGATTGAAAATTCTCGGAAACTGCACATGCGCATTGTTGCGAATTTATTCTTTCCAGCACAATACACATGCGCATTGGGGCGCATTTATCATTCCCGCATCGCCTGCGCGCGCATGAAGGTAATATGCGAAATTAAGCTAATTTCCTGTCAACTAAGAGTATCGAAATGAGACAGTTCCATAATAAATAATTGAACATTTTCTGAACATAATCTGATCAAAAATTCCAATCCAAATTCAATTCCAAATTCCTTGCGAATCTATAACTGTTGACAGCTAGCTAAAAGAGATTGTAACGAGTGGGCGAGCTTTTCGAATAAGCTTTTAGAGTAGGCGTCACGGCTGTTTGAAATTAGTTTACGTCGTCAAAATATTATCCTTTCAATCACATTTTGAGTTCTGGAAATAAAAAGAAATCGCACGGATCCAAATTCGATGACTACGACTATGTGTATAATGAACTTAAGTTCCTTAAAAGCAAAATATAAAATAAAAAATGAAAAGAAATTGAAATAATATTGGGAGAGATGATAGTTTTGACCATTTAAATAACATTAACAGTTCTGTCAATCAGGGTACAAAATCAGTTCTGATCACCACCAAACATCTTACAAATGTACACACTTAAAATACATTGACTACTTGCACCAACCCTTGATCACATTACATGTATTAGACTTAGAAATACACTTATGAGTCCATTTTGTACAAGTTCTCTGGTAGTAACACTAGGTAATCACACCAGATGTCTAATAAAAGTCACTAAGTTTTAATCGGCGCCGTTTGACTATCTTATCACATAACTGATGAACACAAACATCATTAAATGGAGACACGGTGATGATGTCATGGAGGCCGTAGCATTTGGAGAACGAACTGGAAAAGAAAAAAGTCATTATTAGATTAAGATCTTCGGGTCTAGACAGATAATGGTGTATTAAGTGCAATGAAATAAAAATAAATATACTGAGACTATACAAATTAAGATGCGTAGGCGATTGATAAAAGTGTTTTTATCTGTTGTATCTGTAGGGTTTATTATACCCTTAAGTACAAGAAAATAAAATAATACAAAAAAGAGATTTAATAAAATGAAATTTTATTTAAATTTCTTATAAACTGTCTGTCTTAAAACATGCCAAAAATATATGGTGTCCGCATAGGCGCCCGCAGAAATTATTCTAGGGGGGGCAAGACCAAAACATAGATATAGATGTCATATTCGAACAATGCTTTATAAAAGTTATTTTATTACGTATTCTGTGGTAACCGGACCTTATGCTAAATTCCAACGTAATCTGCTCATAAATATGAGAGTTATGCCTCATTTTCATGGTAGTGTCAAAGGCGTGACAGGGGTGAGAGGCGTGGTGTTATATTTACAAGTTCGAATTTCATGGTGGGGTTGGAGGCGTGATAAGGGCGCGTTTTCGGTTTTGACATTTGTATATAACCCAAATTTAACCTAAAAGTTTATACAAGTGTTTGGAGTAAACGGTTATTCAATTTCATTAAATATGTCGTCAAATCGAAGGAGACGTCTAGCTCTTTTTATGCATATTTAGACTTAATGCGATATGAAGAAAAGCAATGGTGGGTACGCCCCATATATAAAAACAGACGGCAACAGGGTGATTATTTTAACTTGTTGCAAGAAATGAGACACAAAGTACACAGACAGTTACTTCAATTACAAGAAAAGAATTTAATACACAATCTTTTTTACTGAAATTTTGACATCACAGTTTAGAATGAAGATTCTGTTGGCCCCTACTTGGGGGTCTATTATTAGTATACCCACTGCATGACATTTCTGCAGACCAGATATTTGAAACTGAATCCATAATAATAAACTTTATGACTGCCGACAACATTATAAAAGTCACTATTTCGCTACATCAATTTACGTTTTTTTAATATTTTTTTTTTTTAGGAAATTAATATAAGTTTCTCGCTAAAGATCTCACCATTCCGAAAAAATATATCTGTTTCTATGGTTTCGACGGTGCGGCCGGCGCTAGAGTTGAAATTTCTAAACTTGCGACACCGCGCTTGTAACACTGCGCCTACGATACCATGGTACGGGTTTTTTCAAAATAAAGCGATCCTATTGGTTGAATTTTTTGTTCCACACTTCCAACACCCTAATGAAAATGAGGCATTATGGACATTTTTCAAATTTGGGGTCCTCCTGATGCCCTATTTCTGCATATTTTCCATTTTGGTGCACACGTCTGTGCCAAATCTCAGCGATATCAGTCCATAAATAAGCAAGTTATAGCCCTGACCCACTTTTTGGCATATTTTTTGAATTTTCAACATCTTTCTGCGTCATAGGATTAATTTTGAGTTCTCATACCGAATTTCAACGAAATCTACTCATAAATAAGCGAGTTATGGGAATTTTTCAACTTTGAGGGCCTTCTGAGGCTCCTGTGCTTCATATATCCCGTTTTCGTGTACCTACGCTTAAAGATTACCTAATTTCACACCCCTGTGCAAAATCTCAACGATATCGGTCCATAAATGAGCGAGTATAGTCGTGCTCTACTTTCGGCCGAAACCGGAGCAGAATTTTTTGTCAAAGTCTGAATTTGGCACTGTAATTTTTTTGGAAATCGGTTCGTAAATAAAGAAGTAATAGCCATTTGAACTAGTTTTCACTTAATCTGGTCTAATTCTCAGTCTTAATCCGCGACTAGTTCGCGGATTAAGTGAAAACTAGTTCAAATGTCTATAACTTCCTTATTTATGAACCGATTTTCAAACAAATCACACTTCTGGTATCGGGACATCAAGGTGCTTCTTTCTATACTCTTAAAAGTGCCAAATTCGGACTTTGACAAAAAATTCTGCTCCACTTTCGGCCGAAAGTAGAGCACGGCTATTACTCGCTTATTTATGGGCCGATATCGTTAAGATTTTGCACCGAAGTGTAAAATCAGGTAATCTTTAAACGTAGGTGCACGAAAATAGGATATGTGGTGCACATGGGCCTCAAGAGGCCCCCAAAGTTGAAAATGTCTATAACTCTCTTATTTATTGAATGATTTGGATGAGATTTACTACCAGGGATCGGAAATAGAGTCTTATTGACAGATGTGAAAATTTGGCCAAACTAAACACCAATTTTCGCTGAAATTGGAGCATGGCTGTATCTTGCTTATTTATAGACCGATATCGCTGAGATTTGGCACAGAGGTACGGAATTAGGTTTTTTTTAGCGTAGATGCAGTAAAATAGATTATATACAGAACAAGGTCCTTAGTAGGCCCCCAACTTTGAAAAGCGCTTGTAACTCTTATTTATCGACTGATTTGGATGAGAGTTACTATTGGGGCTCAAAATTAGAGTCTTACTGCTACAAGATGTTAAAATTTTGCAAAAATATATTACAGTTTCAGATGAAATTGTAGCATGGCTATGACTTGCTTATTTATTTACTAATTTATCTAATTGCACACCCCTATGCCAAAACCCAGCGTAAGCGGTCCATAAATAAGCAAGTTATAGTCCTGATCTACTTACGACAAAAACTGGAGCATAATTGTTTTAATTTTTAACATCCTTCTGTGTCACAAGATTAATTTTGAGCTCTCGTACCAAATTCCAACGAAATCAACTCATAAATAAACGAGTTATGAACATTTTTAAATTTGAGGGCCTCCTGAGGCCCCTGCGCTTTATATATCCCGTTTTCGTGCCCCCATGCTTAAAGATTACCGAATTCCACACCCCGGTGCAAAATTCCAACGATATCGGCCCATAAATAGGCGAGTAATAGCGCTGCTCCACTTTCGGCAGAAACTGGAGCAGAATTTTTTGTCAAAGTCCGAATTTGGCACTTTTAAGGATATAAACAGAGTCATCTCTATGTCACGATTCCAGAAGTGTGATGGTTTATAAAATCGGTACATAAATAAAGGAGTTATAAGCATTTGAACTAGTTTTCAGTTAATCTGGTCTAGTTCTCAGATTAAATTTAAGGAATTAGATCACCCACTTAATTAATGAGTTCACTTACGTCATTTCATCCTATTAATTGGTATTAAAACCGAATTTTTCATCGTTAATATTCGTATTTATTCGTCAGTTGCATTAATTCCAAAATTTAAAACTGGAGGCAGTAGGAGTCAAAGAAATATAGGAATTATTTTTTCGTCTACGAAGGTCAGAGGTGCAAGTTAATTAGTTTTCAATATATTAATTGGGGGCAGCAGGTGTCAACAAAAATAATGTTTTTTTACTGAAGGTCAAAATGCTATCAGATTAATAAGTGATACGTAAAAACAGTTATTTGAGATTTGAGTTGTTTAAATATCCAATTTCTGCCAAAACTGGAGCAGATTTTTTAAAATTTTCAACATTCATCTGCAACTTATTTTGAACCTCATACCAAAATCAGTGTCGAATTAAGATTTTTATTTTCATTAAGTGGAAACAGCAGGTTTCAACATATCTTAAACAATGACGAAGCAGAATGCATAGAATGAGCTTCTAAAGAAATTTGAAATGAGAAAACTAAACGAAGTGATGAACAAAAAAAGAAAAAAGGGAACTTCGGGGGCCGTAAGTCCAGGTCTATTTGGCCTAAACGGAAATCCACATATTACAACTGATACCACTTTTCTACCTTCATTTTATAAGGTTTGTATGTTTTTTAATGTTTTCTTCCAAAAATGTACTTTAAAAAAATATTGTCCCACACCTTAGCCTAAAAGGGTTAAACTAACAATCTGAAAAAATTTTAAGTAATGCTCACTGATCTGAACTAGAAAAGTACGAAAGAAATTTTTAATTACATTAATAGCCAAGCTTTTAAGAAACAATATTTTTCACAAAACTTGTAATGCAAATTAACTAATATACATCAACTTAGACAATTATTGCATTTTGAAAAAATGTATATGCTTAACTCTAAAGAAATATAAGGATGCGTGGTGTCCGCAAGTGGTGGTAAAAAAGACCATTATCGCTTTTTAGGATTTCATAGGTATAACCCTTAAGATATACATACCTATGAAATCAATAGGTTCAAACAAATGAATTCAATAGGTTAGCACCAATTCGTCAGAATCGCATGCTACTTATTTTAGGAGGGCGAACAGGTTGTTTAAAATTGTTTTTTTCAAACCAATGAATCCTCACGAATTGGTGCGAACCTATTGATCGCACCAATTCGTGAGAATCGCTTCCTACTTATTTTAGGAGGGCGAACAGGTTGTTTAAAATCTTTTTTTTTTCATAAACATACATATCTCTATTTCTTTTCTGTTTTATTCAAATTTTTAGCAAATAAATTTTTTAACAAATGATGTATAAATACGAAATACAAATTTTTAGATATTCAACATGATCGAAGAACTTGAACGCAAATGGGAAACTTTTTTATTATCAATTTTACGAAAAAACGTAACTCTTAAAAAAAAAACTCATTTTGTTGACATATTGTATTAAAAAGTGTTTATTAATCCTTATTTTAATAATTTAAAGTATGTTCATAATTTATAAATCATAAATAAAAGAAAGGGCTAAAATAGTTTTTAGTTATTTCATAATTTAATATAAAAATACGAATTTAACCTGAAATTTGGTATTTTGTCAAAATGGTTAGATATACTGTCTGCGGCCGAACAAAAAACGCAAAATACAAAAACTAAAAGAAGTACTTTCATTTGTAAGTAGGTATTTTCTATTCATATTATATAACTGAATTAATGAAATTTGGATAAATCTCAACATACACGTTACTTATGAATAATGGCGTACTGACCTATTTCCTGAAAAATTTTCCAAAATTTATAAATTCTCAAGGTCGAAAACGAAGAAAATATAAAAATCTCATATTTCTCAAAATTGTAGATAGAACCCTTTTATTTTAAGGTCGCAATATATCAAATGGAACTTACACCAAGTGTTTTGGATTTAATTTAAAATTTTCCATTTTATTTATTTTTTATTTTTTTTTTGAAAAGAAAAGAAAAATAATTGCATAATGAAAGACCTTAATACTAAGACTAATGGACAAAAATTGTATTTACGTCAAAAAATGATTTTCAATTTTTTTTGTATCATAATAAATCCTTACGAAATCCTGAAAAGTGTCAAAAATACACTCAATATCAGTTTGTTATGCAAAGTTATCCATAAAAAATTGAGAAAATACGTTAAAAGTACCATGCTTCTAGTTTTTACACGTAAACTTATTTATCAAAAATAAACAAAGTATTTTTTGTTCATCGACTTTTATATTTACAATGTCTATATTTTACTAGAATACTCTCCGGGGTAACATTATTAATAAATGAAAAATGTTGGGTAAACAAAAAAGAAAATATTCTGAAATAAAATAAAAAATATACAGTTTGCATTAACTAGTTCTTCACATAGAATATGCTTTTTTCCGCAGTTGGTATAGGAGTCATTCCCGAAAATTGAGCGTATTAAAATTAGGATAGATTTCAAACATTTACTGCTACTCGTATAATTGTCAGTGGCACATGACAATAGTAACATAATGGCGCGTCTACATCGAGGCAACATGGTGGCATGCGACCGTTCGACATGTCGCATGCTACCAATGAGCAGCAGTCTGATGGGATCCGTGCGACATGTTGCTCGTTCCCGTTACTTGGCGGTAAACATCAAAGAGTTTTCGTGCGACACAAAGAGATGGGTTTTAGAAAATCTTAAACGTGGGGAAACCCTAAGTCAGTTTCAAATTACACTATCAAACAAATTTGAAACACTGGCAAGTGAAGAAGAGACCTCACTCAACGAAATTTGATCCGGCATTAAAGAGATAATAAAAGAGACTGTGGAGGAAACAATGAAACGCAGAAAGAAGAAAAAAAAAGTATGGTTTAATGAGGTTTGTGAGGAGTCAGTATTAGAAAGGAAAAAGGCTTACCAAGCATTTGTGCAAGATCCATTAAAATTAGATGAATATGTGAGACAAAGGAAATGCACAAATAAACTGCTTAGAAATGAAAAGCAAAAATATTTAAATAACATAATAGAAGACATAACAATAGTATGACGTGATAAACCATAGATGTTCGCGTCATACTGGTACACATCGTGCCCTTAAGTTTGAAACGGTGCCGGCACGTGTTCGCGCGCGGAACAAAAATGATGCTATTCCGTGCTACTTTCACAGTCATAACTCAGCAATAGGAGAAACTATATGCGTGTTTGACCGCTCAAACGATCCATAATAACGAGTTTTACAGTCATGATCATCATCATTGGTGTGACAGCCCGAGGTGAGCCTAGGTCTCCTGTTTCCAGGTTTTATGATTATGATTTTAATCTGTATATATTCAGGAGTAATATGGTCATTATTACGTCCATTTTATTTTATTTTTTTAGTACACACAGAATTTCTCCTACAGTTTATAGCCGGTTGCGAACGGCTAAGCACAACCTGTATTTGTATAAATATTTTTACACAAATTATTACACATAAGCAGGAGTTGAACTCACGTTCATGCCCTTACTTAGAGGACAAACAGCAGGTACAAGCGGTTTAACGCTTGCAACCAAAGGCTTGCTAACTTGCGACATAACTAAAAAATTGATGTGAAGTGTGAATTTTCACACATTTCAGGGTTTCGCAGGTATTTAGTAAGTGAATAATGATAATTTGGGATGCCAAAACAAATTTTATGTTAAAATATTTTGTTTTGTTAATTTTAATTCGATGCATAATACCATTATTTAGGTTTCTAAATATGTGCAGTATTTTTTTCGTGTATTCAATTTCAACAATTTCTACTGGTTATTAAATTTACACTTTTAAAAATTAAATGCAACATTTGCTCAAATATAACTAGAATTTGGAAAAAATAATTTAAACAAAATAAAAATGCAAAAAAAAATAAAAAATAAAATTGTTTCGGACCGGAACCTTAGTTTGCAAATTAGAACGCGAAAACGCTAACCATTACACTATCAAAGCATGCTGGATTAGTATGTTACATAAGTTATTAAATATTTTAAAAGGTCAAGCAAAAAACACAAAAAATGTGTTATTTTCCGAAAACATAATCTGATCAAAAATTCTTGTTGTACTATTCTGGTTCACACAAATATACATTAATTTTTTTCATATTTTTAGTTTAAACCATCTGAGCTACAGGGTGTGGGACAAAATTTTTTTTGCACAGTTTTGGCAAAAATCGCGTCAAAATAATTTATTTTGCAAAAATAAAATTTTGGTCGTTAATCCACGTACTAAGGGCTTTCATTTGATACCCTACTAAGAATTTCTTATTATTATTTTTTTTTTCGATGAGCAGATATTTGTTAATATTTTTAGGAGGATATGTTTTTCAGATGTTTTAGTATTTTTCCTATGTGCGCGTCAAATAATTGTATAAGCGTGCCAAATTTTAACCCTCTAGGTTTAGCCGTTTGGCTACAATTTTTACCGAACAGACAGACAGACAAACTGACAGACAGACGAAAAAATGACAGTTTAAGGGTTTTTTGGTCATACCTACAAAATCCTAAAAAGTTTTCAACAATTACTAAAAAAATATGTAAAATTATATAAAATTTGGGTGTTAGAAGAAATAAGACAAAATGCCGAACGAAATGAAGGGCCATTGACGTGTCGGACGTGCACGGTGCTAGAGAGAGCATTGTAAGGCTGCAGCGCGCGGCTTCAGTATCGGTACTAGCACTTTGCACCATGGAGCCGGCGGTTCTTTTGTAAAAACGAATGAAATTTCTCGAAATATATTAAATTAATCGCTAACAGTTGTTTCGAATTTTTTGTTCAAACCTACAAGCAGATATTTCAATTTTAAAAATTGTGGAAATATCATAAAACCCTGTAAATTATTCTAATTTTATTTTAGATAATCATTCGTTGAACTGTAAACTTTTCCCTTCTGTCCCTGAGATAATCTTGTCTGAGATATTCGCGGAAAAGAGACGACCATTTGTGAAATTAAGTCATCGTTATCATTGCGCTAACTTGAATTTCTGAGCTCCGGGGCTTAATATGAACTCGCGATCTACTATTACAACTCAATTGACGTAGAGATGCAGAGAGAATGTGAGGTAATCTTATGAGATGTATGAATTCAGACAGAATAGTCAAATAGGTAAATTGATTTGTGTATTATGTTATAGTTATAACGGTAGTAAACTCTAATTTCTCAAATCTTTCATAGAAAAAATAATTTAATATTCAATTTAATCTCATAAACAACGATAAGTGATGAAAAGTTGTGTTTCTATATGTGTACTTATAAATTAGTGCTGGGAACCGAAACCGGTTTTTCGGGTACCCGGTTCCGGTTTTCGGGTAAAACCAGGTTTGTAATTTTCGCGTTACCCGGTTCCGGATACCCGGTTCCGGATACCCGGTTTCGGATACCTGGTTTCGGATACCCGGTTTCGGATACCCGTTTTCGGATACCCGGTTTCGGATACCCGGTTCCAGATACCCGGTTTCGAATACCCGTTTTCGGATACCCGGTTTCGGATACACGGTTTTGGATACCCAGTTCCAAATACCCGGTTTCGAATACCCGGTTCCGATTACCAGGTTTCGAATACCCGGTTCCGAATGTCCGATTCCGGATACCCGGTTCCAGATACGCTATTCCGAGTTCCCTGATTCAAACTTGATATTTAGTATAAATATAAATTGTTGAAATTGAAGGGTTTGAAATTAAGAAAAAAGTAGATCTTTCCTTCAAAATTTTATTTTTATACTAGATGTACATTTCGTTCACCACGTGAACATTATCAATAGACTCGGTGTGAATGGGGGTGAATTAGGGTATTTGAACATTTACGATTATTGTAGGTAATGGTTATGAATTGGGGAATTTTTATAATTAGGTTCTTGGGATTATCTCTAAAAGCGGGTTTTGTAAAAGACTTAAGTCGGTGTTAATTAGAATTTTGGATTTTTTTTTTTCTTTTTTTCATCTCTATCGCCTATGAAACACAATAATTAGTTGAATATAAAAATAGTTAAATATAATAAACTGTTACAATACATATTATTAATATTGATGACAAATTTTGTCTTTACAATATTTATTGAACATTTTAACAGACACATTGGTAATGTTAACATCTGAGAAATTATTATTGTAAGTATTACAGAGTCTGACTATTGGAGAATTTTGGTAAGAATTCGTATTCGCAAAAGGTATACAAAGAAGCGAAGAAGATCGCGTATTGTTTATTACACTGGAACATTAATAGTGATTAAATTTTGTAGTTCAACACAAGATAATAGATTATTAAGAATTTTATGCCAAATTTTCATGTCAGTCAAAGTGCGACGATCCTTTAGTGTGAGAAAATTAAACTCGGCGCAACATATATTATAATTGATATAGTTATAATATATCAAAAATATATATTATAAAGAAGTTTTTTAGAATTAAAATAAAGTAACGATTACATTTTTTTTTCTATTCAAAACTGAAAATGTATATAACAAAAAACGTACGTAGTAGATGCACGTCAGCAAGTATTACTTAACGTATCTCAATCACAATAACCGTAATTGTTATGATGCTGGAAACCGAAACATGTTTAACGGCTATCCGGTTCTGGATTTCGAGCAAAACGGGTACGTAATTTTGAAGTAACCCGGTTCCGGATACCTCATCCCGAATACCCGGTTCCGATTGCACGGTTCCGGATACCCGGTTTCGGATACCGGTTCCTATTACTCGGTTCCGGGTACCCGTTTTCGGATATCCGGTTCCGATTACCCGGTTCCACGATACCCGGTTCCGGATACCCGGTTCCGGATACCCGGTTTCGGATACCCGGTTCCGAGTACCCGGTTTCGGATACCCGGTTTCGGATACCCGGTTACGGATACCCGGTTCCGAAACCGGGTAACCGGGTAAACCCGGAACCGGTTTTTTTTTTGGAACCGGTTCCGGTTCCGTCAAGATCGATTTCTGACAGCACTATTATAAATGGAGGGTTCAAAAGCCAATCACTGTCAATAAACATTGTGAAAATTCCAATGCATGTAAAGATAAAGAAGAATATTTTTATTGATAGATAACACACAAATAAACTTTATTACAAGATTGCTTTGTCAACTGTTTTAACAACAAAGAGGTTCTTGAACTATTTAAGTCATTTTCAGGGAAAATTTGACTTACACAGTTTGGTTTCTGAACCCTTCAAATATTAGTTTCGGTGGTGGCTGGTCTATAGGTGCTGCAGAGCTGCAGAACTGCCAATAAATATAGTAAAAATATATTTTTTAAATTATTATTTATATAGCATAATATTTGAAATATTTTTGGATTTATATGTGTATCGACTACTTATATTCTGGAGAACGCATTGTATTTGTAGCGCAACGAAAGACTTTAAGTAGTTTTACAGTGGGTTAGATAATTATTGTACCTTCTATTCTCTCCGTTTTTATTTAATAATTCGCTGACGAACTACGCAGTTCTGTGCTCAGAAATATCCTCTTACGTTACTATTTGGCTGTGAATCGGGTCCGTAAATCTTCCGAACGAAAGTTCCAATGAATGGCTTTTGAGCTGCAAGGTCATGCAGAGCAAATTGTCACGTGTCGTCAATAGTAGAATATTTGTTGTGCTCAGCGCTGATATTTCGTTCTTATACTTTTATTATTATTTTAGTGAATGAGTTTAATGTGTAAAAATTTAACGTTTCGTAGATAAAAATGGATGTGATTTTTAATTTAAATAAGGAATGTCATAAAACAGAACTCTAATATATTCAAATAGTGAATGCAGAAAAATATGTGGCGCTACGTCTTTCCTAAAATTTATAATTTTAAATAATTTGAAGGAATCGATGGAGGAGATAAAGAAATTTTTACAAATTCTTGTAACAACACTCATGGTTAATGATGAAGCTGAACGTTGTTTTTCCACTCTAAAACGTATAAAAACTTTTCTCAGAAACTCGATATGTAAAGATCGTCTAAGGGCCCTTTTGGCGCTGCCAATAGAAAAAAAAAATCTTATCAACAATACCGAACTTACCGATAAATGTGATCTTGTAATAAAAAAAAATATGATTTTCCGCGTTTTCATCCAGCATGCCGATGAAAATAATTAAAGTTTGTGTCATAAAGCCCCTATAAAAAAAATGGCATGCGGTCCAAAGGTGAAAAATTTCGGAACAATTTTGGGTGATTAAAATTTTCACAAAAATTTTCCGAAATTTTCCACCCTTGGGCCAACGAGGGCCGCATGCCAATTTTTTTATAGGGGTTCTATGACACAAACTTTAATTCTTTTCATCGGCATGCTGCTTGAAAACGCGGAAAATCATATATGTTTTTTTAATTTTAAGATTACGTGACAGTTCCAAACTGTGGGACCCTGCGAATCGCATGCCTATAATTTTTAAGACTTTAAATTTGTTTTAACCTTCTCTTGATAAAAGGGCAAGCATTATTAAATCAGAGAAGTGGAAATGCAATTTTCCTTATAACCGGAAAGCGTGCAGAGGTTTAGTACCCTCCTTTCTTTGTTGTCACTGGGTAAATATTCTCGTCTCCAGAAGGCATGCTGTATGAAATCGGAGACCATAAACTGACATAAGCCAGTCTAAAACATTCTGGTCGAAGCTGGAGTCCGATTATAGCCGAATCTGGAGCTCAGTTGAATTGTACGGGAACTTCTCAAGCTAACCCTTCTGATTGAAATTGAAGTTTGCCCCCGGCCATAGATGAAGTACGGTTGAACTGTATAGAAACTTCCCAATCTATTCCTTTGGCCGAAGCTGGAGCTGGACCTCGGTCATTACCGTTATTTAGTAAATTGACGCTTTTGGTTAAGGCGTTGCTAAGAAATCACTCGTGCGAAGTACTAGATTCCTAAACGGAATCCAATTTTACATGGCATTAGCTAAAACATCAAGAGACGGCGTAAAGCCCACTCAAAAGATTGCGTAAAGCCCACTCAAAAACACGGCTTGAAGCCCATTCAAAAGACTACGTAAAACCCACTAAAAAGACGCCACGGCGTAACGCCCACGCGAAAGATAACGTTAAGCCCATCAAAATTATAACGAAAGTACCTTTTGGAATGGCGCATACTTTTGTCGAGCTGATGATTACTAGTAAGACTTTTTGACGTCGTAAACTTGCCTTAAATATAAATTGTATGACTAATAGTTACTAGGTACTGATAATATGCGAATTAATAATAACTGATAGTATTGCGAATGTTTTTATTCATAATTTAAGACTAATTTGCTTCACATAATTTTTGTTTCTATTCCAACTTGTTACATTTAGAAATTCCCACAGTATCTTTTTATATTTCTTTTAGAATACATTTAAATTTTCCATCTTTCTATTCTAATAAAATTCAAACCATCTAACAGACATTGTCCAAAATTCAAAAGGTTTTTTTCCTTTTCATATAAAGTTCAACAACTTTTCGTTATGCCATTGATCTGAATTGTTAGTGTATACTTTTACAAGGGTTACTTGTTTTGCTGCACACTTTTATGTAAATAAAAACTTCTAAACTCACTTTTCTATTCTCAGTGGAAGCTTTTGAAAATTGTTTTCTATCCCACGAGACAAAAATACCAATATTAATATTTACTACATAAATTTTCAAACTGATAACTGAATTTTTAATACAAATTGGAATTTTTTTAGAAGTATGATATAATGATTTTTGACATAATGTTGGGCAAAATGGTAAAAATACTCTTCGGCCTGTGGAAAACCGTTGAAAATGAAGAAATTAGTTAGCAGACCATATAACAATGGCCAATAAAAGAAATATTATTAACAAAAATAAATAAAATTAAAAAAGTTTGGGTAAAAGACTAGTTAGCAAGACTGGAAAATATGAAAAATAAATAATAATATTGTTACCGTTTCACTTAGTTTTAAAGAAAAATAAACAAACAGTTGGAAAACAATGCAATTCAAACATTAAAACATAACCTGCCGTAGGACTTCTCCTGAGCGAGTAAACGAGTTTTACTAGCTTTGTTAATCGACACTTGCTGAGCTAGTTACAACACGCTCATTCGCTCACGACTTTTCTTACTGGCGAGTAGCTCGGAATTTCGCCCAATATAATCAAGCCTTTAGTTAAAATTAATGTTGTTATACCTAGTCTCGCCATAAATACTATTACAAGGTTTTCAGTGAAATTTCACAAGATGTTTAAAGATATTCTAATTTTTTATAATACATATAACTTGTTTCTTTGGTTTAAGCGGAAGTAGATTTTCAATTCAAGTAACTTTTACCGATAAAGTGAGGCTTTTTCGGAACCCTATTCTAACCCTATGCTAATCTATCCTAACTGAACCCTATTCGCTGGTCATCACTGAAGCTTAAAGCAAGATTCAGCGCCAGCCCATTATACCAAGACTGCGCAGCAGTGGCTAGAACGCATTTTATTTCTCCTGCTAATTGACGATTTAGCAGCTTGTTGATCTGAACCCCCTGTACTACAAATTTTGATCCGTGCTTCAGGAAATGACTTGTAAGAAGTAACACCTTAAATCGCTGGTCTGAAGTGCTCCTTGAAGACAGTGGAGGATTTTTCTGTAGAAACCCTTCGTAATTCTATTGACGTGTGGCCGCAGAGACTTAAGATTTGTGTAATGGCCAGACGTGGTCATTTTGAAAATTGTTTCTGGTTTAAGATGCATCTGTGTACTATATACTAAAATTAAATTAAAATATCTATAAGTACCTATGTCAAACTAGGGATAACTCTGTCCCCAGGGCAAGATTGCGACACCTAAACTTTCTGTTGTTTGATTAAAAAACTATTTGTTAGCGTTTAGTTTTATACATGACCTGATTATGTAATTCATACGCTGCATTTTCGTAATTAAGTAATATTTGTCATAATGAATGAATAGTGGAATTAGGTTAATTGGTGGTATAAGTAAATGGATGTCGTACGGCAGACAGGCAGAAGAACCTAGCCAACTCCTCTACGACATTCCATTCAACCACGGTGACGACCACGAGTCCGACTACATATGTGACTACCTTCGGGGTAGACGAAGCAGAAGTCCTCGTGTGAGCGGGTGAACACTTCACAAGGCTTCTTGACTCCCTGATGGGCAACTCCCGCCAGGAGACAGGTTCAAGGCAATCCCGTACAGCACGGGGTGGACGGGAGACTTCCCCAGTTCTCATGGAACATTCCATCACATATATAATTGATATATGTTTAATAAACTTGTTGTTAAAACCAGGAATTTGCCATCAAACGACCCACGTGATAATATTATTGATTAATTTGAGTAATGAAAATTCCTTTTATTTTTACAATAATTCCCTCTTTCAAAAAATTGTTAAAAGCCTGTGATTTTTAGTATTAAGTATTTATCTTTGACTCTTTATAATGCCTTTTTTTCGAATTTATCTGAAGTAAAATTCCAAACCACTGTTTGAATTTTTACTTAGAAATATTTAATTTTATTTGTTCTAAATCGAAACGTTTCATTCAGGAATCAAATTCCGGAAATTCAGTTTTAACAAAGGTAACTGCTTTACACGTAGTCAATTCAAAAGCGATTACATTTAAAACATTCTAAAATGCAGGATCGTAGGAATTATCGTTAATACAACTCGGTGGGTGAATGTAGGAGAAGTGAAATGGTGGACGAATCGCTTCAGGCGACCCAAGAGTTGAGATGGTCTTGTCAAACACTACGGAAATTTAAAGCAGTTAATTTTAATAGACCTATAAAACTGCTACACTGCAATGTCGGGAAAACTTGTACTTTTTATCTAATTAAACTAAATGCTGGCTACTTTCTAGAACGGTTTATTGCAGTTTATGTTTGTGGCTTAAGATTAAAAAGATCGTTACATTTCTTTTTAATCGAAAAAAGTTTTAAACACGGAAAAACTACAAGTTACGTTTCAAATCGATATCTTTCAAGTACAAGAAAATGTGACTTACTTTACAACTATAACTAATACTGTCTTTCTTTTAATTTGTTGATTTAGCATTATAAAAAATCAACTCTCATGGTTTGCAGTATATGTTGTGATTAAATATTTGACCGAAGGTTTAAAGAAATAGTGACTTTAACTAAATAGTAGATACTGTCAAAAAAGCATCGGTGAAGTATTTATTATAAAAATTTTGGCCACACAACAGATAAAAACCAAATAATATTGTGGCCATAGAAAAATTTTACAAAATAATGACAACAGTATCATAATGAAATAAAAAACATCTTAAAAAGGTTGAATCTTTATCCACTTAAAGAATTAATGACCAATTTTTTAACGATTGCAAAAGTACAAGAGTATATGTCTGGAAAATTATTCATCTTAATCAATTTATTCAAATTAATGATATACTATTGATTGGTGTATTATATGCAGAATTAATTTTATAATTAGATCATATTAAAAATTCAGTATTTCTAATATTGTAAGAGGGAACAAACTAACTAAATGCACTTAAAAGTTCAGGGCTATCAATTGAGCTATTAAAAATCTTAAGAAAAACTGATATCTAAAATAATTCTTCTATTTTCTTATGACAGAAGTATTAAGTTTATATTGTTAAATATCTAATTGATATATTTTAAAAATATTAAACCTATACAAGATACTGATGAAGAATGTGTCGTGCCCGTAGATGTATGAATCTGGTAGGAAGTTGTACGGGTATCGGACAGCAATAAAAACAACTAGATCAGCTGACAAGTTATAGAGATACAAGATATGTGAAGATTAACTAACTAATGATTTTATTGCTCTCGTCATATTTAGATAATAGGTTGCAATATGTTCAGATAGGCAATACAAACTCAAGTTATTTAAGAGTAGATCAGGGTGTACCGCAAGGAAGTGTACTTGGACCGCTTCTAAATATTTTATATGTAAATGACATTGCTGGGGATACTCTGAGCTCAGAATTTGTAGCTTTCGCTGACGACACCACGGTAATGGGCTCTGATTCTGGTAGTCCTGGTAGTAATATAATTATTAATTAAATGTAACTTTATTACTTTTACTAAATGTAAAAAAGAACGCAAGTCAATTAATTTAGATAAATAAATCGATTGAATAAGTCCAGTCTACCAAAATACTTAGAATTTATATAGACGAATGCTTAAACTGGGATGTCCATATAAATAATCTTTGCAAGAAAATATCCCAGGAATGCTGGAAAGTAAAAAACCTTGCAAAATGTTGTAGTGAAGATGTAGTCAGAGCGTATTACTTTGGTCACATTTATTTCATTTTGTCATATGGTTTATTATGCTGGGGCACAATTTCAGAGTTCAACAGATTATTTAAAATGCAGAAAAGAATCATCGGAAGTATGGTTGGGTTCTGCCGTAGAACCACTTGTGTTCCTAATTTTAAAAAACTGAATAACTTACCTTTACCATGTATGTATATCTACCAGACCAGCCTTCATGTACAACAAAACTTGCCAGTTTTGGAAGATATAAATACATATAATACTAGACACAACGGCAACTTAGAAATAAATACAAACAGTAAAATTTAGAAAAAACGGTACAAAACCCAAACATACTGATGAAAAACATTTATAATAAACTGCCTTCTCGCATCAAAGATAGTACGAGCTTGCCGATTTTTAAGAAAAGGTTTGTTAAATATTTAATTAGTGAATGTTTTTATAATCTAAATGAGTATCTTATGCAGCAACAATAAATAAACAAACAGATTTAATATTTATACTGACTTATTTAATTATTTATTTACTTAATTTGTACCTGTATATTTATAATTTTATATTTATTATTTATTTATTTTTTGAATTTTGACTGTAAAAATGATATGAATTATTGACAATTTATAAAATGACTTTTCTAATATTATTAGTATGTAAACTACTGGATCAATAAATATTATTATTATTATTACACCAAAAGCTATTTTTCTGACGTTAGATTTATAGCCATTAACGACATATTGAGTTAATCTACAAAATATGTTTGAGACCAATTAAACATATTACCATTTTGTCTGAAAATAATAAATACTATACTATAATAATGTCACGTTTAATTTGTTGTCATCCACACTAGCTCATTTTAGGTGTGTTCGTTTGTGTTGCCCAATCTACACTGAACTACACCACAGCTACGCTATGGCGTTCGTTTGTGTTCCGAAACCTGTACGTAAAGTGTTCGTCTGTATTTATGAACTTGTTCAGGACAGGCAAAATCTACACTTGCTCGGGAGTGAGTGTAGCTTCAGGGAAACTGTAAAAATGCGGCAAACTTAATCTAACTTGGTTATAATTTGTATTCGGTCTAGCAGTAACTAACATAAATAAATTCAGAAGTTTTATAAAATCTGTCAAAACTTTTATTATTTATTTTTATAAAATTTATTTCAGCATTTAAACTATTCATATTATCTTATTTATTTACTATTAATTTAGCACAAATTTGTTTTAAAAAGTGAGGTTATCAACTTTGTCTGGAAATGTCATTCGCCTGCCTGGAAAACCGTTCGTTTTTATTCCTGTTTCGAGCAGTTCGGAAGAAGTTTTTAGTTGCACTGTTACGTGAGCTGCTCTTGTCTTGGACAAGTTTGGTGCAAAACAAACGAACAAACCTTTTGTTATAAGAGTCCAGGGCCCAGACTCGGATTCAACGTCGGTGAAACTCTAACGGCGTAAATTCTAAAACTACGTATTTTAGACGCATTTTCTACCGCTCCTTTTTGATCTCATATTAAAATAATTGCATACGTCACAGGAACCAAAATTCCGAAACTTAACATAAGTGTGAACTAAACTAACACCAATTATTTTTGGTACTAACCAAACCCAAGACGATATAAGAATCTGTCTATCGCGTCATGATTACCTCGTTCAGGGATAGGGTCCCCAACTCTGGGGCCTAGGGAAATTTGGGCTTCTTCTTGATACAGGCTTCCTACTTGCGCTGTACATTTGAGCACAGGCCTTCCACCTTCACCCATGAAGTAGGTGTTGTCAAGCCGCATCTCTAAAAAAAGATCGGCCCAGTAGAGATCATCTATTGGATGTTGACGTGAAGAACTTATCTCAACCTAAAAAAGAAAGTAGTATTAATGTAAATATAGGTAAAGTAAAAATACAGATCCATAAGAACATTTCTACACGGAACATATCTTCAAGATTTGTATTAGACGCAGAATCTTTAAGTTGTACGTCAATTTGCAGCGCACCATATACAGTCTTGCAGTTTTCTTTTAGTAAGCATTAATAACTCTGTAACTTTTCCAAATCGGACCTACTTTCATACAAATTTTTATTTTTGCTTAAAATGAATCAAGGAATACACACTTGAAGTTAGATTCCTCCTGGGATATACATTTCTGGCTCATGTACATCCAGAAAAGTGTATAAAAATGGCAGAAAATGCCGCAAGTAACCTAGTAAAAACAAGAAAAAACCGACAATCGCTAAGAGAGTGAAAATAGTAGTTTTTCCTGTCATGCTGCATGCCTTTTAATTAGGGATAAATTATTCATGAACGAATTGAATCACTGAGCCGGATCAGTAAACTGACTGAACTGAGCCGGCTCAGCAACAGAGCCGTAGCAATGCTTTTGACGCCCTTGGCAAATAAAGTAAATTGATTAAATTTACCTTCCCAAATCCCCAAGTGATGAGCAAAAACAAGGTCCTCACTCTCTAAATCCTAGTAATGAGCAAAAAAAGGTCACCACTTCCCAAATCCGGGCGATCAGCAAAACAAAGAAAAGAAAGGTCCGCACTCTCCAAATCCGAGTGATAAGCAAAATAAAATAAAAAAGTACGTTTTCACCTCCCAATGCTTTTAATGACCAAATATATACAATTGGGCCCCTCATCAGGCCACGCGCTCTTGGTAAGTGCCCTTATGCCAACCCGTTGCTACGGCTCTACTCACCATTTTAAATAAACCTGCATAATTAGGATTCAGTTGGAGGTTTGCATGATTGTGAATTGTAACCAAAGTGAACCGGATCGGTGTTAATGTCGAGCTTTGGACGCTTTCAGCCTCGTTTATAATAGTTCCATAACTTAATTCATAGCATATTCACAAAGATGGGACAAGAGGGTTTCATTGTTCTAAACATCTGTTTCTGATAAACAGCACAAAGAAAGTTGTGTGTTTTTATGCAATGGTTATACTATGATCTATTATAAACGAGGCTTGTGATGTATTATGCACATAGCAGCTCATATGTCTATACTTAAGTTTCCTGTAGAACCTATTGCATTTTTAATTTGTACACAAAATTCACACTAAGCCTTATTATTATCCCATTCGACAAAATGTTGCAAGTTATGACTTTTTCGGGAAACTATTGTACTTAAAAATTAAATTAGAGTAAAAGATCTATTCTGTGATCGCAGATCGTCCTATTTGTAGTGCGGCTTACATACTTATTTTTTCCATAAATTTTATTTAATGACGCTTCAACTACTAGGTTTTTAGCGTCAGTTTGAAATTACATTATTTACATCTCACTAATATATACACATATACATACATACATACATATATATATATATATATATATATATATATATATTGATACAACCGACGTGGTCAGACCAATGATATCCAACAGGCGACCTAAGACCTACCGTTATTTAAAGGATTTCGCGTGTATATATGCCAGATATAGAATCTACCAGTTATAACTCTCAGGGCACACTGAGAGGGGTAAGAAAATCTCAAAAAAAAAATTCGCTATGTTTAATAAACATTATTAGACCCAGTATATGGAACCGCTTTTTCAGTATCATCTGTATAAAATAGTGTTGTTCAATCGACATTGTCAGGCGTTGCGACGTTGCCAATTTTATCATAGTGTATAATATGATTTGTAAAGTTGAAAACATTCAAACCGACTCATTTAGTCCTACTGTTCAGGAGTATGTTTACACTCAAGAGTGCATTTTAAATAAATAATAATAATATTATATGTGAAAAAACACTTTTTGATAATTCATATACGTATTTGCAATGTAACATGTGGATCAAAATGTCCTTTCTTCGGGCGTCTATGTTTTATATAAGAAAATCTCCTTTTTTTTCGATAAATGACACGTGCATTATGAATACTCAATTAACAAAAGAAGATCTGCGATTTATAATACATAAGCCATCTGAGACAGAAAGACTTTTTGGTCATAAGTTAGTAATTACATTTAATATATGCCGATTATTATTTTATACATAAAATATATTCGGGGGATCCTCCTGTGCTGTTTTTTTCACGCATTTTTGAAAATGATTACACTTCAAATTAAATAATTTTGTTACTCAATAAAATGAAGAAATATTAGTCAATACTGTCGCATACCTGACCCGAAAAGCACAGCCACTAGGTTGTACTGCGCATTAAAATATATTTTTACAAATTGTATCTTGGTTTTAATTATATTGGCGTATTATTTACGTATTTTGTTATTAAGGACATTTATTACTGTATAAATTCAGTAAACTATTACTGTCGTGATAATAAAAGGTAATATTTACAATTATATTTCTCATATGAAAAATAAAGAGAAGTCATCATCATCATTGACGCGACAGCGTGAGATGAGTCTAGATCTCTTGATTTCAAGTTTTGTGACCACATTTTCAATCTCTGTACATGTAGGAGTAATATAGACCGGATTACGTCTATTTTTTAGCGCACACAGAAATGCCCGTACAGCTTATAGCCGGTTGCTAAGCAGAGCCCGTAATTTGTCTAAATATTTTTTACACAAATTATTTTAACAATTTAATTATTATCTACTTGCGAGCGGTCAACGGCAAGCACAAAAGATTTATTGCTGGCAGCCACAGGCTTGCTTGTGATAAGTAAAATTAAGCAAGATCCTTAGAATCACCGATAAACGAAATTCTATACACCAAAAAGAAGTATGCGTGTCAGGTGGATCATAAACGAGAAAAAAATAATATTTGTAAAAGGTTGTTTAATTAGACCTTTTTGTTATGTCTCACTATTTTTTTTTTTTTTTTTAGTGCAGTTTCGGCTCTGGCAATTCTCAAATTTACGGTGAGCCGAAACTACAGTCAGTGAACTAATCTGTGAAACGTAACAACAAGCATCATTTAACAACCTTTTATCTTCTAAGTGAAATTTACAAAGTTGTGGAAAATTTACATATATAAATAAAATTGGAGGTTAAATCTGTTCTTTTTTAGGGTTTTGTAAAACCCTTATACCGTCATTTTGTCGTCTGTCTGTCTGTCTGTTCGGTAAAAATTGTAGCCAAACGGCTAAACCTAGAGAGTTGAAATTTGACATGCTTATACAACTCTTTGACCCGCACATAGGAAAAATACTAAAACATCTAAAAAACATATTCCCCTAAAAATATAAGCAAATATTTGCTCATAGAAAAAAAAATTTTTTTTTTACAATTCTGTGTATGGTATCAAATGAAAGCCCTTGAAACCTGAATTAACGATCAAAATTTTATTTTTGCAAAATAAATTATTTTGACGCGATTTTTGCGAGAATTGTGCAAAATTTTGTCCCACACCCTGTAGCCCAGATGGTTTAAACTAAAATTCTGAAAAAATTCTAAGTAATGTACATTGGTGTGAACCGGAATAGTAAAACAGGAATTTTTGATCAGATTATGTTTTCGGAAAATAACGCATTTTTTGTGTTTTTAACTAAAATATGTAAAATATTTAATCCGCTATTTAACACAGTAAAGGAGTGAACGTTCGTAGATCAGTGGTAACGTTCTCGCTTCGTAAGTTGCAAACTACTGTTCAACTCCCGTCAATTTTTATTTTTTGTTTTTTTTTTGCATTTTTATTTTGTTTAAATTATTTTGTCAAAATTCTAATTATATTTTGGCAAATGTTGCGTTTAATTTTTAAAAGCGTAAATTTAATAACCAGTGGGAAGTGTTGATATTATAATTTAATTCTATGTTTGAATGTATACGAAATCAGAGGGGCGGAGTTTATGACTTAAACAACCAATGGAAGCCGTAGGCGCAATTTTCAAAATATTAATGAACCTTGAAATATAAAAAAAAAAATACTGCAAATTTTTAGAAACCCAAATAATGGTATTAGGCATTCGAATTAAAATTAATAAAAAAATATTTTAACATAAAATTTTTTTTTGGCTTCCCAAATATTCATCATTCACTAAATACCTGCGAAACCCTGAAACGTGTGAAAATTCACACTTCACATAATTTTTTCTTGGTACCCATTTTTCGTTTCTACATGTTCCAAGTGAATGTAAGACAAAATTCACAAAAAAATCTCTCTGTCTGTCTGATATGCTTTTTTTCTATGGGTTTATTTATCTGACATTCAAAAAACAAGAGCTATATATATTTTCTCGTAATTTAATGTCATGACAGAGTGAAACCAGGTTTCGAGCCTATGATATGGCATCTTAAAATTTGAAGTTAAGAGGCGAATGTAGCCACCTCCAAAGTCCATCGTTGCACGCGGGGTGCGGTGGCGAGAAGTCGTATTACGTCATTGGGAGAGTGACCAAAGTGGAAGTAGCTTACAGTGAGAGGGAAAAGTGCTAATATTTATAAATCAACCTGTATTTTTGGGAATCATAAAATATAGATTAAATATATTCGAATCAAATTGATTTTTTTTTTTTTTAATTTCAAGATATGAAAGAAAATATCAAAATTTTAATAAGTAAATAAGTAAATAAATTTTAATAAAAAATAAAGTAAATAAATTAAATATTTTAATAAGTTTAAATTTGTATTTTGATTTATTTTTAATTTTCAATTTTACAGTGCTATACTTTTTTCAATTTCACATGACTATTACTCAGTAAATGAATAAAAATTACAAATGTTAACACTTAACCACTCTATATTGTAATTTTATCTTTAAAATAAGCTCTTGTATGTGAAAAGTGATTAATATTTATTACCAATTCTGATTTTACAGATAATTTTGTAGAAATAATAGTTTTTTTTTATCATCAAAAAATTATGTTAATAATCATAGATTCACCCCTTTAGGGGTTGATTTAACCTTTTGGTTAAACTCGATTACAGTATAACAATCCATACGTTACCATAACAACCATGTTCTGACCATTTGGTTAGTTTAGTTTAGTTTAGTTTAGTTTATATTTGTATTTTCCATATACAGACATTACAAAAGAGTACAATCTACAATAGTACAACACTATATATGAAAATCATGTCATACAGAAATTTAATTTATAAATCATAAAACATTAATCATATTATACAATATTACAAAAATACAAAAAAATATAAAAAAATAAAAAAATATATATATAAAAAATACTACACAGTGTTGTAGTCAGCAATATTATAGATGGTATTTTGTAATAGGTGGCGTTTTACTTGAAATTTGAAACTTTGCATATTTTCGACCTTTTTAAGGTTCTCAGGAAGTGAATTAAAGTATTTACAGCAGTTAAAGTATGCTCCTTTTTGGTAACCAGATGTATTATGAGCCTGTGGAACAAGTAGATTTCTGTTTCTTGTATCGTGAGGGTGATTGTCGCTTAACGGGAATAAATTTCTATTTTTGTACACCAGAATGACAAGGGAGAGGATATATTCTGCAGGGACTGTCAATATGTTCAAATTTTTGAAAGATTCTCTACAAGAGTCTCTGAAATTTAGTGAATCTAGGATTCGTATTGCAGATTTTTGCAACACGAAAACTCTATTCCATCCAGCTGATTGACCCCAATGAATAATGCCATATTTGAGATGCGAATGGAAACAAGAGTAATATAGATTTTTTAAGACTCTTTTGCTGCACTGCATTTTTAGAGATTTTAATGCATATAAACAGGAGCATAACCTTTGGCAGAGATTATCTATATGAGTAGTCCACTTTATGTTTGAGTCTATGTAGAGTCCAAGTAATTTTGTATTTTTGGAGAGATTTATATTTTCACCGTCGTATGTTAGAAAATTACTTGATATTGTTTTGTTATGTGATGTTTTAAAGGTAATGCAAGTAGTTTTGTCTATATTCAAAGTTAATTTATTTTTATTTGTCCAAGTATGAATTTCAGTCATAACGGAAGCAAAGGATGTTTCCGTGTCAAGAGCAGTTTTGCATTTCGTCAGGCAGTTCATATCATCGGCGAAAGCAGTCATAGTTAAATTCGGAATGTTTTTAAAATAGTTGGGAAGGTCATTGGAATATAGAATAAATAATGTGGGACCAAGAACAGAACCTTGTGGCACGCTCATTTCCATGGGTTTATTTTTAGAGCGGTGACTAGTTATAGTTATAGTTAACTAAGCTTTCAGAAGCCGGCCATAATTATTTAACTTAATTTTTGGGACCATTTTTTTGTGTCAATATGAATTTGTATTCTACCACGGAAAGTCTAAAATAAAACAGGTAAATTTGACGTCACAAACTGTTTTATTCCAAAGATCTTCTGTTACCCATTTCAACCGAATTCAAAGATATGTGTAGGAAACGAAGGCGGAGTTTAAGACTCCCTCTACTATGATTAGATTAGTTTAAAACCACGCTACCAGATGGATACATCTCTCGATGCTTGTAAATGCCAGTATTTCATATAAATAGTGTTTCGGTGTGGGCCAAAGAATTGGTGCTAAATATTAATTAATTTTCATAAATAAGGGCTCATTTTAAAGATAAAAGTACAATCTATAGGATTCTAGCTATGGAATTTGCAATTGTTATTGATTTACGGAGGAACAGTGATGTGAAGTTAGACAAAGTTTAGGACATTGTAAAACTGAAAATTAAAAATAAAACCAAATTTTAACTCTTAAATCCAACGGAGCCAATCTTTATCTTCAAATTTAAAAAAAAATCAAATTGATCCGACAACATTTGGTTCAAATTCTTTGGCCCTTTCAAATGCACGTATCCGTTGAGCGTAACCCAGGTACAGTACGCTCTTAAACATACACATAAATGTTCAATACTGAAAATGAAATGGGAACTTTTGTTTTTTACAATTATTTTTATTTTTTACAATTAAGAAAAGTAATTGTTCAAACGAGTTATTTGTAATTTGAAACCTTTTGTGTTCTTCTTTGGAATTAAGAATAAATTATGGACATTGATATCCGTATTAGAATAATTTTCTGTGAAATATATGAACAAAGTTCAAACTTATTAAAATGTACATTTATTTGGGATTCTAATAAAAATATTAAATAAATTTAACGTCTCATTTGAAGCAGTAACATTCAGCACGCTTTAAAAAATCTATAAACTATAAAAATGTAATTATTTCTAAATTGGAAAAAAAAGAAGAATTTCATGGCGCAAATACCAAAATTTTAATTTGAACAAATTTGATACAAATCGGTTATATGCATTGTTTTCAAGTATCTACGAGTCTGCCAAAACTAAATTTGAGTTTAAAGTTTTTCTGTAAGACAAATTGAAAGAAAATATTTAAGTTCTTACAATGAACTAAAATTATCATGACTGGAATGTTTATCTAGCTGATTCTATACAGTGTTGCCAGATTTAAGGCTTGACAACGTCGACTGAATTGTGCTGGTCTGACAAAGTCGGAATCGTACATTTTTTGTATAAAAAGTTATATACAAAAACTACTGGCGCGCGCTCTTCACGACAAATCAGTGAACTAAATTTGTATATAAATATACGATCTACCCTCGTATTCAGACCATTTGTGAAATTTTCTCTGTCATCGCTGCTATATAATCAGGGTGCAAGAGCTCCAAAAAACATGAAAAACGTTTTCAGACCATTCCCCTGGTCTGAAAACGTCAATTTTGGTTTGACACCGTCCATTGAGTACATAGAATTGGCTTGCATAAGCGGTAAAACAAATATATATATATATATATATATATATATATATATATATATATATATATATATATATATATATATATATATATATATATATACCATATATACATATACATACATACATCTGTGTGTTACAATAATTTTAATATTATATACAATAGTGTGGTTTGGTTGTTATATTTCACCGATTAGTTGGGCATCCTTAACCCACTGCGCCACACGCTTTGAGATTTCGTGCTCGCTGTGCGCACATATTTCGGTGATTGCGAGTTTATTCGTGTAGAGCAGTTGGCGTGAACTTTTTGAGTAAGTTTGCATGACATGTAAGGTTGAATGTTGGTGACGATATGACTAATGTTAGGAAAAAATATAATGTGAGTGAATGAATTCAATTCAATTCAATTTATTTTATTCTCACACATTTTATACACATGAACATTAATTACTCTGTTACAAAATACACTATGTACAAAATAATATATATATAATTGAGAAATAAAATAAGAACAATGCCACAAAGAACTGCAAACAGTCTGAATGTGGCTTTACACAAATATTATAAGTTTGTGTTTGTGTGAAGGTTAATGATTGTGAAATATCATATAAATTTAACCTAAAAAAAAAAGAACAAAAAATAAAGGAAATGCAAGTTTTTGATCGAAATAATTAAGTTAACATAGTCATTGTTATTTTATTATATAGCAAGTAAACAATTATTCTGGGTTCTACAAAATTGTTTTATCCAATAGGAGTAGTTGAAATTACTTTTGGATTTTAATTCATTATTTTCTATAAAACTTTGGATGCATTATAAATTTTTGGGAGGAAATATACGAAACTTCTCTGCCCAACACTTTTAGCTGCCCTATGCAAAGATGCTGCTGTTTTATTCCTTGTACTGTAGCAGTGATTTATTGAAACTATTTCATCGGGATGATTTTTAATGTATTTTAAAATTTTTAAAGTATATAACTGGGGTACTGTCATTAAACCACAGCTACTATACAGTTCAGCAGTTCCAAATCTATAGTTTTTTCGTAAGATTATTTTAATAATTATTTTTTTTATTATTTTCAGTTTATTAATATAAAGTTCTGCTGCTCCGCCCCAAGCTATTAATCCGTAATTAATTATAGATTGTACCAGACCGTAATAAAATTGTTTCAGAATTGTAACAGGTACCATTTCTCTTAATTTTTTAAAAATGAAAAGCGTTCTTCTTAGATTATTACTTATTTTATCTATATGCTTGTCCCACCTTATGTGATTATCTATCGTTACTCCTAAATACTTTACAGATGTTGCTTTACTAATCTGGATGCATTTACAGTTATGCACAGAACAATCAGGTTTATGAATTCTAATATTTTCGAGATTTGGTTGCACGTTATCATAAATTATAAAAGAGAGGAACTGACTTTTCTCGTAATTTAAAGTTAGAATATTCAAATCTAACCAGTTTTTAATAATTTTTAAATCGTGTTCGGCAATATTCTTATTTGTTTCCCAGTTGTAATACAAGAATACAATCAAAAATATTTTATTTAATCGATATAAATAAGTAGATATACCGAATGTAAGACCCTATCTAACTGAATTGAACGGCACAGCAACGTATACCAACGTGCTCGCAGGTACTTGAACTGGTTGGGGTAACCAGCGAAAATAGTCTTGTTGAGCAGGGAACAATTTAAAACACGGCGCGAGTTAACTCGCTCGGAGCGTATCGGGCCACACTTTTATTTACGAGTATATACGGTTGGAGCAGCGAAAGCGTTAAGGAAGTTTATGATGTTTGTGTTGGCAGTTGTGGTGTTTTGTAGTGTGTGTTTGATTGGTTTTTGAATGTTATGTCTGGCCCTGATGTTTGCATATGTTTTGCATTCCGTCAAAAGGTGGTCCACTGTTAGGATTACGCTGCAGTTGTTGCAGATTTTGGCGTTCTCTCTTTGGAGCAGATGCTCGTGGGTTAGCTTCGTGTGGCCTATACGAAGCCTGCTGAGGGTTGTTTGTATTTTCCTGTCTGTGTTCAAGTCCCACATTTTTGTGTCTTCTTTGACGGTCCTTAGTTTTTTGTTGGTTGTTGCCGACCAGTTTTCTTCTTGTTTTGAATGTGATTGTTGTGTGATAATCATTAGGATGTCTTGAATTAGTGTGTATAGGTTAAGAGATTGTGTAGGTATTGTGTTGTGTATAAAGTTGTGTTTGTTTTCGTTGCCCAGTATGCCTTTGTGGCTTGGTATCCAGAGGAGTGTTATGTTGTGTTTGTTGTTTATTATTGTGTTCTGTGTTAGATGTTGGATTTGTTGGATGTTTGTTCGTTTCGTGTTGGTGTTTGTTATTTCCTTCGTCGCGCCCAAAGAATCGGTGCATATTAAATAGTTTCCTCCTTCTTCGCGTCCGGGGATGTCCTTTATAGCTTGTTACATACTTAAAACTAAAGTGCACTGTTTATTTAATTATTAGCACGACAGTTGAAAAATAACTATATCAAAAACGTTAGATAATTCACTTCTTTAGAATTTTATTTATTTATCTTCTTAAATTCTTTCAAACATGTAATAATATGACTAAAATACATACTAAATATAAGGTGCGTTCGGCATAAGCTAATAATCTACACATTCTGCATAATTTACACAAGACACGTTCGGCATAAAGTTTATGTGTGCTCTTTGCTGCACGAAGATCGTTCGGCAAATATCGTGCAGAGCAGTTTGTGTTGCACAATCGTCACAAGTTCAGATCGTGCGGAACCTCATGATGGAACATGTAAATACACACAAAAAGACTCAAAATTTTCTGTATACAAGCGGAAATGTATTTTAAATTGATTTGTAGTCATGTTTGGTCTGCATATTCAAACACTATTTCCAAAATATTTTCTGGTTTGGAAAATTATTCTGAATTGCCTTCCTCATCAAATAAAATTTCTTTTATATTACTTAAAAGCATTCCAAAATCTTCATGCGTCATTTTTATATTATCGTTAGAATAACAAGAATAACTGCACTATAATATCTGATAAGATTGTGCTGTGATTGTAATAGGTGGGCGAGGAAAAATCAAGCCTTACTATAGTGGAGCTTTCGTGTTCGGTAAAACTACCTGTCTTAATAACGCATACAACCTTTTCGGTGTAGGAGGCATAGCTCTCATATCCCAGGAAACCCCAAATGGCAGATACTAAAAATTGGCATTTACACCAATAGTATTATAGAATTAAAATATTAAAATTATATTTACAAAGATTAAGTTGGGCGCAAAAGCATTTTTCTCGTAAAACATTTTTCTTAAAAACCTCTCATATTTTCATTCGCATATAATTCTTTCCACCTAATTCTAAAATGATATAAACAGCCAAAAAGTCATAAACAACATAATAAAATTTTCCATTTTGTAAGCAAAGAAATAAGATATTTAAATTTATACTACGACTCATAATCTCTTCATTTTCTTGTACCTATTTTAAGGTCCATTTTTCGCACAATAAATTTTTTAATTTGATATTTGAAATTCCATATTTCTGAGTTGAATTTGATTATAAAAAATGTGGTTTAAACCTCCAAAGAATACTGAGATATAAATCTAATAAAACATTTCAAATATTTCACCTACTACTGTAGACCTACGCAAGTATTTTTGAATGATTTGTTTTGGTAAACAGAATGGGAAAACAAATGAATTACGAGCAAACGCATAAAGTTCTTTCACGATAACTATGAAATGACGTAGTAGTTTATATATTTGCTGTTGTTAGTTATTTGTTTACAAATGTCAAAAAAGTTAGGTTATATCCAACCACTTCTAAAAAAGGATTGAAAACATATATTTTCTAGGGAGTAAAGCGGCTAATGTGAATTATAATATAGAATTCGAAAAGAAAAGTCAATAAGTTTATTATTCGTAGACATTTGAAATTTTTAATTTCAAATGTTCGAATTTATTTTATTTGAATAACGAATATTCGAACATTATTGCCAGTAGGGGAGACCGGGGCTGGTATGCTACAGGGGCAGGTATATGACATCTCTGAAATTGTAGCGTCCTCTTTGCCCATAGCCTGTTCGCCTACAAATATACAAGCTGGATTCCGTGTGTCTATAAAATATAAGACCACTTCTTAAAGCGCCAGAAAAGAAAATAGATAAGAAAAAGAGAGGGAGAAAACATAAATCATCAGCTATCCTGACTGACACACCAGTTAAAAATAAACTAAAAGAGGAAAAAGAAAATGCTGAAAACAAAAAGATAGAAGCAGAAATCAGAAAAGAATAAAGAGCGGCAAAGGCATCAAGAGGGAAAGAAAAAACAATGAGGAATTTATTTCAAGTGAAATGAAATAAATTGTATTAGATCTACCCGGATAATAGATTTTAATTTTTTATTTTTCAATTTATGTTTAAAATAAATTCTTATTATTGTTAGATAGTAATTTGAATGTACCTTTTCAGATAATACATTTTTATTATGACTTAAAACTGTATTATTTGGTCATATCTACCTGTGTGCCTACCTACCCCGCTGGTTGTGCCTACCAACCCCGCACCTGGGGCAGGTTGGCACATTTGTTTCTTGCTTTTTAAAGTGAAAAATCGTGTTCACAGAATCAACAGACTAACTTATAATATTGCTGATATATAGCTAAATGGTGCCTCTAACATTTTCCGTTGTCAGATATTTTTTATCTATCACTGAAAATTAAAAATAAATCAGAATGTAAAAAGTGTGCCTACCAGCCCCGGTCTCCCCTACTAATTGCAATTCTTTAATTATTATATATACAATAATTATATAATACTTTAACTTTTAATTCCTGTTTAAGGTATTGCAGCGTAGGAAAGGGCTACCAACCTGTGAACGCCAAATGTGAAGCGTGAGTAATGCCTGCATGGTAGTTACATTGGCAACTAAATTAATCAAATATGACATCATTTCAGAGTTATTGTGAACGAACTTTGCTATTATCTACAATGTTTGCCAACCTTTTTGACAAATCGGACCCCCTGTAAGGTCTTTAAAAGTTGACGAACCCGTGTCCAGGGTCCATATATACATGCATCCATATAAAATATACAAGGTGTATCAAAATTGAGGGAATACGATTTTTCTCGAAAACGCAAATTGTGAGCATACTGGGAAATTTTGATGACCAAAGTTTACCCAAGGAATCTAATGGAAGTACTGAACTTTTTCGGAACAAACCGGAAGAACAGGATATCAAGGACAACTTTGATTTTTTAAATAGGAACGTATAATAGTAGGATGTTTTTGGATAGAGCTTTTGAAAATAAATAATTTTTACTTAAACATTTTTTCAATATCTTTTACGAAAAATTGTATTCTCTATATCGAGTTGAAAGTAAGGTGTTTTTATTTGCAAGTGTTCAAAGCACCTTCCATTTTAATATAAACACTTTAGTATCTTTACTCTTGAGATATCTGTAGCTCGGAGCATAATAAAAATATTTCACTTTCAAGTCATACGCACTTGAAAGTACTTGTACAGAATAGCGAATCGATTTTGTCATATATCCCGTAAAATATGTTCTGTATTTTACTTTTCTCCGTAGCACTATGGATTTTTTACGTATTATTGTCGTAAAAAGTATAATGTAAAACATAATTCTTCCTTCAAATTTTCAGTGCTATCCGACATACTATCTTACCAGACCAGATTGGGGGGCAGCCCCCCCCCCCGACCCCTGCTAGCGTCGCACTGATTATAAATAAATTAGTATAATTCAGCGATATTTATAAATTAGTTATTATAATCAAACTTTTATCGGTCACTTTAAATTGTTAAGTTGGCAGTGAGAAGTAACAAAGAACACAAGGTGTTGTATGCCTATTTCTGTTGATTTTTTCAGAAGGTAGTTAAATGTTTGAATGACGTCAGAAGTTTGAGATGTATAATGCAAAAGAGCCTTTACGGCCATAGAAAATAAGTATTTACTTACCGCCATGTTGTTTATAAGAAACGTCAGTGTAGTAGGCGGCTTTGAAGGGGGCGTCGTGCAGTTCGCCCTGAGGATATCCCCTGGGTCATACCTCTCCTTCTCCGTCTTGATTATCGGTTTACTTTCCGGAAGCACTGTAAGAAACATAATTACAATCCTCGACTGTCCAACAACAGTATCTTTGTGTAACTACACTTAGATCACTGACTGACTCTCTACTATCTACTGTCTTTATTAGGGCAGAGTGGAGTATCTTACTATAGATCTTCTGTCATCACTCTAAGCGATGTTAGTTAATGGTTCTTTAGAGTTCACCAAGTTTATGCTGTAAATTGTTTTCGAGTAGTTGAACACGGAATTTACCCGCCAAAAATATCCTGCAAGTTATAATTAACAGCAAAACGACCAAAAGAACTTCAATACTACTAGTAGTTTAGATTCTTCAGATGTTCAAAAATATGTTAAAATTAGTATTTTTAGTTATTCCTTATCATTAAGGCGTACCCGTATTTCAGCTTAGCTGTAACGTAAATGATAAGTGACATATTTAAATTTCAAGTAGAGCAGAATATAATCGTTTCTTTATTCTAAACTACTCTTTTACATATATTTTTGATGTTAAGTAAATAATAAGTGAGTTAACTCCCCAAATATTCATCTTTTTAAAAACTGTTCTGAACAGAAAGGAAACTTTTCTTTATTCTAAACACATTTTCTTGTATACAGCTTTGCTGTTAAGTAAATAATAAGTAAGAAATTTCAAGTTTGTAGGTAGCGTTTCCCATACCTCCCCAAATATATATCTTATGAAAAAAAATGGATGTGAACTTTCACACATTTCAGGGTTTTGTATATACAGTCGATTTCGCTTAATTGGGACACATCCGGACTTGGGCATTTTGGCCCAATTAAGCGGCTGCCCCAATTAAGCGAATTTCACATAAAATTAAACAATGCATATTTTTCTTTCAATAATTTTATTTTATAAACTCTTGGACAAAACTATAAATTACATATAACAAAAAAATATAAACTTTTAAGAAAAAATAATAATAAATTCCAAAATAAAATAATAAATAGGTACATAGAATTTAATTCAATGCAAAAATGCGTCAAGTGTAGTCTGTCTTTTGTTTTTGTAACATTTCACTTCTAGAAAATCAGCACAGGTATTCAGTGCGGATGTAGGGCTCCCTTCATTTCCTTCCTGCATAAAATAACGCTGTAATATTAAATTCTATGTACATATTTTTTCTTGAGAATATGTGTAACATAATATGTACTGTGATCTTAAATTTACTGTCCCAATTAAGCGGAATGTTGTCCCAATTAAACATGTAAATTTACTGTTGGTTCCTTGGTTTGGTTTCCGTTCTTTGGTATTTGGCCCAAATAAACGACTGCCCCAATTAAGCGGTGGCCCAATTAAGCGGAATCGTCTGTATTTAATAAGTGTAAAAAGCTAACAGAATGCTGGATGTTTAGAACAATATTTTTTTCCTACGACTACTATGGAACAGTCTCATTTCGATACTATTAGTTGACAGCAAATTAGCTTAATTTCGCATGTTACCATCATGCGCGCGCAGGCGATGCGAAAATGATAAATGCGCGTCAATGCGTATGTGCGTTATGCGGGAAAGAATAATTTCGCAGCAATGCGCATGTGCAGTTTCCGAGTGTTTTCACTCCCTTACTGGCTGCGCGCGCATTAATGGTTGTTAACCATATTTATATTGTATTTTCTTGTATATTTATTCATAGAAAAATGGTAATCGGAGGAAAAGCACAGTGAGCAACACGCGCAGAATACATATTCAGCACTCGAATGATTTGCTTCACTCGCCTGCGGCTCGTTTGCTATCGTATCCTATTATCCCTGTATGAACAGGTACTAATTTTACTGACTGCACAATTTTGGCAGATTAAAATCCGAAGGAGATGGGGTGGTGCTGCTAAACGCATTAAGAAGTTTCATTTGATATCCAGCTCAACATTTTTAAAAATATAATTTGTTTCATTAAATTCATATTTGTTTATATTTCTCTATGTGGGTCAAGGTTTTGTACATACATGCCAAATTTCAACTTTCTATGTTCAGTCATTTGGATACAATTTCTACCGTATTGTCAGACAGACGCATAAGTGACGTAAGGTTTTTTTTTTGTGGTCATACCTACAAAACCCTAAATACTATAATAAAATACAAGTGTCATAAGGCATGATTTTGCCGAACGCGTCGAAGTTAGAAAACGAGTTCTATTCGAGAAATGCGGCAAAACGCCTTTTTCATTATGATTTTTCCACTTATTTTAATTATTTTACAATGACCGTACGTTTTTTAAATCAGATAGGTTTTTTAACATTACATTACATCATATTTTATATTTTGTGTAGCTCTGATGAAGAAATAAACTATTTCTAAACTGGTCAGCTAGATCTAGTTGCTTTATTTATGTCCGCAACCCAAGTTATTAATAATTGATGGTACTCACAAATGTGCCGCAGCCGATTGATTGAAAATCACTCATTCAAATATTTTAAAACTCTTAAGCTGCATTCAGGGCTCTTAAATTAGCTTGTGCACTGTTGATTATCCCTACAAGTTTGTCATATGGTAACGCAAGCAACCATTCAGACCTCTAAATTTAATACTTTGTACGTTGTCGATTGTGGACATTTTTCTGAACTTTTAGCTAGTGAGTTGTTTTAATGAGACAGTCATATAAACACATTGGCTATCTCAGTCTATATATGTGAGAACGTTCATATTGTATACCTTTACATAACCCACTCAAAATTACAAAGACGAACAGTAAATATGATCAATTTTGGTAATTAGGTTAGGTTTAGTTAGTAAAAATCTAGGATAGCATAATTAGGAAAACGATAATAGATAATAAACATTTTAAGAATCCACCGTAGTTGGTTTAAAGACAAACAGATATCACACTATTCGCAACTCACTAATTTCCTTAAACTGTAAACGTTACGTCGAACGTTAAAACAATCTATGAAACAGATACACAAAGTACAGTCTATAGTCTAAATTTATTTAAATTAATTTAAAGAGCTCTGAATGCAGCTTTAGCATACAAGCTTATGCCCGGTTGCATAAAAGTCTTAAAACTAGATATAAGCTAAAACTCATTAAAAACTCGTTATAACGCATTGCATTGTAAAGGTAATTTTGTGATTTACATCGAGTTTCAACTTACATCTAGTTTTAAGACTTTTATGCCACCGGGCATAAATTTTATAAATTTTAGAGAGTTTTACGTTAAAAATTTGTATGTGTGTTGTGTTGTGGTATGGTGCGAGCGTTTCCGTAGATAATATCTTGAAGGTAAATGTTTCCCGAGTGTGACTAGTTAAAGCAGCTAATGTGTGGTGTTGTTGCTAACAAATGATCTACATTATAGTGACCCCGTGCACAAATTGCCAATATGTTACCATGGGACATGCACTGCCTAGCCCGAACTCCACTTGCCGTACACTCTACACCCCACAGAATATCACAAACTTAAATACGGGACTATGAAACGCCAGTGCCAAACACAAATTGTTATTAATATGGACTATGTTATGAGTAGATTGTTATGAAAATTGGTGTCAAGCTTATAATGACTTTATTTCGTGTTATCATCATTGTTGATATGCAAAAAAAAAGAAAAATTAAACTAAGTACAAGCTATTCCAAACGATTAGGCGGAACTAAATGGAAATTTCGTTCTTTTAGTCTGTCACGAAAAGGGACCTTGCTTCAGTTATTTGCTGGAGTGTCTAAAATATCTTGTTTATGTCTACGAAACCCTATACATTTCTATACGTTATTTTATCCGCAGATTCTTAGAAAATAAATCTGCAATTTTTTTCATCTCTATCATAGGATATAGGAGTATCTAGAGTTTATTGCTTTTGCCTAAGAAACCCTAGACATTTCTATATGTTATTTAATTCGCAGTTTCTTAGAGAATGAATCTGCAAAATATTGTTCATATCGGTCAAATCATATAGTAGTAACTTTAGTTTCTTGTTTATGCCTACGAATTCTACGATTCTTAGAGAATAAATCTGCAAAATACCTTTCAATCAAGAGACCTCAAGAGTCCCCAGTTAGCCAATCACGAGAACCTTAGGAAAAATGACGTCACAGTGTTACCCAGATCACAAACACACTCTAGCTAATTATATATGTACCATAAAATGTTGACAGCACAAATTCAAACAGTATTTTTAGGGTTTTGTAGGTATGACCAAAAAACCCTTATACCGTCATTTTGTCGTCTGTCTGTCTGTCTGTCTGTCTGTTCGGTAAAAATTGTAGCCAAACGGCTAAACCTAGAGAGTTGAAATTTGGCATGCTTATACAACTCTTTGACCCGCACATAGGAAAAATACTAAAACATCTAAAAAACATACCCCCCTAAAAATATAAACAAATATGTGCTCATCGAAAATAAAAATATTTTTTTTAAATTCTGAGTAGGGTATCAAATGAAAGCCCTTAGTACGTGGATTAACGATCAAATTTTTATTTTTGCAAAATAAATTATTTTGATGCGATTTTTGCCAAAATTGTGCAAAAAATTTTTTGTCCCACACCCTGTAGCCCAGATGGTTTAAACTAAAAATCTAAAAAAAATCTAAGTAATGTATATTGGTGTGAACCGGAATAGTACAACAGGAATTTTTGATCAGATTATGTTTTCGGAAAATAACACATTTTTTGTGGTTTTTGGTTCACAAAGTACAAAAGTTATACCAATGTAAGACACTCACATGCAAAGCGTGCGATAGCCTAATGGGTTAGAGCACTGCTAAAATGAGCTGGAAAACGAATGGTTTCGAGTTCGAGTACGGAGTGAATTTTATTTTTTCTGTTTTTTTTTGCATTTTTATTATGTTGAAATTATTTTGTCAAAATTCTAGTTATATTTTGACAAATGTTGTATTTAATTTTTAAGAGCGTAAATTTAATAACTAGTCTTATTATATAATAAACAAACGATAAATTATTTTAAAAATATCGTTCATTTTGCCGTGATTAGTACAAAGTAAAATTTGTCCTACACACTCAGCATACCGCCTTCACTTATTATATACCTGCGAAACCCTGAAATGTGTGAATATTCACACTTCACATCAATTTTTTATAATAGAAATTATGTTCGCAATGCGGACTATGTTTAACACGCAGATTTGCGTACTAAAGCTTGCTTGATTTAAACCGAGGCCACACACTTTCACACCAACACTTTAACTCTCCTTCACTTTAACATCCAACCTTAAACATCTGGTGTGAAAAGGGTGATATCGCGATATCGAATGAAAAATATCGATACTGGTATCGTATCAGTAGTACCGGTAGATCCTTAACGGTAACTGGCGATAGTCACCAGGGTTAAACTTTTAAAATCAGGTCGGTTTATTTTATTTATTTATTATTTCTTATTATTTTTTTGTAGAATGCGCATATAGAGAGATAAAAACAGAAGGAAACTTGTAGTGAAAATAGTTTTATATGGCCAATAAAGACGGTAGTTTTATCTATTGGTAATGAGAGCGTAAAGAGATTGAACTTTATTGAATAATAAACACACAATAAAAGTTCTTTATAAGTCTGTTTACATTTTCCCTCTTCATTGTTCCTTTAGCTATTCATTCTTCATTCTATTCATAACTTTGTTTATTAATTCAAATTTCTTAATTTATTTCAAACATTCAATACAGAGTGTGTATTTTGTTATTCATTCCAGTAATGAATGTTTTAGTCACTTCTTCTTTTCACATTTCTAAGCCACCTGCGACAACTTTAAACTTAATTTTTAATTAAAATTAAACTTTCCCTTACCTGCCCTTTTTTTAAGATAAAAAAAAATCACGTTTTCCGGATTTTTTCTTTTTATAAGAGATAAAGAGCAACTTAGCTATAAATTTTTCTTTTAATTTTGGTTTTCCTCATTTTCTTATCCGCGCATCGGTTTTTCTTTCATGGTTTGTGTCACGTTTAAAATAAGATACTACAAGTAACTCCGAACAAAATTCTTTTTTAAAATTAGTTAATTCTGTCCAGATATAAAGTTTTATCAAAAACTGGACTTATAAATCTTCACAAATAACTTTTTTCTTTAATTTAGAAATGTTTTTTGGGCTTATCATCTAAATTATACTATAGTTAACACTTAATTAAACAATGTATGTGTAGAATTTTCGATGTCTTAGGTCAGGGGCGGTGCAAGATGGGTTTGAAGTGTTTCTCTGAACCCTGCTTCAAGGATTTATTGACCCCGTGGTTTTTCACATCTCCTTTTTTTTGGTCAACACTTTGATCTGCCTTCCTTTTGACATACGACTACTTCTAACTTCGCAGACATTATGGGGCAACTTACGGCCGATCGCCGGAGATAAAAATAGGTCCCGATTGAAATCATACTATCGTTAAAACTACGTGTCGCACAGTAATCATGTTAGCCTTTTCGTAAACAGCATGGAGTCTAATTCGCGTACAGCGTAATACACCATACGTGCGATGTTCTTTTAGCTCACCATGCCAAAAACGGGGCAATTGATGCAATATTTCGGGGTGTGCTGCTACGTATGTCTCAGTCTGTCTTGGTAACCGTGAGCGCAAAACGACTGTACGTAGTATCGCTTTAAAACTCTCGACGAGATCTCTTAAAATTTACGAAGAAATTTTCGCAGTGGTTTGAATTGAATATTTTAAAAATTGTTTTCTTGAACCGGTGAACACTTTTGACAATATCCTGGTTTATTTGCACAACCGTGTACCGAGTACAAAACGATACCCCGCACAGTCATTTAGGAACTCTCTGTTATTAAGCTTTAGTGTTTTTTTCTTTCTTTTTTCATGTCAGTCAAAAACCTATATCTAATGCATGGCAAATTTCAACTTTAAAGGTGTAGTCAACAATTTAAATCTTTTGATTAAAATGTCTATCATAAACACATATATGTGGCAGACAAATAGACAGCCAAACAGACTGATAGACGGCAGAGAAACAGACAGACTTATAGACGGCAGAGAAACAGACAGACTGATAGACAGCTATATATACTAGAAGATATATACCTACGAAATCCTAAAAATATGGCATGTTGATCACCGAATATTCCAGAAAGACGAGGTGAGGGATCGGCAAAAGGGAACATATGAAGAGCCAAAAGTTTTTATTATTTAAAAAATATATACCTAGCCTTAAGTTCATTCTACATTATACTGTTTTCAATACTTTTTTAAATACTATCCAACTCTGACGTCATTTCAACTTTTGATACTACAGAATATAGTGGGGGAAAAAAATAAGAGACAGTGATATATTTTATACCTTCCATCTCTTATTACTTTTCATTGCCAACTTAAAAATTTTTAGGTTCAGATGGCAGACAACAATTTGGTTATAGTAAACCAATTTATAAATATTGTTTAATTGTGCTAAGTTTATATTTAATTATATGATCTAAATAAACTTCTTATCAACTTAATAAACTACTAAAAGTTAAGTTGTAAACAAAAACTAAAAAGTTGGTGTTGGTACGACTAAAAAGTACAGAACTGTCAACCAAAAATTTGACCGGAGGTAGTTTTGGATGAGAGATGGAAGGTATAAAATATATCACTGTCTTTTATTTTTTTTCCCCCACTATATTCTGTAGTATCAAAAGTTGAAATGACGTCAGAGTTGGATAGTATTGAAAAAAGTATTAAAAAAAAGTATAATGTAGAATGGACTTTATGCAACGAGTATTTTTTCTATTCTGCTTTTTCGTGCCTTTAAAAATAATAATACAATAAAAGACCTTAATATACCACTTCAAAACTTAGAGAAAATCATCCACAACAACCTACCACCATGGATTAAAATACTACCAGATATTAACATTGATCTAACGAGATACAAAAAAAATATAACACCTACAGAGAAATTCCAGGAAGAACTAAGAAAAATTAAAAGAAAACAACCATAGAATACAAAGATCATATACACTGATGCCTCAAAAAAGGAAGACCAGGTTACAATAGGGTTCAAAATAGACGACAACAAAAGGAGCTACGGCCTGCCCTTAACAGTCTCAGTAACGACCGCAGAAATCGAAAGCATCCACCAAACCATTAAAGATGCTTTCAGACACAAAGAGAGGACAAACTATATTATCTGCACCGATTCACTGGGTGCAATCAAGGAAATAACAAACCCCAACACAAAACGAAAAAACACGCAACAAATTCAACACCTTATACACGACACTATAATACACGATAAACACAACATAACACTCTTATGGGTTCCAAGTCACAAGGGCATCGAAGGCAACGAAGACATACATAACTACATTAACAACACCACACCTACACAATCACTAAATCTATCTACCCCAATTCAAGACATCCAAATAATCATTTCACAGAACTCACAAAAAGCACAACAAGCCAAATGGACTGCAATAAAAAATAACAAACTAATATCCATCAAACCTGACATACAAGTTTGGAATCTAAACACGGATAGAAGAACACAAACCATCCTCACAAGGTTACGAATAGGGCATACAAAATTAACCCACGAGCATCTACTGCAGAGATCTGCGATGAGTGCTGCGAAATCCTAACAATAGAACACCTCCTATTAGAATGTCGAACATATGCAGATCTGAGGGCCAAACACAACATAATACATTCCCTTAAACACACCCTACAGAACACCACCACAGCTAACACGAACATAATAAACTTCATCAAAGATGCCCAACTAGTCAGCAACATATAAACCCAAAACCACATCACTCATAACTTATGATAAACATTCTATTTCAAATTTTTATAAACACAATATGTAACAAATGACATGTAATTATAAACTAATTATTGTAAACTTATACCGACGCTAAAAACCATGTAGTTGAAGCGTCGTTAAATAAAAATTATGGAAAAAAAAAATAATAAATTTCCATTATGTTATCAAACGACATCCCCGATTAGGGAATCTGGTATGCGAATGTATCGTTGGCTGGACTGGTTTGATAGTTTAATATTTTTCAAGGTAGCTGTCAATTTTAGTTTTGTATAATTTGTAGATTATTGTACCAATTTTATGAAATGAAATTATGTTTAGTGTCATAATGAAACTCAAATCAGTTTTATAGAAAAAACAAGACCTATGATATATCTGAAACATTGACAAACTTTGAAAATAAAAAAGGAATTTTGTGTACGTTATTCCAAGGGTTTAAGAGAAACGACCTCACTTTTTATTGATTGAAGTGGGATTTTGCTAAACAAAATGACTAATCCCTGAATATAATGAATAATCAATCCCTAAAATTTACTAGAATTCAAAATCTAGTACCGCTTAAACCAAAGAAACCGACTATATACACGACGAGCATAAAAAAAACTTAACCAACTAGAGGGGCGAATAAAAAATACTTCTTATAAATATCAAAAGGATCATATTTAGATACTCAAAGAGCCAGATCTGAATCGAGAGCTATATGTTGCCGGCCTCTGCCTTAAATGGATCATAACGATGCCAGATGATCATGTGTTTAGGCAAGTTTTGCATTCTGAACCATCACATTGCAGCAGAAGTTTTGGAGCACTGTGCAAAAAATTGTTAAAAACGCTCTCAAAACCTCAACTGTTCTCTCAAGACTGTTGCCGGCGGAGTAACAGCAAGTTTTAGTGGGTATATAATACACCAAGCAGGTACAGGAACATTCATTCCAAACCAAGAAATTTTTTAATAAAAAATATTTAGTAAACCAGCGCTAGTAAGAAATTTACTACGTGTGCAGTAACTGGCGTCAACAATGGCCGACAACAAGCCCTTATAGGCGCTGATAAACCGGAAACAATCTTACTAAGGGAAGCCGGGGCATAACGGACACCTTAAGGATTATCTTTAATAAAATCTTGAGGAATATCGTAAAAAAAAATTGAAATACTTTTATTCGTAAGATGATTTATTATTTAATTATTACAGATAGTAAAAAATACAAAAGTTATGGTGATATAAAAAAAATTTCCTTGTGCTCATTTTGCTCCGGTGTCGGGGTAGAATGAGCACGGGCGTGCTATAATGGGCAATCAGCTAAAATCTGGCGCAGAATGAACACACGTGAGTGCATTCCTCATCGTTATCATCTTCTCCAGCGCAAGAACAATGTGCCCACTTGCCACATGCTCTGCACTGGACAATTAACGTCTGGATATGTGTGAAAAATATATCAACATAGCAAAAAAACACATTTCATCAATTTACAAAATGTAAACGCCAGCTTTCAGTCATACAACCACTCTCGGAAGACACTAGCGAAGTACTGAACGTGATTGGAATGCACCCAAACATGGCGACCGTTATACCCCAAGAGCCCGTTATGCCCCGGCTTTCCCTACTTGTTCCTATCCTTAGTATGGCTTGAGGAATACTATTCTCCAGTAGTGTAGATAGTTTTTTTCGGACCGTTCTCTTATGTTAAATGCAACATACATGTTATATGCAGTATTATCATTATAAAAAAATAAACATTTATTAAAAGAACCATTTAGACGTTTCCTGTTATGCCTAAATAAACGTTTTGTTTAATAATTTGTATGCGATTTATCTTTAATAAATCTCACAAAAAAATTCAACGTTTTAGTAAAATATCTATCGTACCTATTTCAACAGTTTTAAAATTTAATTCCGAAAAATTCTAAATATTTATAGAATGTGAAACATTTTTATTCTGTTTACCAATTAAAATTTTAAAACATAACGTTCGCATTAAGAATTTAAACCACAGTGTTCAACCGTTATATATTAAATAAGTAAAAAATATTACATAGGCTCTTTTTGAGGTTACATTTTTTGTTAAAGGGAGTTTTTGAATAATATACCTTCAAAGGAGATGTAATTACCAACATGAGAAATTTATCATGTTAAATTTAAAAACATACAGAGTTTTACTTTTAGTTTATAAAGTTATCTGCTTGTGTACAGTTTGAGCTACTAAAAATAATAATAATCAGCATTATGTACAGCTATATAAAACATGCTTTGCTCTGATATTCTGTACATCGTCATGTATGCAGTACTGACTCGTGGTTTTTGAGGCCTGAGGCAAGACATTAAAATTGAGGCCCTTCAAAAGTATCCGGTGATTTGAGGCACGGGTGCCGCAATTAGGTGTGTATGTTGTGCGCCGAACAAAGGCGTCATGCAAGAAGGGTGCCGCGAAATATAAATACTCTCCGCTATATAAAAATGTTGTAGTCAAAGTCAGTAGCGGCTGGTGGGTTAAATATTTAGGGGACACTTTTTGATCAATATATTGTAGTGTCCAGCATGTCCCGCGGGCCGAATCTGACCCAACAATAAGTTGCAAACGGCTCGCATGATATATCTACCCCCAGAACCGTAACTATCTTTTTCTGGGTCCTGTGCAAGGTTGCTCAAAAAGATTATCCACAGTCTGACTTGGCCTCTTATTCGGTCCCCCTTTTGACTTGGGCCCTGTGCCTGTGCACCTGTTGCACCTGTCTAGTTACGGCATTGTCTACCCCTTGTTTTTTAAGAATCACCCTCCCCTCTTCTTCAAAAGATGTTCTCCACTCACCCTGTCCTTAATTGATTTTCAAAATTTCTTGCCCATGTTCTAAAATGATTTTCAGAATTTCGCCCACCCGTTCTCTGTGATTTTTAAATATCTGGCCCCCAATCTAACTTAATCTGGCCAGTGAAACATGTTTAGAATTCATATACACAATGTATTAAGGTAGAGGGAACACGATTTTTCTCAAAAATGCGATGTGTAAGTTGGTAAAAAAAAATTAAAGACCTAAGTTGACCATAATGACATTAAAAATGATTAAAAATATTTCGCTTTTAAATTATACTTCCAAGTGGGAGTTGAAAACCTGCAAATAATTTTTTATTATATATATATATATATATATATATATATATATATATATATATATATATATTTTATTAAGCTCCGAGCTACTATTACTCCATCATCGGATGTTAAGGCTGCGTATAACCCCCGGAGGTTACTAGTTTCTTATACAAAACTAACAATGTCAAATAAAATTAGTATGAATCTATACATCAAATTTTGCACCGAATTTTTATTTATCTAATATGATAGTTTTAATTGTATAAACATTTAGTGTAAAAATATTATCGCTCAATAACTTAAAAATATACATCAGCGATATTGTTCTGTAATTTTTTAAATCTATTTGTGGGTTTCGAATAACTTTTATATTTATATAGTTTTGTGTAGAAATGTTCAAATAATACGTCAATTTTCACAATACAACAAAATAGCTATAATCATATTTGTAGAATGAAGCTTTAGGTACAATTTGCCGCAACGTACGCGAATATCCGTTGATTGGTTTACAAGATGGCGTCTATAATGCAATTTGCTTATTTACAACACCTAACAGTTTTTTCTACAATTAAAAATATCCTATTAGATAGATAAAAATTCGCTGCAAATTTTGATATATAGATTGTTATTAACTTTATTTCCGATTATTAGTTTTGTATAAAAAACTATTGAGGACTATAGGGTTGTGCGCCGCCTTAAAAATTTACTGAACTCTCTATTAACGTTCTATTTCCATTTTTGTATGATTGTGAAAAATTCAATTTTAGCCAATCAGGACAAATATTTTTTATTAATAATATAGTTTCATTGTTGAGCACGTTAGTTTTAATATAACGCACTGTATCCAGTTTCACGTCTGATTAAAATCAAATCAAACGAACGTTAAGTTTAGGCCAACACATTCAAACTCGCCACTGTTGCCCTTACCAGTTCATTTTTACCGACCGCCAACATATGTATATAAGGGAGGTATTGTGATCATACCGATTTTGACATTTCGAGATTTCGATGGATCTCCACGAATTGAGGTCCTTACATAACGTTTTGACTATTTTTAGCATGATGTCTGTCGGTCTGTCTGTCCGTCTGTCTGTCCGTCCGTCCGTCCGTCTGTCTGTCTGTCTATGTACACGTGCAGAGCAAATTCGGCTAAAAGGATTTTTATGAAACTTCATATTTAAGCTTCTGCCATCAATGGCACGAGTGGATCAACTTTTGGTAAAAATCGGTTGAATAGAAATGGGAGTTTACTCGCGTCGATTTTAAGATTTTTGCGAATATTTCACAACAGAAATATATTTCGAAAAAATTTATTTAACAAAAGTTGCTATAAATTTAATAACTAATAACTTTTATTTGAGACATTTTTTGATAAAACGAAAAAAAATTGAAAAATTTTTCGAATTTTTTTCAAAGTATCTGTATTTCATACTTATATGTAACGGTTCCGTGGTCATGATAAATGATATCTCCGTTAGAAAATATTAGGCTAAGTTATTTCTACTCTGCTGCTAGAATGTATTTTATACAAGTACTTTAAGATGGCGGTCGGTCGTGTGATGGACACATCTGATTTTTTTTTTTATTTATACAGATTTTCCTGATTTATATTTCAGCACAATGAGTGTATAAAGAGCTCCGTCTGTTTTTTTTACAAAAATTCTTTTATCCATACGTACTTATGTGGTACATTGAAGGTTTGAGGCACAGATGAAAAGGGAATTTTAGTTTTGCACCAGTTAAAGTTCAGCTGTATATGTCTCGCACCAAGTAGTTTACTTCCGGGATCTTTAGAAACCGTATTACGGTAAATTCAGCAGGATGTGCAACGTTATGCAGGTGTAAAAGTTTTATGGGTAAATACTCGGTATGAGTTTCAGTGTTGCCAAATGTGAAAAACCTGTATAAACTTTTAGGTTTTTCAATATTACTTACTAACTTTTGAATCGGGGATAAGGTTTACGATTCTTTTAACTTTATTACTTGATTTTTTAACGAGGATTACTAAGTTTTAAACCAAAATGTATCGAACATACTCCAGAATATTCTTCCCAAAAGTATAGTTTTAAGTAAAAAAATCCACTCTCGCAACAATCATACGTACATTGAAAACCACTTGGTTAAGCAATTTTAAATAAAGTTTATAGAAGAGAGAATTAGAAGCTAAATATAAAATGTTATAAGGATTGGTGAATGGAATAACAATTCCAGAGACTCTGAAAAACCTGGGAGGAAGTGAAACACCTAGCCAGGACTAGAATTAATTGGAAGCACTTTGTAGAGGCCTTATCCTTATGTTTCAGGGTGATATACTCTCCTATATTAGGTCTGGGAAAAAGTTCGTGGCGTTTTTGCCGATAGACGGCGCCAATTGCAAATAACTCAGGAAACACAGATCGCAGCGACACCACTAAGCGCTCGTTGGAAAGATGACAGTTCGAGCGTTACTTTGAGTGCATAAACATCACAAATTTGTGCAGTGGTTGGAAAGTTGTTTGCGTTTGAAAATGGAGAGAAGTAATGAAAAATTGCGCTATATTTTGCAATATTATGAAGACAAAGGGAAGAACACTGCGCAGGCTTATGAAAAAATTTGTGCTGTGTACGGTGAAGATACTTTATCAAAATCTGCTGCGCGGAAATGGTTCGCTGGCTTTCATTCTATTAATTTTAATTTGAAAGATGACTCACGCTCTGGTCGTCCAATCAGTGAAAAAGCTTTAAAATTCTTGAAAAAATCCAGCAAGATAGGCATATCAGTGACGATATTGGTACGGAACTAGGCATTGACCTAAAAACTGTTTTGAACCATTTACGGAAAGCTGGCTACAAAAAGAAGCTCGATATGTGGGTTCCTCATGAGTTGAGCGCGAAAAACATGATAGACTGAATTAACATTTGCGATGCGCTGCTCAAACGCAATGAAATCGAGCCATTTCTGAAACGTGTCATAACCGGTGATGAAAAATGGATCATGTACGACAATCGGAGGCGTAAAAGATCGTGGACAAGGGATGGTGAGCCGTCATAGGCGTTCGCGAAGCGAAGATTGATGCCGAACAAGGTGATGCTGTGTGTGTGGTGGGACTGGAAGGGAATCGTCCACCAGCTACTTCCAGTTGGTCAGACGATTGATTCTCAACTCTACTGTGGACAACTAGAGAGATTACGCCAGGCAATTGAAAGAGAACGGCCCGAATTGAATAATAGCAAAAGGTGTTGTCTTTCATCATGACAACGCAAAACCGCAGACTTCTTTGATGACCCGTCAAAAATTGCGAGAGCTTGGTTGGGAAATTTTGTTGCATCCATCGTTTAGTTCAGACATAGCACCCTCTGACTATCACCTATTTCGATCTCTGCAGAATTCTCTCAATAGAATTAAGCTGGTTTCAAAAGAAGCCTGTGAAAACCACTTGATTCAGTTTTTCAACCAGAAACCACAGAAGTTTGTCACCGATGGCATCATGGCTCTACCCGAAAAATGGTGAAACGTATTCGATAATAATGGAGCATATTTGGTTTAAATAAATTCATTTTCACACTATAACAAAACCAGTTGAATTTTACTAAAAAAACGCCACGAACTTTTTCCCAGACCGATATATACAGAGTGATAATTTCAAAATGGTTCCATCCAGAATAACACGAAAATATGAAAAAAATATAAAAAAATGCAAAACATGTCAATTTTAATGTCGAGGGGAGACTTCTTGCGATATATTGTAACTAGTGGTCTCCCGGAACTCCGTATTCCTATCCGTATCCGTGGATGATCCATAAAAAAAAACCGTATCCGGGTCCGTATCGGTTATTCCAAGGATCTTAAAACGATCTCATATAGATACAGCCACATAAATAAGTTGTGTACGATTTTTAGCACGTATTTAAGTTAAACTATTTCACTATTTCTATTAAAAATGAAACTATACCCGAAAACTTTCAAGCCATGATTTTTTATTATTTTAATGAAAGCGTAATTCGACAATATTCGCAAAAATTTAAACCGTTCTTTTTTTGCTATGAAGAACCATCGTTGGCTACTGTAGAACAGTGATCTAATGAGTTCCAGCATTGGAGGATTTCTCTCAAAGAGGAGCATTGTGAAGGTTAATGTTGTCACTCCGAAAACTATCGACGCTGTATGGAATATTTAGGAGGTCTTCCAAACCTTTAAGGGGAACAAAATGAATTTTAATTTATTTTCTTAAGTTGTCACTAGCTATTTTTTTTAATGTTTGAAGTTTGCTTTTGCTAAAAAAAACTATCAAAATTTTCAAGAGAGAATTCAAAATCTAGTTCCGCTTAAATCAAAGAAACAATCTTTAGCACTGAAATTACTTAATACGAAGTTAATAGATACCGATGCGATTTTTTCATGAAACGCAGTTAAATTTTAACAAATTGCTATTCGAGCATCGCTGTTATAGGCTATTCCAAATGATTAGGCAGAAATAGATTTTGCAATCTAGATACTTTCATCGTTTGAATCCTGCTTATTGACCGTTTTGTTTAAGCTTTGTAAATTATACTTACAATAAACATTTTTTGGTCAAAGTTAATATCATTTTAAAATGTCATTTTCTTCATATTTTAATTTTTTGTGTCATTCTTAATACAAATTTCCCATTTATTTATTATTTGTCATGAAGTTCCCTTCCAACATGAACAACATGAAAAATTAAATAACCCAAGTAAGTTCCCTTCTCGTGACAACCTAGAAGAACGAAATTCCCATTTAGTTTTGCCTAAATGTTTGGAATAGCCTGTAGCTAATACAGGATTTAGTATTCTTTTATGATTCCGGACATTAGTATTTCATTACAACTACAGGCTATTCCATACATTTATGCGGAACTAAATGGAATTTAAATTTTATTAAGTTGTCACTAGTTAACTTTTTAATGGTTAAATAGGATTTTTGCTAAACAAAATGATCCGAAGCTTCATTCAATTGATAAAAATTACTAGATTTGAAAATCCATTTCCGCTTGAAACAAAGAAACCGACTATAAGCTAATTGTCCTGGTTTCTAGGGTTGTACATCGAAGGCAAAACATCAATGATTATAATCGGCGCTTACTATCGATGTTGAAAAAACATCGATGTATCGGAAATACCGATGTTTCATTAATATTAAAAAAATTTATTTATATTATATGTATAGGTTTTATTTAATAATGTAAAGATAAAATACGAAAAAAGTAACACATAATATACAAAAACCATTTATTTATTTGATTTGGTAATAGAAATATTCCTTTTTAATAGTAATTAATTTCACATTAATATTATTATACCCAATATAATAATCCTAATTTGTACCTACAGTCTATTCCAAACGATTAGGCGGAACTAACTGGAATTTTCATTTTTACCTTACTATTTTTACAGACCTTACTATTTTTACATTTCTAAAATGAAATATTGGATTTTATTACAATACTAATATAGTAATCTTAGTGTTAATTTTATATTATTTAACATAGAAATAACACTGTCATACACAATTATTTTTATTCTTTTTTAAGTTGAAATAAAGTCTGTTCCTTTGGTTTAGGCGGAACTAGATTTTCAATTCTAGTTACTTTTACCGATTAATTGAAGCTTTTGATCATTTTGTTCAGGAAAAGCCAACTTCAATATATAAAAAATAGATAATGACAACTTACAAAAATCCAGGGTTTGGAGGAATAACAACTGGGAAAGTGTCAACAAGACTCAAAAAGTGTGTTGGCGTCGTTGGTCGTTCGCATTGTTTGCAAAAATTAGAAGTTTCTTTTTATTTTTTCGTATTCTGTTAACTGCTAAGAAGAATAAGAACTAACACTATTAGTATTGTTATATCACAATAGATGGCGCTTATATTTTGTGTACTAATTTTAATAAAAATTTAATTTTTAAGATTCCAGCGCCTCTAGCGGTAGTTTCTGATTTTCAAAGTTTAAACATCGACATCGGTAGTAGACGATACTCTCACCAGATGACCATCGATGGTAAAAACATCGATGTTTTTAAAACAAACATCGATGTGTTTTTCCCATCCCTACTGGTTTCAATCAAACAATTTAATTATTCAAATAATAACTGTTGTTTCCACACACTTTTCAATGTAACAAATTTTTGTTTATTTGAATATCAAAACCAAAATTATCATTTATTTTACATTTAATCAAATGAATTTAATTATACCATTCCAATTTATTTCATGTTAATTATATAGTCAAACAAAATTAAAACAGTAAAAAAACAATAAAAACAATGTTTTAAATAATTTTTAATACTAAATATTTAATAATTATTAAATGTATTTCAGTTACCAAAACGGTAATTATGCCTTTATTAATAAATAATTAATTTAGTAATAAAATTATGTAACTTGTTTGACGTGGCTGTAAAGCGGGTTGCATGCATCACAGGGCTATTTATTCAACTTATTCTGTTAACTGTAATTATGATGTTAAATGTTAAATGAATACGTTACTTCAATCAGGTTAAATAAATAATGTGATTGATGAATTAATTAGGTGAAAATTGGAGTATGCTTTCATACATTGTTGATTATTTTTAATTGAAGCTACAAAACTAAGAGGTTATAATAGATACTGATTTATTGACGATTTTAATTGTTATGACCACGGCCCGGATGTCCGTAATTTATTAGCGATTTTAATAAGAATTGCGCAGGCGTAGTAAAAACATCTAAATGAATTTTCATAATTTTTATTTCAGTATAAGTCAGTTGTTCTCAAACTTAATAATAATAATAATAATAATAATAATCTTTATTCCAGTGAATGTAATGTACATTTTTGGAGTCGTTAAATATATCAATAAACAAGTACAGAAATAAGAAATTAAAATATCATACGTCTTATATAGTGACATATTACAATTTTACATCAATAAAATATATAAATAAAGTAAGAGTTAAAGTAAGTGTGAAAATCTATTGGTTAAATTGCTGTGGAGTTAATTCATCATCTTTAAATTCCTTTATACTATAGTAGGCCTTCGTTACGAGAATTTTTTTCATTTTATTTTTAAATTTCAAAAACTTAGTTCCCATTATATTGGGCTGGTTTCTTACGTCATATCTTGAAAAGGGTATTCTAAAATCATTCGTTTTTAAAGATGAAGAATTTTCTTTTATGTAAATTAGGATATGGTATATGTAAAGTGCTGGGGCAAAGTTAAAATACCATGCTGCATGATCAGTTCTTTACAAGGTGTGCTCCATTTGACACCGCTTAAAATTCTAATACATCTCTTCTGCAGCCTGAATAATCTCAAGGTGTCAACTGAGTTTCCCCACAAAATAATACCATAAGACATAGTTGATTGAATGTACGAAAATATGCAATTTTCATTGTTAAATATGTTGTTATCTTGGATAGTTTATATAACAAAAAGTTGTACTTATTAATATTTGTGGCAATGCTATTTATTTGTAGCTTCCAGTTAAGTTTGTTATCCAGGATAAAGCCAAGAAATTTGGCTTGGTTGCCAAAACCCTCGTAACATTCATTAACGCGCCTGTTAAATGTAAATAGCATATTTTTTGTTTTGTCAGCGTTAAGATATAATTTGTTAGCTGCAAACCAATTCTGAACTAACTTGGTATTATTTTCCATATTAGTTTTGGCATGTTCAAAATCAGGCCCTGTATTGATAAATGTTGTATCATCCGCAAACATAACTGTGTTAGACAGTGCATGTGAGGGAAGATCATTGATGTACAATATGAAAAGTAAGGGGCCCAGTATCGAACCCTGCCCAACTCCTATGTTGATTTTGGCTACAGGAGAGTGTGAATTCTTGTGATAAACGTATTGTTCACGATCAGTTAAATAGCTCTCAATAAGCTGAAGAACGGTGCCCCTGATCCCATATTGATAAAGTTTGCTTATCAATATTGCGTGCGATACACAGTCAAAAGCTTTGGAAAGGTCAGTAAAAGATGCTAACACCCATTCACCTCTCTCCAGGCTACCGACAATGTCGTTGATCAAGGACACCGCAGCTTTACATGTTGATAGTGTTGGACGAAAACCAAATTGTTTTGCTGATAGTATATTATGTGTTGTTAAAAAATTTGAATATCTGTTATAAATAGCTCTCTACTACCTTCGAAATAATGGGGGTTAAACTTATTGGCCTGTACTTGGACGGATTGTTCGGGTCACCATTTTTGTAGATCGGTATACCTTTGGAGCGTTTGAGACATGCTGAAAAAGTCCCTGTTGTGAATATCATATAAATTATATCTGTTATGGGGTCCGTTATATAGTCTGCAGAGATTTAAGGTATATTTGTTGTCCATCCGTATGAATCTGAGCAACTAGAATTCTTTAAATTTTTTATTAAGTCCTTAACTTCCTTTGAATCGACAGGAGAAAGATAAATAGAGTACGGATTACTAACTAAATTACTATTTAATAGTTCAAGCGGATCTATATTATTGGAATTATTTATTTGGCCTACTACCCCCTTTTCAGAAAAAAATTACTCAGTGCCCCCTAGAAATCTACATTCTTTAAGCGAACAAACAGAAAGATATATTTATCTATATTTCTACCTACGTTCTAAAATATAGTAAAGAAAGATGTTGTAAATAAGACACCTTGAAGCTTGAAATTAAAAATTATTTATTAAAATCATATTCTCATCTAATGAGAAGGATGAACCTGTTACGCTGCTATCAATGTATCACTCCTCGGCTCTATTTTTGTCAGCAGTATTCTTAAATCACCGCGATTAGCTATTTGCAGTCGGTTTCTTTTTTTGTTAATAGATTTGTCACCACATTGAACCCACGTTCCACTAAATATGACGAAGGAAATGCAATTAACAACTTTTGTATTATAGAACATAACCTAGAATAAGCTGTAGGAATCTGCTTTTGCAGCCAGAACTGTTGGTAGTCGTCTTTGAATTTAAATTTCAATTCGTAATTTGTTGTTAGTTCCATCAGTTCTTCTTGTAATTTTGGAGATTCTTCTATGTTTGCACTTGAAAAAGGATCCAAAACCCAATCGGGTATGTTTATTTTAAAAATATCTTCAAATCGTTGGTTGAAGTCAGAATGGAGAGCATCCAAGTGCTGACAATAGGTAAGCAAGTCTTCATCATTTCTTGATAAATTTGGAAACTGGCTGAATTCCCCTCGTCCAAAATTTCGTTTGCATTAAAGAGGTTTTGCCACAAACGCAGAAATAACAGCTTTTGTTTTTATTAAATTCAGCTCATTGCATTGAAGTTGTAGATTTATTTCATTAAATTTATTAAACAAGTCTGTCAAATAAGCTATGTCATTTTTGGATTCAATGAAGTTGGCTCTTAATCTTTGTATCATCTTTGCTTTCTAGGAACTCTAGCACTGAGTTAAAGAGTTTATAAAACTGATCCAAACAGGCACCTTTTGATAGCCAAAAAACTTCTGTATGAAGCAGTAATGCCGGGTTTACATTGGTAGAGTAACAGAGCTAGTAACTAGCGCAAGTACTAGGCGATTTACTCTACTATCTTATTTTCAGGATAGTAGGTGTTCATACACAATTGACATACTTATCTTATTTTCTGGATAGTAAGTGTCAAAACACATTTGACATCTTCACTGTAATTTTGTTGTGAAATTATCTTTTTGCAAAAAATAGTTTATGAATATGAATATACATCGTCGCCGACTTGATGCCATTAAAAAAATGGTATTTTGTATTACAGCATTTCAAATTATATTAGTCTAAAAATTATGTAAAACTAGTTATAACGTCTTTAGCTAAGCTACGGCTATAATATTAAGAATAGATTGATAACAATTATGTACGTGTCAAATATAAATATTACTTACGTTTTCAAAACTCTTATAGACGGTGTTACAGCAATAGCACAATACAAAAAAGAAAAAATAGTGAAAAAAATAAGTGAAAACTTTGGCACACCAAAAATGTTGGATTGGAGATGCGAACACTTCAAAAGAAATATTTGCAATGACTTAATGAATAATTACACAATTCGTACAATGTCCCATATTTCCATGTGTTCTAAGAATTTTGGTTAACCCCACCTCCGAGCCCTTGTTCCAAAATTAAAACAAGTTTAAAATGTATTTTCAGCAAAAATTAAAGCATTAGACCTATTTATGGTTTAATCCCTTTTGAATATGACCATAAAATTTTACAACAAATTTCCTGTCGATATTGTGTTTTGCATAAAATTATTAACAAATGTGAAGAATGAATTTACACACATTTTAGGTTTTCAATTATTAAGGTTTTTTAGGGTTTTGTAAGTATGACCACCGAAAAACCCTTATAAGAAAAATAAATGTATATTAAATAAATTTTTTTAATAAAAATAAATATTTTTAAAAGAGTTTGAAAAGGTTTCATATATCACATGGTATTGTTAAATTGAAAAGAAATCATCAAATAATACATCAATGTTACAAAATTTATGTTAACAAATAATAACTTATTTGATATGTGTTGTTTTCTATTTGTTATGACAGGTTAACACTTGGCGCCAGTTTCATATGTATCAATTTTGTGTGCTAGTGGACAAGATAGTAGCTAGTAAATACGTCGACGAGCTAGCTGCTATCCTAGCCCAACTACTGGCAGATAGTACTCTACTAGCCACAATGTCAACTGTTTACACAGGGATAGTGACTAGTAGCTAGTTACTTGCGCTAGTTACTAGCTCTGCTACTCTACCAATGTAAACCCGGCATAAGCGATTGAATTCTTCATCGTTTTCAATATAAAATTGTCTAAACAATCAATCATTCAATGTATTGCTTCTGATTTTGTTGATTGCTTTAATGACATAATGTAATGAACTATGCAGGCGTTCACTTAGATTTTTGGCAACTAAATGTTGACGGTGGATGACACAGTGTACAACGAATACATTTGACACCGCCTTTTTAAAATATACAAAAAAAAACCTTCATAGCGCCCTATCGTCGCTGGAGCAAATACACCCGAGGCTACTATCGCCCCCTTGGATCGTTCCAGCGCCCCCCAGGGGGCGGTATCTCGCACTTTGAGAATCACTGGTATAAGTGAATAAATTATTTAAAAATATCTATTAATTCATTCACGATGTTTCCTCATTTGAATAAGGCAAATTCCAATATTATCATAAGATCTTTAAAATAAGACCTTGTTTATAAAAATTAATTTAAATTTATACCAATTCAACCATAGTGAAACAACAGTTTATATAAAATAATAATAATCATAATAATAATAATAATAATTTAGCTCCACTAGTCTCTTGTATGACGCGGCTCAAAAGGTTGCTGAAGTTTGAGATTAGTGGACGCTTGTCAAGACCTGACAGACCCCATAATAATAATAATAATAACTTTATTGACATACTTTAAATTAATGTGAAGTGTGAATTTTCACACATTGCAGGGTTTCGCAGGTATATAATAAGTGAGGGCGGCATGCTGCGTGTGTAGGACAAATTTTGCTTTGTAGTAATCACGGCAAAATGAACGATATTTTAAAAATAGGTTTGTGTCCGGGTTCCGGGTTTGATCCGTATTTCTCCAGGTCGCGTGAAATATAAACCTGACTTATTTTTATATAATACTGACGGTTTGTTACGCCGTTTTCTGCCTTTCTTACACTTCAAGTATTTTCTGAATTTCTGACCCCCGCTCTTCAAGCGATTTTCTGAATATTTGCGCCTCCCTTTCATCGCTTTTTTGATTTTCTTTTCTTATTTTATGAAGCATATATTGTATATAATAATAAATATTTTAAAATCCATTCACGATGTTTCTTTATCTGAGTTTGGTATGATAGGGTGGCAGTTTTGTTGGTAGCCACGAAAAATAACAAGACATTTGATAATAAAATATCAAAAAAAAAAATAGTGGTTTTTCTATTTAATAGATTTTATTTAATATAAGTCAGTGGCGCAGCCAGGGGGGGGGCGACGGGCCTGGGTCCCTCCCAGGACTAGCAGATTACACGGCGCTGCTCGGGGAGTTGAAGATAATATTTGTTAAACACAACCAGTGGCGCAGCCAAGGGGGGGGCGGGCTTGCTCGGAGAGTTGAAGATAAAATTTGTTAGCCACAACAGTAGTTAATTTTTAAATTACTTCATTGTAAACAATATTGGCATTTTTTATTTTATTTTTTTCGTATAAATAAACTTTTTTGTACAATGTATCATTATGTAATTGTAATTTGTAACATGTAACATGTATATCTATAGGATGGGGTGCTAATAATCTTAGCTATTGAAGCACCCATAAATAAATGAACTAAAAAAAAAAAACATTTTTTTAATATTGGCTACTCTTGATAGAGGCCGTTATTGTTCAAGTGAAAATACATCACTTTCCAAATATGCTCCAACGAATTATATGAAGGGGAGCGTTGATCCTTTTTCCCCTGACATATCGACTAAAATATTCGCCCAGTCAAATGATAAAACTGTTTTAAACAACTAATTACTCGATTCAGATAAGATAAAGTGAAAATCTGACTTCGATATAACCTTCACACGAGTCGGTACAAATTGTGGCCAAGCGGCTGATTTAGAGAACTGAACATAAGAAAAATAATGAGACTTCAAAAATGTATTTATCGAAGAAAAAATCAAGTGAAAGTTTTTGATACATGGATTAACAATTACATTTTTTTATCAACAAATAATGGAATTATTATTTGATATAAACATCAATATCTAACAGCAGGGGTGTCGAATTGATTTGGGTCGCAGTCTATTTTACATGCAAAATGATAAGCAGTGACAGAACTTTAAATATTCCGAAGGGTTTCTTGACATTTTTTTATAAACAGAAAAGGGAAAGAGAGTATATTTTACATTTTTAAATATATTTTTCCCCTAAATAAGCTCAAGTGATTTTGATTACCGCTTCAGGGACCACAAAAAATAAAGTTGAGCCTTGCCCTTCCCAAGACAAAATCCTGGCTGCGCCACTGATATGAGTTGATAATATATTAATTGAACACAAAAAATATAGGTACAAATTAGATTGGAAGAATGTAATTATTTTTTAATGTCAAATTTTATGCAACCAACCAAAAAAATATCATGGCTTACTCAGATGAGCACTGGCTTATATTTAAAACTAGTGGTGTGCCGGCTATCCGTATCCGTATCCACGGATGATCTGTAACTACAAGCTTGCCTCTTAAAACGCCCTAGGTGGAGTATATTTTATTTTGGCGTTTTGACTGCTGTCAGCATCACATTATTTGCTGGTGGTTTTAGAAACTTAATTTAACCTGTACTACATTCTAGCAATTGAACGGTTTATAGGAACAGCGCGATATATCAAACTATCCCTTCAAGGTCTCTGTACTTACATGGAAGATTCGTATCCGTATCCACGGATTAGAAAACAAATAATCCCTATCCGTATCTATATCCGCAGATCTGGCTTTTATGTGATCCGGCACATCTCTATTTTTTTTTGCTCCGGACGTTAGGTGGCAACCCTAGCCATCGCCTCCGAGCCTTGATTATCACTTGCAAAATAGCGTATTATTTAAATTTACACCACACTTATAGTATTTTAAATGAGACTGTATCGTTTTAATTTAAAAATAATATTATACTTCTCCATGCTATTAGCCATTTAGTTGCATGGTATGTATAGAGAATTAAGCTTTGTTATGAGGGCACACGGTACGCGCCGCTAGTTTCGAGTTAATGTAGATAAATAGTGCACAAAACAATACTAGCTTCACAAGTGCTTGTTAAATAGAGTACATATCTTTGTAGTGTTTATATTGGGTTAAACTTTTAAGTAATGCTGTTAGAGTATTTTCCTCCATTGTTAAAGTACTTTTCAAAACATACAAAATTACATTCAAACTTTTTAGATCTCGTTTTCACAAAATTATAAAATGCAATTTTAATTTCTGAATTCAGTATTAAAATTCTCTTCTCTAGACAGAATATTTTGAATAGTTTATGAAAAATAGTTGTGTTGAAAATTCGCGATGTTAATTTTAAAATCTTGACGTACGGGAAACATATTTTTGACGTCATAACTTCTTTATTTACCCGACAGATGTCAGGTAAGTAATATCCTTTCGCTAGGATAGAACATGATGTATAAACACATGTTATTCTTACACGCCATATTTAATTAAAAAGTTTCTACTGCCATTATTTTTAATAATCAAAGTAAAACGAGACAAATCGTAAAATTTTATCAAGATGTAACATAAACCACATGTGTTTTATGTCCACAAGTTTTAGCAAATTACTAAACAAGATACAGAGGCACAGGGAAAAATATTTCAAGAGTACCCGCAAAAATACGGAGATTTGCGAGCCTTACTAAATAAAAATTCGACGCTGACAACTCGCGAAACAGCAGGCCGATCGATTAGTTAAAAGACGATTGCAAGATATGGAATGATTCAGGTCGAAAAGTGGATAGCATCACCAGTATCTCTCCAAACTAAGTATTGCCTGCTGACTTAACACATTCTTTTCATTCCTTGCCAGACAACTTAAGGAGAGGCTCAACAGTTTCTTATACAGAAGTAGCAAATTTGGAACTGTACTCTTTAATACCATACATAATTTTCCAGAACTGATTCTTTTGTTTTTGTTTCATTTAGGCTGCGTTCAGAGCTCTTGAATTAGTTGACTGCTCACTGTGCGTTGTGGATAAGTTTAGTATATAGTTTTAACGTTTAGGGCAGTGTGAACAGCTATGGAAATTAGTGTGTTACGAATAGTACGACATTTATGTATCTTTAAACCAACTACGACTGCGTCATCTGGCAAGAGTTTGTATACACACCAGTTTTGCCAGTGAAAATCTCTTCATAAAATGTTTATTATCTATTATCGTTTTCCTAATTCTGCATTTTTACTAACAAAACCTAACTTAATTATCTAAATTGATCATATTTACTGTTCGTCTTTGTAATTTAGGGCGAGATTTGTTGAAATCGGAGCGATGACATTTTGTTAGGTTATGCAAAGGCATACAATGTAGACGTTCTCTACAATGTAGACTGAGGTAGCCAATGTATGTTTATATGTCTGTCTCATTAAGACAACTCACTAACTACAAAGTTTGGAAAACTATCGACAATCCACAACGTGTAAGGGATTTAGAGCTCTGAATGATTGATCTGACTCGCGTTACCATATGATAAACTTGTTAGTGATAAACAATGCACAAGTCATAGTCTATAGTAGATTAATTTAAGAGCTCTGAACGCAGCTTTACTTACAAGGGTGGATCAATAAGTATCCGTGTTTGAAGAGAGGTGGCGTTGCTGAAGGAAGTTGGCATTACCGTCGTGTTCTGCCATCTGCCAAACGATACCATACTAAATTTCAAACTGATTCATAAGTTAGTTTTTATTTGGCAGCTAGTTGTAACACACGTGTTTCGTGTTTCTCGATAAAATGGAAAAGAAACAATATCGATCCGTAATTCACTTTTTATTTTTGGATGGCAAAACATGCGAAGATAAAAAAACGAAGTTAGATGTTGTCTATGGGGACACTTCACCATCTATGATAACCGTGAGATATTGGTACAACGAATTTAAACGTGGTTCTACATCTGTTTTTGATGAGGAGCGGCCAGGCCACCCGGCAGACGTGGTTACCGAGGAAATTGTTAAAAAGGTCCTCGATATGATTCTTGCTGATCGCTGAACTAAAGCGCGCGAAGTAGCAGAGGCCGTAGGTGTGTTATACGGAATGGCAATCAGTATTTTCATGATAAGTCAAGTATGAAAAAGGTGTCGGCCCGATGGGTGTCGCGATTGCTCACGGTGGACAACAAGCGGATATGGCTGTCAGTGTCGAAGCAGTGTTTGGACCTCTTTAATCGAAATTCTCAGGAGTTTTTGCGTCGAGTCGTCACCTTTGATGAAATCTGGATACATTATTATACACCAGAGACCAAGCGACTGTCAAAACAATGGATTTTTCTAGGTGAATCTGCTCCGAAGAAGGCAAAAACGGTCCCGTCGGCTGGAAAGGTCATGGCCAAGATTTTTTGGGATTCGATTTATTCGATTTTTTGGGTACAGACACCATACTCGCCCGATCTGGCTCCCTGCGACTTCTTTCTGTTCCCCAATATGAAAACATGGTTCCAGGGAAAAAATTTAGCTCAAACGAAGAGGTTGTCGCCGAGACAGAAGCGTATTTTGAAGAGTTTGACAAATCGTATTTTTTGGAGGATTAAAGAAATGGCAGAAATATTGGAAAAAGTGTATCTACCTAAAAGGAGACAACGATGAAAAATGAAAAAAAAAAAATGTGAAAAACTGGCGGCTTCATCCGTGGTTCCACTTGTCACGTGGGTGGTTTGATTGAGACACAACTCCTGGTTTCAACATAACAAATTTATTAAATATGTATATCACATTTACAATATATGTTTGAATTGGTCCATGCAGTTGGGGAAGTCTTTGGTCCACCCCGTTTTGGCCATGATCGGCTTGGACCTATCTCCGAGGCGGGGGCTACCCATCCGGGAGTCGAGGAGCCTGGAGAAGTCTTCTTCCACTCACATGGTGACTGCTTGCTTGGCTGCACCCTCGTTACAAGAGTCTGGCGTCGGTGTCGTGGTCGTCACCTTGTGGACTATTACGTGCAGCGCAGTTAGCTATGTTCCACTGCTTCCATATTTTGTGACTTCCAGCCTTTTTGTAACGAAAATTGAATGCGGGTACTTATTAATCCACCCTCGTATACAAGACTCACAATATGAAAAAAAAGTAAAAAATCTAACTAATAGGATATTTTAGTGTAAAAAATTGTTATGTAATTGTAATTAAACAAATTGCATTATAGGTGCCATCTTGTAAGATATTCGACTCATATTTGCGAACAGTGCGTCAAATTATAACTAAAGCTTCATTCTACAAATATGTTTCTAGCTATTTTGTATAATGCTAAATAATGATAATGATAAATAAAGCTGCAGCATCGAATTGAAACAGATGGTTAACTAGAGATTCCCGAAAAAAAAAATCTACCAAAAGGGAGTCACTATTTAAGATTGTTAAGAAGGCGATGTTATCGAAAAAGTCAACTTGATCTTTTGCACCTTTATAACCTGCAATTAGTAATTGTATTTTGATTTGATTTACTTATAATCCTAGTATAATCCTTCTCAAAAACTATGAATTCCATTAGCTCATCTTGTACTTTCTTAATTTCTTTAGTACTTTAATTTTTAATGACCCAAGATGCAATTTTTTATACTATGCTTTTAATTATTTGCATTATATATGCAAGTAAGTGAAACTAAGTTCTCGACGGATAAATAAAACAGTAATTTTCCTGACAGACATCCGGCTTCTCTCTTATGTATTCCGTAGTTTGTTAAATATCTAAACCGTTCATGCCTTAACAAGAAGAAACTTTCAACTAAAGTATTATGTACTAGAATATCAATAAATTTATTCAAATAATAACTCGAGACTAAATTTCAATTAAAAATTTATAAAATAGATTATAAATATGTTAAACTTGCAGAACTTGACTTTAGAAAATATTTTAAATTAATTTAGTATTTAAAAGGAATGCAATTTTAATTCCCTTATAAATATTATATGTTATTTTGAAAAAGCTCTCTAAAACATGTCGATTTGTGAAGCCTGTAACATTCAAGATGCGCTAAAATAGACGAACAGAAGATTGAATATCTAGGACGATCATGTTGAGAGAAAAGGAGAAGGAATACATATATTTTCAAAAATCTAATGGGAGAAGACCTAATAGATCTGGTTCCATTTAACGATAAAATAATGGACAGACAGGAAGAAATTCCTAATCGTAAGAAAAAAAAAAGATTCTCTTTTTTGCAAATTTTTCTTAGTAACTGTTAGTCAATTTTTTCAATTTCAATTTATTTTAATTAATACTATTACATTAGATTTACATATTACAATTTATTCTATATATATTTATTCCTTACATTATAATTTTAACTAAAATATAAATTTAATTTCTGCCTGTTGGCTTGAAATCTATTTTGTATTATTTCTTATTATTTTCTTTTTCTTTGATTTCCTTTCTCCTTTCTATTACCTCTTTCATCCATGTATATCCGCAGCCATTTCCGTTTAAAATATCTTCTCTTGTTCCTCCTTTGCTTCTCATTTCTTCACATCCTTACAGCATGTGTTCAACCGTCTCCCTTTCTTCTCTGCACATTCTACATCGTTTCTCCTCCTCTTTTAACCAAAATTTGTTTGTTTTTTCTTCATTCCCACATCTAAACTTTGCAATTATTCTTTTTTTTTTTTCCCGTTTCCCTTTTCTTTTAGATACAGCGGTCTTTGCGTGCTCCAATTTTTCTTGTACTTATAATTGTACCTTGATCCGCTTATTCTCTCGCTTAATTCTTGTTGTTGTATGTCCTTCATTCTTTCTATTATCTCCTGCATTCCATGTCCACTCTCTCTTTTTCCTCCTTACTTCTTCTGTTGAATAGCCTCCGTATTCGTACATTTTACTTCTTTTTATCTCCCATTTTGATGTTTTTTTTTTCTGTTTTATCTCTATTTTCCAATTCCTTCCAGCATTCGTTTAATAGTTTTTCTTGGTTCTTTGGTATGTTTTCTTCAAATGTTATTGCTCTTTTAAGGGCTTCTATTTTAATTTTGTACACTTTCGTCTCCTCTAATACTATGTACTCTGGTGTACATTCATCTAGACCCAACATCCACTTAAGATACCTATTCTGTACCTTCTCTAGCGGCTCATTCTTCTCCCATCCCCACACCTCTTCTCCATACATGATAATGCTTTTTATTAGGGCTTCGAACATGAGCATTCTTATGTGGTATTCACCTTTAAATTTTCTTTCACCTAAGCTCCAGATCTGCGGAATTGCTAGCATTGCCCTTTTACTTAGCTGCTTAATATATATTAGTAACTGTTAGTCTACTTCAGCGTTCTTCAACCTTTTTGCACCTGGGTGAAAATACGATAAATATTTCGCGGACCAGCTGAAAGCTAAGATAATTTGATATACGTGACTGCAGAGTTGTTTCTGGGATACGAAGTGCCGCATTGACATCCTTTTGAATTCTCTGTTTGGTTTTTATTATAGGCTGAAAAAGTATTTTCGCACAATAGGATGTCGAAAAAATGACCAATAATTTGTTAGCTTTATAACTCAAAGATGGATGTTCTTTTTCTTTGGTATTTCCAAAATTAAGACAATGATTGCATTTTATGTCTGGACACCAGATTGACATCAGAAGGACAACTCGATCAGCTTTTATTTTTTTTTAAGAGGACCAAATGGACATATCTTCCAAGAATGGATTATTAATCCAGACGTTACCTTTACGAGAATCCTTATTTTCAGGGAAATTATTATGAAAATTTTCAGCTAATGCTCTTAAATGTTGAATTATTATGTTGAATTTGACTTTCTGGTTGACATCAGCAGCAATCAAAAATTCTTCCAAAAGTGGAAACATTTCTATATCATTCTCTTGTAAGTGACTATTCCAAAGAGCTAGCTTCTTTTTGAACGTATCCATTTTATTTCTTAAATTAAAAATATTTGTATATGACCCTTGCAGAGAAATATTAACTTCATTGGGCAAACTGAATATGTCCGCCATGTAAGCAAGTTTTGCCAGCACTCAAATGCACAACAAAATCTGGAAACACGATCTAAAAAAGTATGAAAAATAGCCGCAAGAGGCATTGTATTGGGGCTGGTAAATAATAAATAAATCATGGTTCGGACAAAAGTTTCTGCGTCGACTAGAAAAATGTGCTGTATACTCTTGAACAGAGTATGTATCTGTATGATTCGGTCGAAATTTTTCGCGGACCGGCACGAATTTTCTGCGGACCGGCACCGACCATAAATTTAAGAACCCCTGCTTTAACCAATTTAATAACAAATTTCATTGTGTCCCGTTTTATTTATTTTTTTTTCCATAAAATTGAATCCGTGCATTAACATAAATGGAATCAAATTTTGTCTTCTATATCCATGTTTTGAAGTAATAGTTTTCGAAAATAAAATATTACGCAGAATCTTTGATCTCATTCAAATTAATGGTGAATGGTGAATGGAGAATATTCGAGAACTGTAGTCAGGGCCAAGTATCACTCAAGAACTGACAGGCAGACGATTACAGTGGATAGGACATGTTATGAGGATGAGGGAGGACAGAATGGTTAGGAAGATATGTGGGAAGGAAGATTAGGAAGAGATGGAGATATAAGCTAACCGAAGATCTAACAAGTATTAGTATACACTGCACATGGCAAGACCTGACAATGAACAGATCAAGATGGAGGACTTACATGAGTGAGGCCAATAGTCAACCTGACTGATAGAACCGTCTACCGGAAATGGCAAGCAATTACACCGCCGAAGCCTACAGCATACTCAAGGTAACAGAGGCCATAGCAAATAATGAGTTTCAAAATAATATGTATGTCATATTTACGGACTCCCTCAGCGCAATACAAAGCATGCAGCAAATGTATCCGAAAAGTAAGATAGTACAAGATATCCTGGCTAACATCCACAAAGCAACAACACAGGGTACTAAGATCGTCATAATGTGGATTCCATCCCACATGGGCATCGAAGGAAACGAGAAAGTGGACAATGCTGCAAAAGAAGCTACTACAGAATCGATAACTTCAATCCCATGTCCCTTGCAAGATCTGAAAAAAGCAATTAGAAGATAAACTAAAGAACACTGGCAGACCGTTTGGAAGAACATACACGAAAATAAACTTAGATTAATCAAAGAACACACGGCGAGATAGAAAACAAAATACAAAATACAAAATACAAATGAATGATGAAAAAATATTAACAAGATTACGAATAGGCCGTACGAAAATGACACACCAACATCACTTCCATAATTTGCAACAGAGTATCTGAAAAAATGACAAGAAAACCTTACTGTACAACACATAATAATAGATTGCCCGGAATATACAGTTGAAAGAAGAAAACATAAAGTCGCGAATACCCTAAAAGAAGCCCTTGCGGACAACATAAAAAACCTAGACAGTACCCTACAATTTCTTAGAGAAACTAATCTAATCCACAAATTATAAAAACTAACTAAATATTATGTATGTACCTTATATGTTTATATGAATATGAATGCTATTATGAAATATCTATTGGATACCTAAATGTTTTAGTCTGTAATATTATTTGATATATATATAAATCCTATAATATAATACGCCTGTTTGTATGTTCGTATGTTCGACCGGTCGTTTCTTCATTCCCCGATAGAGGCGCGCATATGTTAATTATTTATGTAAATTGTTTAAAATATATTGTTGATGCAATAATAGTGAATTTTCTACGAACACTTTTTATAATTATTATAAGATGCAATAATAGTGAATATTCTACGAACACTTTTTATAATAATTGATAGAATAGACCATATTAGTGTGTCGTCACATACATGTGCTGCCATCTGAGAGCTGATTCCTTTTGAAGTTTAAAATACATGGGACATTACTTTTGTTACCTTAATTTTATAAATATTTTCAATTTTGGAGCATAAAATATATATTTTTGATAAATATATAATAATATATACAGTCCAGATACTTTATATTATAGAAAATTCAAATAAAAGGAATCCAACCGCGAGACGGCAGCACTGAATTCCAATTTGTGACGTAGTTACTAATATGGTCTATTGTAAGAAATTATTGTTTATGTATTGGACAGTAGTGTGCTGTGAATTTTTGTTTTGAGTGTTGACATTAAATTAGTAAAAATGACAGTTGTGTTTTTCATTAAAAAATCACTTCACAATTGTTAATTTAGTTGTGAAATACACGGATCGGTTTTTTTACGAAACAAAACACAGAAAAACGTTATCCTTCCGTGATATTCGATATTTTTGATTAAAATTATTATTAGCAGAAAAATAATTATTTTAAAAAATATTTGGTTTTGATGAAAGTAAGAAAAATGTGACTTTTTTTCTTTATTATTATTATTTCAATGCTTTATTATTTTTTTATTTCTACGATTTATAGGACAAGATTTACAATATCCCACTGCAAACTCTATACAGATGGCAGCACATAACGACTACACTAAATAATTCAAGAATTATCAGTGGCTCTAAAACAATGGTTTCTGTTTATTTATCACATTAAAATATCATTTACCTTTTAGTTTAGGTTAGATTCACCTTAAAATAGGGTGACCAGATTTCAGTGAAGGGAAAACGGGACACAGGAAAAAAAAAGAAGGTCTTTGTTTCCTCCCAGATCCAAGTGAAGAGCAAAAAAAAAGGTTCGCACCTCCCAAATTCAAAGTGAAGAGCAAAAAAAAAAAGGTCCTCACCTCAGATTCAAAGTGAAAAGCAAAGAGATTCAAAAACCGGGACAATCGGGCGTCCCGAGAACAGTTTTAGGGACACCGGGACAATTGACCGAAAACCGGGACGGATGGTCACCCTACCTTAAAAGCACTATCTTAGGTTATGGTTGATAACTGTTTATTTTTTTTTTTTTTTATAAACCACCTAAAAATAAATTGTATTTTAACTGTTCTGTGCAGGGCTAGGGACAGTGATTCACCTTAAAAGCACTATCTTAGGTTATGGTTGATAACTGTTTTTTTTTTTTTTATAAACCACCTAAAAATAAATTGTATTTTAACTGTTCTGTGCAGGGCTAGGGACAGTGATTCACCTTAAAAGCACTATCTTAGGTTATGGTTGATAACTGTTTATTTTTATTTTATAAACCACCTAAAAATAAATTGTATTTTAACTGTTCTGTGCAGGGCTAGGGACAGTGATTCACCTTAAAAGCACTATCTTAGGTTATGGTTGATAACTGTTTATTTTTTTTTTAAAACCACCTAAAAATAAATTGTATTTTAACTGTTCTATGCAGGGCTAGGGACAGTGATTCACCTTAAAAGCACTATCTTAGGTACGCTTTTTTCACTATTTTAGGTATTTTAGGCACTATTTTAGGTACGCAACACAGTTGGCAACAGGTGCACTAGTATATATATATATATATATATATATATACATAATGTATGACTTCTTCTTCTTCTTTGCGCTTCTTTTTTTTAATTGCTTTATTTTAGGACGCTTCAGCTACTTCGGCTATTAGCGTCCGACATAATATGTACATATTTAACAAATTATATCTTATATATATATATATATAAAAGAAGCGCAAAGAAGAAGAAGAAGTCATACATTATGGGGCGAAATATTGAATTATGTCATGGTATTTATAAGAATAGCTTCAACCTAATTTAAAATTATATCCAACCGTCATCTGCATCCCTTGAAATATTGTAATACCTTGTAAAAACTTTAAAATTATTAATTTATTTTAATAAAACACCCAATAAATCAAAATCGAACTATAAAATATGTTACTAGAATATCGAAAATATGGTAGTCTAGAATTTAAACTCACACCGTGAGAGATAAATCAAAAAAACCTATAAATTATAGCGTAGAATATCACGAGATTTATCATCATTTTATAATAGGTGTGTCTTGCTAATTTTAAAGGATGCATCTACGCGCCCTTTACAAGATTGTCTGACACAGGAAACCATTTTGTAGCAAGGTTAGCAGAGATATAAAACTAGATTGAGTGCTATTGAGATGAGATATCTCAGAGAATACGGGTACACGAAGGGAAAATTTGATGATTCTACAAAATTATTTTGATTAAATTTTTGTTTCATTATACGCGATTTGAATTAATGTTTCGCGAATAAAATCACCCGGCGTTTGTGAAATATTTTAAACCATAAATTTCTAAATTTGATTTGGGTAGTAATAATATCTAATTTAAGGTGTGTTTCTAATTATGCAACTTTTTAAAAATGGGGATTACAGTAAGATGTAAATACACTCGGTGGCAAAAAATGGAAGTTTTCCGATTATAATTAAAGGTTTATAAAAAAGTATTTAATAGTTTGTTTATATAAGAAGTCTGTATAAACAAAGTTTTGTTTTTGTTAACTAAACAGGCTATAACAATGAATAATGCCCGCTTGAACGAAGACTATATAATATCGCATATTAAGTAGAGGTATTTTAACACAAATAACTCATTGTTGACATAAAATTTTGCGCATTAGTTACGCATCTCAGGGATTTCTAAACTTTCGCAAGTGTTTTTTTTTTATGCGATAAAAATAAAACGTACTTTATAAAACCGGGCTAGTGTTAATAGAGTAGTATCAGTATTGTACCGGATACGAGGGCTACCTATTAAGTTTTTACAAAAACTAAGAAAGAAAAACATTTTTTTTGAACAAACTGTTTTATTGCTTTTCAAAATATTCGCCTTTAAGATTTATACACTTTTGCATGCGTTTCAACCAATTCTCGAAATATTTTTTCCACTCTGAAGTTGGTATTTCAAAAACATGGTTTTCGGAAGCTTCAACTGATTCTTGAGGTGATGAAAAACACTGTCCACGTATTTTTTGTTTGACATTGGGGAACAAAAAAAAGTCATTAGGGGATAAATCAGGTGAATATGGGCAATGAGACATTAATTCGATATTTTACTCTTTCAAATAATCAATTGTTTGACGTGTATGGGAGCTTGCATTGTCATGATGCAGAATGATGCGACATTTTTGGTTGTTTTTCCTGATTTTGTCGATGACTTCTGGCAAACAAATTGTTGTATACCTATTTGGCATTAACTGTTCTCCGATCCTCTAAAGCAGTCCTTCTTAAACTTTCTGATGTCGCGGTTCCCCTGTAACTCAAATCAATAACCCACGGCCCCCCTAATTTTTGTTTTTGGAACCAAGATGAGCTAAAATATATACATACATATAGTTTTTTACGCTCAGATCATTCAATAATCTATGTATAATGAAGAATAATATTTATGTAGCATTAAAGTTAAAGCTCATCCTTTTTAAGTAATAAAATAATTAACCCCTTTCCTGTGGCGTAATATTACGTTTTACCAAAATTTTCCGACAATTCTGAATTTTCTTCCATTGATAGCTTGAAAAACTTATGTTAAAAACCATTTTTGGTCATAATATATCACTTAGATTGTTTTAATTAGATATAATAAATAAAATAAAACAAAATGTTTTTTTATTTTTTTCGCAAATACTCCACAATGAGCGAAAATTTAGAAAAAATGTATTCCACAGGAAAGGGGTTAAGTTTTATATTTACGATTCCTCGCGGCCCCCTTGAGGGAACACCACGGCCCCCTAGGAGGCCGCGGCCCACCACTTTAAGAAGCACTGCTCTAAAGGAATGGTTGCGACATGTCTAGTATAACTGAAGAAACAAGCGCTCATTTTCTTGGAAGTGCTTCGTGAACGAACAACTTTTGTGGGTTTCGGTTTATCTTGGAAGACCCAAACAGTGGATTGTTGCTTAGTTTTCGGTTCATATGAATAAATCCAAGGTTCGTCCCATGTAACGATGTTGTATACGGATGTTGCAGTGCCTAGGTTGAATTTTTTAGCATTCCCTTACACCAATCACACGAGCCTTTTTTTGAGCTTCGATCAAATTATGCGGAATCCATCGGGAACAGTCCTTTTTCACAGCTAAATATTCATTCAAAATCGAATGTGTTGCAGTCTGCGATATACCAAAGGATGCCTCTATCTCACGGTAAGTTACATGCCTTGCCGGCCGGCGTAGCGTAGTGGTAACACTATGCTCTGTGTTGCTAAGGTCTCGGGTTCAAATCCCGTTCAGGCATCGATTTTTTTTTTAAATAAAATTATCCTGGCTAATTGCCGAAGAAGCAAAGGCCATTAAAATAAAATTTAAAAAAGTCACATGCCGATCTTCTTCAATCATTTTGGGCACAGCATCGATGTTTTTTTAAATCACAACCGACTTTGGTCGACCTTCACGAGATTCATCATTGACGGACGCACGACCACGACGAAATTCTGCAAACCAATTGTATACAGCCTTTTCTGATAGTGCTTCATTACCAAAAGTTGAACGAAGCGAATCTATGCATTGTTGTTGAGTTAGGCCTTTACTAAAATCGTAAAAAAACTATCCAACGAAAACCTTCACGAGTAATATCCATTTTTTCACAAACTTGTATTTTTTATACGCTCAATGTCAACAAACTACTCGGTCAATTTATAATGCCACTGATTTTTCACAATAACAAAAGCCAAATTTTACGAATATAGTAATGACACCTTTTAATATTGCCATCTAGTGGTCGTTTGGAAAAACATAAAAGGTAACCCTCGTACGAATCCTAGTTGAAGCATGGATCCCATAAGTGAATACTATTTGTGTTCTCTTCAAAACTGATATTTCAAATGAGTAATTATTGTCTTTACAGTAAAAGATTAACAAATAATCGGCAAAACAGGTAAACATTTAATTGGTAAAACTTTAATGTTGAAGTTAGTAAGTTAACAAGAGACATATACACTACGTATAATATAAGAGACCTGACAATACAAAATTTCATAATCCTAAGCGCTATAAATTTATGTTTATTGACGAAAACACTTCTCCGTAATTACAGTGACATTATTTGAATTGTTTAAGTTATAAACTGGAATGCCTCTATGCACATAACTTATGTAACACGCTTTGACATATTATTCAAATGATCGCGAACGTACAGGGATTAACACAATATTCTGCTCGAGGTTGCATACGTGAAGGTAATTCTAATAAATTGTTATGTCAAAAACAAGAATTTTCCATTGTAATTATTTGTTCATTCTGTTTTACTAATTAATAATTTGAAATTGATTTCACTTTAAATGATTCATAGAATTTGAATCACAAAGTTCTGATTGTTTGTTAAATTTGATTTGCAAAATATTTACTGAATTGAATCGTCATTTTACGAATACAATTTTCTGTTCTGCGATTACCGGATAATTCACGTGATTGAAAAATGTGTTCTGTGAAATTTAACATTACTGTCAAAATATTTAATTAAACCCGAAAAAACAACAATAATATAATGAAAACTGCGGCTAGTTATAGGTTATTTCAAACTTTTTAGCGGAACCACATGGAATTTTAATTTTCTTTATTAGTCACGAGCTAATTTTTTAATGTTTGATGTTGACTTTTGCTAAATAAAATGATCAAAAGTTCCAATCAAACTTAGTTACTTGAATTCAAAATCTAGTTCCGCTTCAATCAAAGAAACAAGCTATATACGAGGGTTACCTTTTATGTTTTTACAAACGACCCCTAGATGGCAATATTGAAATGTGTCATTACTATGTTCGTAAAATTTGACATTTGATAATGTGAAATCAGTGGCAGCTTATAAATTGACCGAATAGTTTGTTAACAGTTAGCATAAAAAAACAAATTTGTGAAAAAATGGATATTACTCGTGAAGGTTTTCGTTGGATGATTTTCTACGATTTAACTAAAGGTCTAACCCAACAACAATGCATATATTCGCTTCGTTCAACTTTTGGTAATGAAGCACCATCAGAAAAGACTGTTTACAATTGGTCCGTCAGTCATGAATCTCGTGAAGGTCGACCAAAATCGGTTGTGATTCAAAAAACATCGATGCTGTGTGCAAAATGATTGAAGAAGATTGGTTTGTGATTAACCGTGAGATAGAGGCATCCTTTGGCATATCGCAGACTGTAATACATTCGATTTTTGATGAACCTTTAGCTGTGAAAAAATCTGTTCCCGATGAATTCCGCATAATTTGATCGAAGCTCAAAAAAAGGCTCGTGTTGATTGGTGTAAGGGAATGATAAAAAAAAATTAGGCACCTAGGCACTGCAAAATCCGTATGTAACATCGTTACATGTGACGAAACTTGGATTTATTCAGATGAACCGGAAAGTAAGCAACAATCCACTGTTTGTGTCTTTCAAGATGAACCGAAATCCACAAAAGTTGTTCGTTCACGAAGCACTTGAAAATGATCGCTTGTTTCTTCGGTTGTACTGGACATGTCGCAACCATTTCTTTAGAGGATTGGAGAACAGTTAATGCTGAATGGTATACAACAATTTGTTTGCCAGAAGTAATCGAAAATATCAGGAAAACCAACCAAAAACGTCGCATCATTCTTCATCATGACAATGCAAGCTCCCATATGGCACGTAAAACAATTGATTATTTGAAAGAGAAAAATATTAATTGTCTCATTGCCCGTATTTACCTGATTTATTCCCTAACGATTTTTTTTGTTCCCCAAACGCTATTGTCTCCAATGTACATTTAGCTGATGAAATGGGACAGAAAATACGATTTATGGGACATAAAAGCCGAAAGGTCATTTTGCAGCTCAACAACAATAGGCCTTGTACTGAGAAGTTCTTCCGTATGCTCCGCATTCATACCATTTCGGATTATATTTATTTTGATCGATACAGAACTCTAGCTAGACAAGGCTTTCGAGATGTACCAGTTCACTGCTCCCAAACTAATATTTCGAGCAGTAATCGGTACTGACCCAAGGGATGGCATAATATCATTCTATGACGGTATATTCCTATTTATTTCTATTTTATTTAGATATTTTGAAAACGTGTCGTAATAAAACGTATACTTTTGCATATCCATAATATTTCTGGTTATTATTCTGTAGGATTAGAGGTTAGTATTGGGTTCTCTAATACCCTTTTCACACTAGATCTTTAAGATCGGATGTTGAAGTGAACCGTATGGTCTCGTCTAAATACAAGCGATGTTTAAGACAGAGATCTGCGTCTTAAACTTCGTCCGCATTGCCAACTTAATTTCTATTATAAAAAAATACTCCTTGAATTTGTGCTGTCAACATTTTATATTATCATAAACAAGAATACTGTATTATATCGACGTTATAAGAAGTTTATACTTATGTTTATACATAAATCTATGAGATATTCTACAGTAATTTTATTTAAAGAATCAGGAATTTTTACGTTAAAAAGTTTATACATACAACAAATACTCTACTATATTATAAAAAACCCTTCAGCAATCGAAATTACCCAACATTCATATAACACAAGAAATTTAATTAACAAACAAGCCAAGCCTCCTAGATTTCACAAAACATTAACAAAAAATCATTTCATGGGACACACTAGTAAACTATATAACTTATTTCATAAGTACATAACCGACAACAATATAAATGTTACTTTGATTAACTATAAAGTAGTAGTAAAACTTTGGATAAAAAATAACAATCAAATAGAACGTATTTTGGATAAATAAAGAGGAGAAAGGAGTGAAAAGGGTGGAGGAGGAGGAGAGAAAGACAAGAAAGAAAGATTTTTTTTTCTCCTTGTCTTTTTCTCGCACCTCATCTCGCCACTACTCTAGATGTTACACACTTTGGTTTATGTTTAATAAATTTACAAACTGTTAAATCTTTCATATTATATTATTACATATGCTAATGTGACATTCATTGTTTAAGTTGTAACTTGCTTCCACGCACAAAACTCTTTGAGTTTTATGTGGAAAATATTGTATTGGCTACAAAGTAGTCACATTAACTTTATTCATGTTTCTTATATGTACTGCATTTATTATCCTTATATTTGTAAAAAAAAAAATGAATATTTGTTTGTAATTTCTTATAAATAACGAATAAAGTGTTTATTATTATTATTATTATTATTGTTATAATAAAATTATTTATTTTAATAATGTGTTTAATAAAATACAGAGCTACAATAATTGAGATAAAATGTATCGACTTACATGTTAATACAGGTGTAATATATTCTTTATTGTAGTGTCTTTATTGTAGAATGAAATGAAATATCCTTATTTGTTTATAATAATTCAAAATGTGCGTTTGCGCAGACAGTTCAAAACTGGTAATTTCATGACAGTAACTTAAGGACAAAATTACTGTAGCTGATGACAGCACCAGAGATTTAAACATCAAGTGTGAAAGCATACCGATCTTAAACATCGGTGAACATAAGTTCACTCGTCTTAAAGATCAAGTGTGAAAAGGGTATAAGGTCTTTTAGAAATATCCTCTTTATTCATGGAATATACAGGGTGTTCAAAAATGTCAACATCAATTGTTAATGTAATAAAGTTGCTGGTGAAATGTTATCAACACCACTTCAGAATAGTGAATCAGTTATTAGGTATGTAAAATGTAATAGCAGTGTTCGCTGACAATGCATTCTCTCAACGCGACCCAAATCTGATAATTGTATTAACTGATGCAAATGAATTTCAATATTTGGTCTAAATTGAATGGCTGGACAAATGGTTTCATAAACGTCCTATTATAATATTAAATTATGGTTGTTTTGATTAAAAACATGTTACAACATGAGATGTTTCCTATCGTTTTTCTTTTTTTTTAATGAAATTGGTCACCTGGATTAGGTCAATGTGGGACCTAGGTAGTTTGTACCTGGACCTACACATCCTGAGAGCAACGGCGGACTTCTGCCAAGCCAAACTAGGCAGCTGACTAAGGCCCCAACACCGCGATTGGCTCAGTCAGGGGCTGAAGTGGTATATGTTAAGGACAGAAAAATCGGAAAATATTGTCAATTTTTCCGAACGAAATAGAAAATAATATAAAATGAAATTTAAAAATTAGAATATGTAAAAATGTATAGTTGGTTCATTTCTAAGACTGATTTTTAGGGTTTTGTAGGTATGACCAAAAAACCCTTATACCGTAATTTTGTCGTCTGTCTGTCTGTCTGTTCGGTAAAAATTGTAGCCAAACGGCTAAACCTAGAGAGTTGAAATTTATGTTGATTATGTTGAGAGTTGAAGTTTAAATTTCTAAATATATTATGTACTCTTGTGTTTAAACGTGTCAAAGAACATTTCCAGAGACTAAATTCGAAATGATTTCGCAAGAATAATCTTTGGTAAAGTTCAGTACTGGAAATGAAAGAAAAAAATATAGTTCCGACGTTCATCTTCTTGCCCCCCCCCGGATTGAATTTTCCTTTAGGTAGATATTTAAATTGCCGTCCTTTCCTTATTTCGCTTCTTGTACTGTATTCAATTCCGCTATGAGTAAACGATTTTAAAAAAATCACGGATCAAATAAAGATTCTATTTCCGGAATAAGATTCTTGTATTCGTTGTAATCTTGTTCCTAGTATAAATAAATACTTCGCCATTTGACATATAAAATAAAACAAACAAGAAAATTGTTTATTTTTTTAAAATATTTTAAAACAAATACCTTAGTGTATTATTTGTTTCCGCCGACATGACATCTTAATAATTTATTTTTTGTGCATACTATTATTAGTTTCCTGTTTGCATTTACGTCTTAAAGAAAATATCTGCCAAGAAACTTGTAACAAATTGTTTTACATAAAAGATTTAAAAAGTAAGAAACGAATTTTTAAAGTTGATAAGTTTTTTACGATTATAAAGAATTGCTTGCACGTAAACTTGATGTAAGATTGTTTTTATGGTTGAAAATAGAAGAGATTATATAAATTATGGAATGAAACTATTTGTAAAAGTTATAATGTTTTGTTGACAGAGATAGTAGTCTAAGTTACATATGTTTTAGAGATTGCAATTTACGCCAGAGAATGAAATGCTGCTGTTTGTCATAATGGCTTAATTTTCTTAATTAATTTTCTGTTTTCCTTATTACTAATTTACTATTCTTGGCTATTATCTTCATAATTCAAACATAATTTTCTCTTATTCAGTGGGAAATACAATTTATAACCATGAAGTCGCAGTTAAGTACCTTCTAATAATAATAAAAATTATCTACAAGGGGAGGTCAAAAAGTTCGCGGAATAAAAGGGTTATCGGAAGGTTTGTGCATAACAGTGCTGGTAGTTCAATTGTATGACACATCACTAGTAACTGTACCAAGTTTCAACTTGATTCCTTCAATAGGCTTCTTATTGCTTCATAACAAGTAAACACGTGTAGAGCACCCCAACTATTAACAAAATTGAGTTTCGCTCCGTTATAAAGTTCCTCATAAAACAAGGATATCACCTCAAACCATTTTGGAAGAGATGTCAACGGTTTATAAAGATTGTTGCCCTGGAAAATCAGTATATATATCAGGTCTGGGAAAAAGTGTGTGGAGTTTTTGCCGATAGACGGCGCCAATTACAAATAACTCAGGAAACACAGATCGCAGCGACACCACTAAGCGCTCATTGGAAAGGTGACAGTTCGAGCGTTACTTTGAGTGTCTAAACATCAAAATTTGTGCAGTGGTCGGAAAGTTGTTTGCGTTTAAAAATGGAGAAAAGTAATGAAAAATTGCGCTATATTTTGCAATATTATTACGACAAAGGGAAGAACGCTGCGCAGGCTTGTGAAAAAATTTGTGCTGTGTACAGTGAAGGTACTTTATCAAAATCTGCTGCGCGGAAATGGTTCACTCGCTATCGTTCTGGTAATTTTAATGTGAAAGATAACTCACGCTCTGATCGTCCAATTGGTGAAAAAGCTGATGAAATTCTTGAAAAGTCCAGCAAGATAGGCATATCAGCAGTGTCGATATTGGTACGGAGCTAGGCATTGACCACAAAACTGTTTTGAATCATTTACGGAAAGCTGTCTACAAAAAGAAGCTCGATATATGAATTCCTCATGAGTTGATCGCGAAAAATATGATAGACCGAATTAACATCTGCGATGCGCTGCCGAAACGCAATGAAATCGAGCCATTTCTGAAACGTGTCATAACCGATGATGAAAAATGGATCACGTACGACAATCGGAAGTGTAAAAGATCGTGGACAAGCGAGGATTAACGCCGAACAAGGTGATGCTGTGTGTGTGTGGTGGGACTGGAAGGGAATCGTCCACCATAAGCTACTTCCAGTTGGTCAGACGATTGATTCTCAATTCTACTGTGGACAACTAGAGAGATTACGAAAGGCAATTGAAAGAGAACGGCCCGAATTGAATAATAGGAAAGGTGTTGTCTTTCATCATGACAACGCAAGACCACACACTGCTTTGATGAGCCGTCAAAAATTGCGAGAGCTTGGTTGGGAAATTTTGTTGCATCCACCGTATAGTCCAGACATAGCACCCTCTGACTATCACCTATTCCGATCTCTGCAGAATTCTCTCAATCGAATTAAGCTGGTTTCAAAAGAAGCCTGTGAAAACCACTTGATTCAGTTTTTCAACCAGAAACCACAGAAGTTTTTCATCGATGGCATCATAGCTCTACCCGAAAAATGGCGAAACGTTGTCGATAATAATGGAGCATATTTGGTTTAAATAAATTTTCACACTATAACAAAACCAGTTGAATTTTACTAAAAAAAGGCCAACTTTTTCTCAGACCGATATAACGGTTACGTCAAATCGACGACAGCTGGAAACTTTTAGAAAGGGTGGTGAATGGAGAAGTGAATTTCTTACTGGAACTAAATTTTGCCTTAATAATACATATTTCAAAGCTTTTGACAACTTCTAGCCCCATTTCTAGCGTTGTTGCAAATTTAGTTATGGAGAAAGTCGAATCCGACTGTTTAAATAAATTACCAGAAACCCCAGTTATCTCATATGTAGACGATATAATTTTAATTTATTATAAAAACTTACTCAACACATTGCTTGAAGTTTTAACTCTTTCCATCCCCGGTTAAATTTCACTTGTGAGAAAGAAGAGAATACTAGTATTGCATTCAGAAATGTTTCTTTGATAAGATCGGAAAACAACCTTGTAGTCACTAATTGGTATCAAAAAAATACTCATAGTTGGAGATACTTAAACTACTTATCCATCTACCCCTTATCATTGAAAATTAACGGCCTTAACAACACAATAGATAGAGCCATCAAATTAGCCCATCCTAATTTTAGATTCGATAACCTTAAAAACATTAAAAAGCTTTGATGACACTTTAGCCAGGCTTTTCTGAATGTCATTTATAAATTATTAGCTTTTTCACATTCTAATAATAACAAAAACAGAATAATAATATTAAAAAATAATAATAACTAAACAATAGTTTTCATTAGTTTTCACCTAAGTTCTAATATGAATAACAAAATTCAAATCGATGTAGCTTACACAGATTTTTGTAAAGCATTCGACAATCGACAAGTTAAATCACATTCTTTTAGAAAAACTCGAGAAACTTGGTATTCACGAATCTTTACATCGATGGTTCAGTTCCTATATTAAGAATAAATCTCAATTAGTGGTTTGTAATGGTTTTATATCAAGAAAAATATTTGTAACTTCCTGTGTGCCACAGGGATCCCACCTTGGACCTCTCTTGTTTATTTTATTTATTAATGAAAATGCTTCACAACTTCTAAATTTGTCTTATTCGCAGATGATATGAAAATGTTTCAACAAATATAGTATTGCATGACTAAAGACAGTTTAGACATGCAAGCTGACCTTGATAGGTTAACCCAATATTGCATAAAAAACAAGTTATACTTAAATTTAACTAAATGTGTAGTTGTTACATTTGTAGCAGTTATCAAGTAGCTTCAATGAAGTTTGAAGTGACTTGGTTACCAAAAAAATATTTGAATTATGATTTTGACGTTTTTGTAAAAAACTAAAAACTTGAAATAAAATATATTACATTTCCCAATCTATATATAGTAAGACTTGCTATTTTCAAGACTTATAATTTGTGACCCCGACGTAACTTCAACGCAATGTTATTTAACTATAAAATTAACGACACTTCGCTTGAGCATAAGAACACAATGAAAGACCTCGGAGTTACACTTGACTCTAAACTACTTTTCAACAATCATATTGACACCACAATCAAACACTGTTACAAAATGATAGGATTTATATTTCGCACTTGTAAACACTTCAATAAACCAGAACCTTTCTTACTTCTTTTCAACGCACTAGTACGTAGTAAATTAGAATATGGATCAATCCTATGGAATCCAATTTATGATAAAATTATTAAAATTCTGGAAGCTGTACAAAGGAGATTTTTGTATTTATTATTTTGTAAATTGAAACTAGATTCAGTATGCTATATAGATAGACTTGCTTACAGTAGTTAGTTTTCAAGCTGTTATCGCTTGAAAGTAGACGAACTCTGTTAGATATTTATTTATTGTTTGGGTGGTGAAACAGAACATAGTTCCTATAGACCTCCACGAAAAATTTACAATTAGATATTAATTATAAATACAATGATACAATTAAAAAAAAAAGAAAAATATTTACATAAAAAATTAATACAACAAAAAGAGTTTTTTTTTTACATATAAATATAATACATATCGTTGAGTTAAGCTCTCAATTTACATTCCACTAGTTTTTTAAAGGCAGAAAATGACAGAAAAAATATATCGCAAGTATTAAAGTGATGGTTAAATGTGCACATAGTTCTATTAAGAGGTGAATTCTGTCTAATATTTGTATGATAGTTTCCAGAGTAAAACGTATTTATTTGCCTCAGATTTGTAGCTGGTACATTAAAGTTTATCAGACTCAAAATATCTTCAGAATCAATCATACTATTTACAATTTTATAGACAAAATTCATCACTAATTTAGTTCTACGGTCTTTCAAGGTATGTAGGTTATATCTGTGTAATTGAACATCATAATTAGATGGAGTATTGCAATCAAATTTATAATATAAATACCTTAAAAAGCGTTTTTGAATGCTTTCAATCTTGTTTGAATAAATAGCATATTGCGGATTCCAAATTAAACAATTATACTCTAACTTACTACAAACTAATGACTTGTATATAGTTATTATACTCTTAGATTTCGAAAAATGTTTACATGAACGCATGATAAAGCCAAGTTGTTTGAATGCTGATTTAGTTAATGTTGCTACATGGTAGTCAAATTTGAATTTTGAATCAAAATGAATTCCTAAATCTTTCATTGTATTAACCTCAATCAGGGGTGTATTATTTATATGATATTTAAATTTGATGGGGAACCGTTTTCTAGTGAATGATATACTGTGACATTTTTAAAAATTTAGATAAAGATAGTTTGCAGAGCAGTACGAGTGTAAATGTTTTAGGTCGTTGTTAAGATCTTCGCAATCTTGGATACAAGATATTTTCCTATAGATTTTAAGGTCGTCTGCAAATAACAGAAAATTTGATTTTTTTATTACAGTATGAATATCGTTAATATAAATAATGAACAGGAACGGCCCTAAATGCGACCCCTGGGGAACACCGGAGGTTATAGTTATGAAATCTGAGATGCCACCATTAATTGCTACAGCTTGTGATCTATTCCCGATGTAACTTTCGAGCCACCTCAATAAGTTGCCATGTATACCGATTTCAATTAATTTCTGAACAAGAAGATCGTGATTAATTTTGTCAAATGCTTTTTGAAAATCGGTATACACGACATCTACCTGTCCAGAGGCATCAAGAGTAGAGCTAATAAATTCTGAATATGGGAGTAAATTAGTTAATGTTGAACGTTTGCTGCAGAAACCATGTTGTTGGGGTATAATTAATTGTTTCAATTTTCTTGATAGAAAATCTGTTACAATGCTTTCAAATATTTTAGCAAGTATGTTAAGTTTAGAAATTGGTCTGTAGTTGCTTACATCGGTAAGTGAACCGCTTTTATGAATAGGTGTTATTAGTGCTTTTTTCCAAATATCTGGAAAGGTGCCTTTATTCAGAGATTTGTTATAGATTATAAATAATGGCTCACTTAAAGAAAATGAACATTTTTTAAAGAAAGTTGCGAAAGATATAATGTTCTTATATAAAGTTTTTAATAATTATGTATATTCAAACCTATTTATTGAGTATTTCAACATCCGCGTACCAGGATCCCATACACGATCTAACAACATGCTCCTTCGCCTTCCCAGATGCAACAACAACTATTGCATGAGCTCATCTATCAACAGAATTATGTCTACTTACAATTCCTTTAGCGAAATTGATATTTTTCACCTTAATTTACAACAATATTAAAAGGCTTTAAACACGATTTTATTGAACTGCTGAATTTATTATTAGTTGTTATGTGTAATTAGTATGTTATTGTTACTTTTGTAAATGTTATATAATAAATTGTAATTGTACCATCCCAATAATTGGGATTTGTATCCTGTTGGTATGGTCAAATATATAAATAAATAAAAATAAATAAATAAATAAATTTGAAAAGTAAAACATATTCGTATACTTCTATAATTCTATAATTTCTTTTAAGTCAGTGATGAGTATAATAGCTCTTGTCCCATTGTCGGTCGCAAATTGACATTTATCCTTTTTAAATTAGTAAAAGAACCTTCATCAAAAGTATTTGTCAAAGTCAAATAAATTACAAATATGGTTAACACATTGGGAAAGATTTCATTCTGTTCTTGTTTTAAGCATAAATATATTTTTTCCTGTAAGGTTATCTTTTTTTAAACATTTTTACACAAATGTCAGAATTGATTAAAATCCTCTTCTATTACGTCAGTACCGATGTTGTAATAAGTTAATATATTCTTTATGTTGTTCTAGGATTCTAGATCTTCCAGAAAAAAGAAAAGCATTTAAATTTGTTACAAACTTCAGAGTAACATGTCAAGCGTATTTTTCTCTGAAATTCATATCTTTACTATTAGTTTCATCTGAAAACAGTTTTCGCGTTTTTCTTTCTTGTTTTTACACCGTCAGCATAAGTTTAATTTACTTTCAAATCAAAAGTATTTTTAATACCTGCTGTAAAAATCTAGCCGTGACTGAAGTAAACAAAAGTTAGTGTCTTTCGAAAATGGAGCCCTAAATGGGGGCCTAAAAATGTGGGGCTAAAAAAGAATCAATGGCTCTGTTAGTGACCTGTTCGCATTTGCCCATATGGAGAACTACTAGATATATTTACATTTACCGACAAAAAAAAGAAAGGCAGATAAAAAATTATCTAACCCTTTCAATAGGAAACTATAAAGCCTGTATTATAATAGATATGCTATGGATACATAAGCATACAAATTACACTACTCTCTTTGTTCTGTTTATTACAAACAGATGTTTTGAAGGGCCAAACCCATTGTTCAATACTATGCGTTATTTATGGTATCTCCAAACAAATCTGCATAACACGTTCGCGGACAGTTTTGTACAATGAGATTTGCAGAATGTCACTTTTTAGATTTTTGTTTAAAACAGGACATTTACTGTGTTTGGTATGTTCCTGATAGGACAGTTTATACTAGTTTTCATATACTTAAATGGAATTAAAACCTGCCACAGCCGTCATTTGTATATTTGAATAAAAAAGTAGGACGGCTATAGCCGTACTGTCCGCGAACGTGATAACCAAACATCTTTTGTTGCTAACTAAACAGGTTGTAACAATAAATATTATCCGCTTGAACGAAGACTATATAATTTCACATATTAAGTAAACGTATTTTAATACAAAAAAACGCAATATTTAAATAAAATATAGGCATTACCCATCTTAGAGATTTCTGAAGTATTTCAAGCGTTTTTGTGTGCAATTGAAATGTGACCTGAAGACGTTGTACGAGCAGCGTTGTTATATGAAGATGGCCTCAGTATTCAAATATCGTTGATGTTTTGTAGGTAACTAAAAACACTATTAATTACGCAATGAAGCAGAGGTTGGCAACCGGAAACCCGTGGGACGAATGCGGACCACCGAACGATTTTATGAGGCCCACCAATAAGAAAATATAATGTTTACTTTTCTTATCCAGCGTAGCCAACACATTACTGCCGCGCTGCTTTAGGCTTCTTATATACTAGGAGTATTTATACAAAGGAATTTAGGCCTGCTAAAAAATGGTGTTGGTCCGCGATCTACAAATTAAAAAAAGATATTAAATGCGATCCGTGACGTAAAAATGTTCCTAACTCTGCTACAAAGCGTCAACAAAGAACTGGTCCCTACACAAATAAACCTGGTTCAAGTCATCCATGGGTCACAAACGCTCTAGGTGACCGATTCCTTATACTAACTATTCTCTAGGATGGTGACTTGATAATTTCATCATTTAAAATACAAAAAATCAGCTGTGGTCACCACAGGACCGACCGCCATCATAAAGTACTTGTATAAAATACATTCTAGCAGCAGAGTAGAAATAACTTATAATATTTAACATGGAACAGAGATATTATTTATCATGACCATGGAAACGTTACATATAAGTATGAAAAAATAGATATTTAGAATAAATTTCGAAAAAAAGAACATGCAAGACCGCTCGTTAGAATTACAAATTTGATTTGACTAAATTCCAGACTCCTTTATGAAGTCCAACAATCACCGTTTCATATTATCAGCCCTCACTTCTCTACGGCAATTGTTCCCCTGCCTCTCATTATATGAGACCTTGAGTACTATATCAAAGAGAATCATAAAGTGTTAAGCGCCGATACTCCTAGACACTATTCACTAAAAATGTAAAACAATTTTTTTACCGTCTATGCCACCAAAAACCGTTTCCCCATCTTTTCTCTTCTCTATTCAGTATACAGGGCAGTTTGATAAATCTGTTAGTCCGGATTGCACAGTGTGAATATGTTATTCGCGAGACGGCTCATCAATAATATTGGGCAGACAGACAGAATCCCAGAGGAGCAGTAGAAGCCGCTTCAGGTATACGAGTTCCGCAACTATTTCTACTAACAGATTGCCTGCGTTCTAACTTCAATGTTAAGTAGATACGGCCTCCATTAAAAGGATATGGACCCAAGTTTACGTATGGAGAATGGGAGATTTATTTGAGTTTTGAAGAGAATTTTATATTTTATCGAATATTTATTCTGAAAAATATTTATTGCATGTCATAAATTTGCAAGTATGTCTGAAGTTTATGGAAACGAACATGGTGGTGTGACTACATTTGTATTTTGAAGTTAGCAAAAAATTTCTAAATTAATTCGGTGTTCCACTTTACCGCCCTGCTAGTACTCAATAGTATTTAACAGTTATTTTGTCAGACTTCTGAGCTTACGTGTTCTCTGCTCTCTTTTATGGTGTAGAATCATTAACCCCAACGAAAGCTACTATTAAAAAAATACAAGCATTTGAGATGTGACTTTGTTGTAGAATGCGCAGGGAAAAGTTGGGAATATTTGAAATAAAGTACTTGACAATTTCAATTATTTTCTGGTATTTGAAATCGGAGACCTAAAAATGAACCAGAACCGAAAACCCGAAAAAAATGTATTTTTCTTGGACCTGAACCTGCATGTTAGGTAATATGCATGTTGCATGTTACCCTAATACCTTAATATGCAAGTTAGGTAAAGTCTATTTCTTTGGTATAAGCGAAATTAAACGGGAGTTGTTACGAAAAGTGAGTTTGTCAAGATTGTTTAACACAAAGATTTTAAAACGTGGAAAGGAAAATTAATGGGGGCTAAATACATTAATTAACATATAAAAAATAAAATATGTAATATATTTTTACATTTTTGAAGAAAATTAGAAATTTAAGAAATGGGAAATTTATAAATGAAGACTGACACAAAAAATCAAAATGCAATGAAAATGACATTTAATAATGACATGTCAACTTAAGATAGAATACCTATTCAATGTAAGTATGATTTACAACAGTTTAACGATATGGTCCTATTTACTCGTTAAAAGTTACTAATCTTCAAAATATAGTTCCACATAAACATTTGGAATAGACTATATTTAGAGATATTTGTACATTTTTTTTTTCATAGTACATTTTTATTTATTGCAGGGCTTCGAACCGTTATTTTTTTCGTTTCGGTTTTCGTTCCGGTTCAATTAAAAAAATATATATCGGTTCGGTTCCGGCAAAAATAACGGTTTTTTTCGGTTCCGGCAAAAATAACGGTTTTTTTCGGTTTTCGGTTCAGTTCCGAGTGATAAACTTTTATACTCTATTTCCGGAAGACTGATAGTAATAAAATTTATTATTTGTAAAAAGTTATTTTATTATCACACAGAAGCGGTAAAACAAAAGCGCCAAAATATGAATAGTTCGAAACGAAATATTGTTATAAACAACCGAGTGTGCCGCACATATTATATGGGAATACGAACTAGGATTAAACACAATAGGCCATAAAAATTTGACCCTAAAATTTTGAGGAAAAATATGGTCACAGGGGTGTGTTTATTGATATGATAAATATGGTCACAGGCGTGCGTTTAATAAAATGATAAGTAGTAATATAGAAATACACAAAACCAATTTAAACGTGTTTAAAATGTGCACGCCACTGGTAACTGCCTGACTAAATGATTTAGTACTATCAGTCTTTCAGAGACAGAGTATAAATGCTTTTATTTGTATTAGAAATTTATTTTCTACTATAATTTAGAAGAACATTTTATTCCTTATTCTTTGATAATCATGCCAAGTTCGTTGCCGGGGGGGGGTCTGGGCGTTCAACCCCTCTCTTCCGAAATAATAGAAGCGCATTTTTTTTTACTTATCAGTTAAAAAATTACGAATTACGATTTTTTTCTGCTCATCAGTTTAAAAAATAATCTTAAATAAAATGTATTTTATATTCATTCACATAAACATTATCTGAACCGAAATAAACCGATATTTTTTTCGGTTCAGTTCCGGTTTTCGTTCCGACAAAAATAACGGTTTTTTTTTGTTTTCGGTTTTCGGTTCAGTTCCGGTTCGAAGCTCTGATTTATTGACATAAAATTATAAATTAGTTGTGTTTTCTGTGAATATTAAATAAATTATTTATACTTATGATTTTATTTAAAATTTTTATTGAACACGAACCTTAAAAAAATAGGTTCTTGAACCTAAAAAAATTTTATTGAACCGAAATTAACATATTGAACCTGAACCCGAACCTCAATAAATTCATCTTCAGATGCCTGTTTGAAATACTGTATTTCAAATACTTCAAAAAAAAAAGTTCTAAGTATTTGGATTAGCAGATACTTTGTGGTATTTTTTATGTGATATTTGTTGTGTGAAAACAAGAGTAGAATTTTTTTTGAAAGTATTTCAAATATTTTCCTACTATTTCAAATATTACTTTTTTAGTATTTCAGATACTTCCCTAGTATTTCAAATAATCTCTTATAGTTCAAATAATTCATTACTTGTAGTTTGGAACCAAGGACTTTTTTTGTTTATCACTTGTATTTTGGAAGCGAGGACTATTTTTTGGTCATCACTTGAATTTTGAAGTTATTTTTGTTTTTTTTTTGTCAGCATTTGTGTTTAGAGAGATAGGCAGGATAGGTGTTAGAATGAACTGGTCGGGCAATTTCCCGATAAAAATGTAGATTCTGGCCCAACCCTGCCCTTGTAAAACAAATTTGTCTTCAAAACCCCGCCCCAAGAAGAAATCTTGGGTACGCGCCTGAATAGAAGTGATATTTGACGTATCTGAACTTCAAATTAGTCAAAAATATATGATTTATTTCAGTTGATTAAGCAGATGTCTTTAAGCAATTCCAAGGTAGTAGTTTAGTAATTCAACAAGTAAACTTTTGACTGAAATTACTCAAGTAAAAAGGATAGTTTACTCAGATAAGAACTGGATAGTTATGTTAGTACTAGCAGACCCCTTGCCAACAACGTTGGCAAACTGGTAACGAATAAAAATCTGAAAATTAAAATTTGCATGATTCTGCGTATATTAACAAAACAAAAACGTTTCTTGATTATACCTAGGAAATCCTAAAAAGTTGCTTAATGCGTGTCGTTTCAAAATTAGTAACGCGCCGGATACGGCCCGCGGGCCATATGCTGGACATCAATGGTATAGCTGTTTCGGATTATACCTAGGTAATCCTAAAAAGCCGGTCAATGCGTGTCGTTTAAAAATTAGTATCGGACCGGTCAGTCCGCGGGCGTAACATCAATTAACACAACATCCTTTCATCAAGTAACCAAACGTACTGATTTGAGAGCTCAGCTTTGTCGAGGTACGTCGTTTCCCCACTCAATTCGTGGCCGCCCGCTTGCCGCAACACCCGCTAGCACCAAGGAACTTAGCGTTACGTACACACAGAAATTAGGGCTTCTATATATATATATAATGTAGTATATTCAACGCAATGCTGCATTGCAAGCAGTGGTGTCACCCAACCGGTTTCAACCGATTTCCAGAAACCGATTGATAAATTTTAGTTGGTTTCCGAAAACGTATTTAATTTGCAGATATATTAATTTATTTACCTCTTATGGACAGCTGCAGTAATTTTTTGAGACGGGGAGCATTTAAATAGCTCCCCTTCACTATGGAGACCAGTTGTTCATAAACTGGGGTGACACCACTAATTGCAAGCAGGACTTCGAACCGTTATTTTTTTCGTTTCGGTTTTCGTTCCGGTTCAATTAAAAAAATATATATCGGTTCGGTTCCGGTTTTCGTTCCGGAAAAAATAACGGTTTTTTTCGGTTTTCGCTTTTCGGTTCAGTTCCGAGTGATAAATTTTTAGATGCTTTTATATATATTAGAAATTTATTTTCTACTATAATTTAGAAGAACATTTTATTCCTTATTCTGTGATAATATTACCAAGGTCGCTGCCAGGAGGGAGTTCTGGGCGTTCAACCCCCCTCCCCCGAAATAATAGAAGCGCATTTTTTAAATTATCAGTTAAAAAATTATGAATTACGATTTTTTTCTGCTCATCAGTTTAAAAAATAATCTTAAATAAAATGTATTTTATATTCACTCACATAAACGTTATCTGAACCGAAATAAACCGATATTTTTTTTCGGTTCAGTTCCGGTTTTCGTTCCGACAAAAATAACGTTTTTTTTCGGTTTTCGGTTTTCGGTTTAGTTACGGTTCGAAGCCCTGATTGTAAGTAAAATTTTGGGTGTTATTGCTTTACTAGAATGAGTAGTTTAGTAAAAAGATACAAATATAGAAGGTACTTAAATAACTTAAAATTCAGATATGCCTCTAGGCGAGAGTATACAATGTTGAAAACTATTTATTTGTTTAATATAAATAAATAATTAACTTACCGACAACCATCATGTGCTGTGAAACTACTTTGGTAGAAAAGGACGGAGCATCCGTAGTGACTTCGCAGCTGAAATTTCCGGACAGACCAAAGCCCACGTTACGTAGAACTACCTGACTGGCGTTTGACAGGCTCACCTGTAACATGGAACATGGGAGACAGTGTTTACTAGCAGATAGAAACAAGTAAGATTATACTATGTCACCGGACAGGACGGAAATACGTTAAGCTGCAACCGAGGAGAATATTTGAGGGAGGATTAGAAGAAAGTTTTGAGAAACTAGTGGAAAGGATTTTGTTCACTTCAATATAAATGTCATCGTACATATATAATTAGCTACCGTGTGTTAGTGATTTTGTAACACTGTGACGTCATTTTTTCTAAGGTTCTCGTGATTGGCTAACTAGGAAACAGGGTGTTCCCAGTTTGACTTGATTGACAGGTATTTTGCAGATTTATTCTCTAAGAATCTACGAATATAATTACATATAGAAATTTGTAGGATTTCGTAGGCATAAACAAGAAACTCTAGATACTCCTATATCATTTGACTGATATCAACAATATTTTGCAGATTTATTCTCTAAGAAACTGCGAATAAAATAGCATATAGAAATGTCTAGGGTTCCGTAGGCATAAACAAGAAACTATATACACTGCTATATCCTTCGACCAATATGAATAATATTTTGCAGATTTTTTTTCTAAGAATTCACAAATATAATTATTTACAGAAATGTCTAGGATTTCGTAAGCATAAACAAGAAACTCTAGACACTGCTATATCCTTTGACCAATATGAACAATATTTTGCAGATATATTCTCTAAAAATCTACAAATATAATTACATACATAAATGTCTAGGGTTTCGTAGGCATAAACAAGAGACTCCTATATCCTTTGACCGATATGAACAATATTTTGCAGATTTATTCTCTAAGAATCTGCGGATAAAATAACATACAGAAATATCTAGGGTTTCGTAGATATAAATAAGAAACTCTAGACAGTCCTATATTCTTTGATCGATATGAAAAAAATTTTGCAAATTTATTCTCTAAAAATCTGGGGATAAAACATCGTATAGAAATATCTAGAGTTTCGTTGGCATAAATAAGAAACTGTAGACACTTCTATATTCTTTGATCGATATGAAAAATATTTTGCAGATTTATTATTTGAAAATCTGATAAAATAACCTATAGAAAATGTATAGGGTTTCGTGGGCATAAACAAGAAACCCTAGGACACTCCTATATCCTTTGACCGATATGAACAGTATTTTTCAGATTTATTTTCTAGAATCTACGAATATAATTATATGCATAAATGTCTAGAGTTTCGTAGCCATAAACAAGAGACTGTAGATACTCCTGTTTCCTTTGACCGATTTGAACAATATTTTGCAGATTTATTCTCTAAGAAACTGCGGATAAAATTTTATATATAAATGTTTTGGGTTTCGTAGGCATACACGAGAAACTCTAGCAAGTATCTGTATGTAGTGTCGGTAACATTATGACGTCAATTTTTCTAAAGTTCTCGTGATTGGCTAACTGGGGACACCCTGTTTCTTGATTGGCTGACAGGTAACATCCTCTCCCGTGAATAGCTAACCGTGAAGCGCAGACTGGCGACGAAATTAGTATACGTTAAAAAATAAAAACAAATACACATACAAACAATTGAAATTTTTATATTATAAATCCGTCATTGTTGACGGGTAATAACCTAGTATATTATATAATCTTTTAAATATTCGTTATAGATTTACAAGAGTCAATCACAAACACAAAAATTTCAGAAAAATCAGAGTATATTATTCTTATTATATTATGATATTCTCGTGTGCAACGGTGGGATTTAATCGGTTCAGTAGAACAGCTTTCTAATTTTTTTTTCAATTTGCCGAACCAGTTTTTATAATTGTTCTTATATTATTTATTTAGCGAATTTATTTTATAAAACCATATTTATTTTTTGTCTTTATTGTTTGTCGAGGATGTAATTTTGATTTGTTTGATTGTTTGAAATTGTCAGAAATAAAAATTTTATAATTAAACTAAATATATGTAGGATTTCCGTCTTCAAATGAAAAATTACACTTCTTTAAACACACAAATTATATTGAAAACCAGTTACAAATTACAAACTATAACAACAGAAGTGATTACACTATTATTAAACTCCTTCAACAATAACAATACAGTAAACAATAATAGCAGCGTCCTTTGCCGACCGGCGTAGCGTAGTGGTAACACATTTTCTCTGCGTTGCTAAGATCTCGGGTTTGAATCCCGTTCAGGCATGAAACTTTTCTCAAATAAGAATTGTCCAGTTAACTGCCATAGCAGCAAAGGCCATAAGAATTTTAAAAAAATTTAAAAAAACAGCGTCCTTAGTTACAGTCGTCATTTGTCTGTCTATGTCAGTCGTCTGTCGTAGTTATAGTCTGTCTGTCGTAGTTATAGTCTGTCTGTAGTAGAGTCTGTCTGTTGAGACATACGTATATGCGAGAACATATTAAAACCCCACATATATTTATCCAATTAGAGCAAAAATATTAAATAATAAAAAAATAATCTATTTCTTAGAAAGGGCATTTAAGATTAGTGCAGATATGTTTATTATATAATTTGAAGCTCTAATAATAACAAGAACGTGAAATTAATTATTTGATTTATTCGGACCATATTTTAATTACTATTAATCTTTGTCTTGAAAATGTAAACATTAGTTCTGGTTATTTTTCTAATGAGAGATCTATCTAAATTATTACCGATAAACTATCAAATAATTGTTGAGATATACCAGATGGCAGGGTTATTGACATTTTGTCAGTTATGAATATGAACAAGAACATGAACTCTTAAATTCTATATTAGGTTACAAAAAAGTCAAATAACTATTTGATCTATTAGGAGCATATCTTAATCAGTGGCGTAGCTAGGGGGGGCGGTCCGCTCCGGGCGCCAGTGGGCGCTAATAATGTATTTGTTTTTGTGAATCACTTTAAATGCAAGGCATTAGGGTGCAATGTCAGGGGGAGCCAATGTCAGGAGGAGTTTTTGTTTACGTCTTCACTTTGAAATTTGGAAGTGAGGACCTTTTTTTAGAGGTCTTCACTTGAAATTTAGAAGTGAGGATTTTTTTTAGGTCTTCACTTGAAATTTTGCAAGGGGCGCTCCATTTAAATTTTGCCCTGTCTAGGGGCGCCAAAGACCCTCGTTCCGGTTCTGCTAACAGCTTTATCTTTTTTTTTTTTTGGAATCAAATTTTTCACCGCCCCGGGCAACATGACCTCCAGCTACGCCACTGATCTTACTAATTATTAATCTTAATCTTGAAAATCTAAACATAAGTTTCTAATGCGATATCTATCTAAATAATATGATAAACTGTTATACTGTCATATAATTGCTGAGATATACCAAAGAACTAGAATTTTAAATAGAAACTGACACGTTATTTTTCCAAAACTTGCTGCGAGATTTATTTCTAATGAATAAGCGTTACAACGTGAATTAAAAACAAAAATCAGAGTCAGAGTAGGCCAAGAAGAAATCTTGTATATTTTTTATTAAATTTGAAAAATCAGAACAATAGGCTATTCCAAACGCTTAAATGGAACAAAATGGAATTTTAATTTTCTTAAGTTGTCACTAGCTCACTTTTTAACGATTTAAGGAGGGTTTTTGCTAAATAAAATGACAAAAAGCATCATTCAATCGTTAAAAGTTACTAGATTTTAAATATAGCTTAAACCAAAGAAACCGATTATATTTACATAACACTACAGAGCTATTGAACATATTTAAATATTGCTTTAAGCAGTAATAAATAAAATTATAAACTTATAAACTAGACAACATGAGATATGTGACTACTGCATTCATCAATACAGACTCTGATTCTCCTATTAATTCATCTAAATCAGTGGTTCCCAAACTTTTTTACTTGCGTAGCCCTTTTTAGAATCAATTTCTATGGCGGAGCCCCTAGGCCTGCACTATGTCTTACAAATTAATGTTGTTTAGAAGTAATGTTACGGGGGAGGGGGTAGATTTTTTAGTTAATATAAATTCTCTTTCCAGCTCACATATTGATAGATTTTTATAAAATGAAGCAAATAATCAAAATACACGCAGATTATTCAAACAAAAATGCATCTCGCCGATCACATTTCAGCTAGTCATAGAGTCATAAACCGGCTAGAGTCAGAAATCACTCGAACATACATACAACTTGGCCAATTTTCTTTCAGAATGTAATTTCCAGTTTTCTGATACTGATTCTGTTTTTTTTTTATTTCTAATTCTTTTAATTTTATTCAATTTTTATTTAATTTATTTCCTGGAACGGCTGCGGAGCCCCTGAGAAGTGCACGCGGAGCACAGGTTGGGAACCGCTGATCTAAATGATTAAACGTTAAAATTTTATAAAATTACTAAATTGCAAAAAACAGTTTTTGTTTTTGTTGGTTGATTATCTCGTGGTCATCTCCACCAAATCCCATATTGCTATCTTTGTCTTCCATGACTGTGACGTATTTTTTTTTTTTTTTTGTATCACACGTGTTGGTAAAATAATAATCATTTATTTTTGTGACAATTTGAACTTTTGTTTTTGTATTGTTTAGGAATACTCCATCTTATTTCATTTTATAAATAATCCGTCTTTTAATAATTACTCCAAATTGATGAATTTCATTTCTCCGTACTCTCCAATTTTTTGCGGTTGTTTTTAAGGCTTTAATGGACGAGTGTTGGCTAGGCTATCTCCTCATTTACTACTTCACTATCATTAATCTTTTTCTCGTCAACGCTGACAGTTCGTTTGCGAAAAGATGCCACTGTTTTTTAACCGCACTTAACAGTCAGGTGGGAGTTGAATCGATTTTTACTTTCCAATATAATTTATGAGAAAGTTATCATTAAATATCTCATGTTTAATTTGTATGAGATCATAAATTATGTACTAGAAATTCTAAAATAAAAGTTTTACTTCATAGATAGTTGAATGGACACCACGAGAATAATTACAAGATGGACGGACGATATTAAGAGAAATGCCGGAAACTGTCTATTGTTAGCTGAAGACAGAAAGGTTTAGAGACACAATGGGGTAGTTCTGTGTTCAGCAATGAGTAAATTTGGTTGGTAGATGATGATACAGGATGTTCATTTTAATTTGTCCACCATTGCTATCTAGACAACTATAATAGTCACAATTAAGCAACAATTGCCATTTTATAAGAGAATGTCATCGAGTGAAATAATTTTTTGTTTCGATCAGTGATTCTTAAAATATGTTAGATAACTTTCTTATTTTAAATAAAACTCAAAATTATTTTTCGCTTATTTGAGAAAAAAATCTTAATTTAACAATTTCAACAAACTTTTATTATTATTATTTATTTGGTTTTGTAGGTATGACAAAAAAGCACTTATAACATCATTCATGTCTCTGTGTATCTGTACGGTAAAAATTGCGGTCAAACTGCTAGACCTAGAACAGTGTTTCTCAAAGGGTGTGCTGCGGGACATTAGTGTGACGAAAAATTTTCCAAGTGTGCCGCGAAACCTAAAAACAACAATACTAGCGTCGTTTTTATTTAAGCGTCATTGTCCGATTACAATACAATTAATGAGAATAAAGTACACGAAGGATCTTTTTATGGGCAGTTAAAATTGCCATATTCTGAATACAGGGGCGTCTGCATTCAGGTGCCAACACTGTTTGAAGAAAAACAAATTTGACTTCTTCTATGAATAGGTAGGTGTGCCGCGAAATTTTTTTTCTTTGGAAAATGTGCCACGAGATTAAAAAGATTGAGAAACACTGACCTAGAGTGTCGAAATTTGGCATGCTTGTACAAGTCTGTCATCCACATATAGGAAAACTATTGAGAGTTCAACAGAACACATGGCGGGGAAAATATAACAAATATGTTTTCAACGAAAAAAAGGGATTTTTTTTAATTTTGAGTGGGGCATCACATGAAATCTTAATACTTGTTTAAAAATTTATTTTTTTACAAATAAATTTTATTTATGGGATTTTCGTCAACAATGTGTGAAAAATCTTCGCTCGCCATTTTAATTTCCAAAGGATTTGATCTAAATATCTGAAAAAAAAATTAAAAATGTACATTGATTAATTTTTGACCTTTGTATAATATCGATTTTTTTGTGTCATTTCAAAAGAAAGCTCTTAAGACATAGAGTTAAGGAACGAAAAGTAGTTTTTTTGAATTTCTTTATACTATTTACATGATTTTTGCCAAAAATGTGATAAAAAAAACTCTTGTCCCACAACTTATAATCTAGGGGGGCTAATCTAAAATTCTAAAAACATTCTTAGCAATGCATGATTGCACACCGGAGTTGCAAAATAAATTTTTTTGATAAGATTATTTTGATATCTTCGGAAGATATCGATTTGTTTTGTGTTTTTGACAAAATTGATTATTTTTTTAATTCATGATTAAGTTGTGGCTTATAATGTTATGGCTTTTTTGTATTTACTGGTAAGATAGTGTACGTCTTCTTTTGAAATTAAAAATGTAACAAAAAGGTTTTAAGAGCTGAGAATCGAGCTACACTTATCCCTCTAGCTAAGATAAATATGGGTTTTATTCTTCTCTTTCTTCTTCTTACGACTAGGAATTTAATTCTGTTTTAACCTGACCGTAATTCAGTAAATGAGAACTAGGTTTGTGCCCATCTCTTGGACAGTCAGCTAAAGACCTTCTCCTAGTAAGTCGTCAATTTTTACAAATTTATGCTACACAGAAAAAAATTCATGTGTAAAAGTTCATTCTCAGTTTGGTTAAAATTTTAGTGTTCAAATTTGCATTAAAAAAAAAGTCAAAAGTTCACTATTTTTAGCTAAATCGCCGTGTAAATCTTCATTTATTCCTATAGTGTTATTTTTATGAAATATTACTTGTCAGTGTTAAAATTAACACTACTTTAACACTATTTATGTTATAATACTATAATATAACCAGTATGTAAGTGTAAACTTTACACTAAATTTAACCAAAAAAGAAATGTAGATAATTAACGAGGGATATGGTACACTAAAAGTTCATTTTTAGGGTTTTGTAGGTATGACCAAAAAATCCTTATACCGTCATTTTGTCGTCTGTCTGTCTGTCTGTTCGGTAAAAATTGTAGCCAAACGGCTAAACCTAGAGAGTTGAAATTTGGCATGCTTATACAACTCTTTGACCCGCACATAGGAAAAGTACTAAAACATCTAAAAAACATACCCCCCTAAAAATATAAACAAATATGTGCTCATCGAAAACAAAAATATTTTTTTTTAATTTATGAGTAGGGTATCAAATGAAAGCCCTTAGTACGTGGATTAACGATCAAATTTTTATTTAAAAAAAAAAAATTATTTTGATGCTATTTTTGCCAAAATTTTGCTCAGATGGTTTAAACTAAAAATCTAAAAAAATTCTAAGTAATGTATATTGGTGTGAACCGAAATAGTACAACAGGAATTTTTGATCAGATTATGTTTTCGGAAAATAACGCATTTTTTGTGGTTTTTGGTTCACAAAGTACAAAAGTTATACCAATGTAAGACACTCACATGCAAGGCGTACGATGGCGTTATTGGTTAGAGCACTGGTGTCGTAAGCTAAAACTCGCTGGTAAACGAAGGGTTTCGAGTTCGAGTACTGAGTGAATTTTATTTTTTCTGTTTTTTTTTTTGCATTTTTATTATGTTGAAATTATTTTGTCAAAATTCTAGTTATATTTTGACAAATGTTGTATTTAATTTTTAAGAGCGTAAATTTAATAATTATCTTATTATATGATTAACAGACGATAAATTATTTTAAAAATATCGTTCATTTTGCCGTGATTAGTACAAAGTAAAATTTGTCCTACACACTCAGCATACCGCCTTCACTTATTATATACCTGCGAAACCCTGAAATGTGTGAATATTCACACTTCACATCAATTTTTTAGTGTACCATAATCCCCTTTAACAGTACTTTTAGAGTGGAGTCTACTCTCGTCCTCTTTACATGATTGTCTCAATGTTTCTTTCTTCTCTGTTAATACAGAACGAATCATTGCTTTATAAAATTTCACTTTGTCTTCTTTTATCAAGTACTTGTTTCTTCACACATGCTCAAATATCCTGCTATTCTTCCAGCTTTAAAAGATTGGTTTTGAACTTAAGATGTAAGATCTCTGTAGCTGGTTATCTCTATTCCCGGATATTTGAAAGTATAAATTCTCTTAGAGATTTTACCATTTTTCTGCAAATTAGTGTGATCGTTAATGTAAATGAGAAATCTAGACTGTAGTTCTGATTCGGTTGTTAACTTAATTCCAACACATTCCACGCTATGGTATTTTATAATATGTAAAAATTTCCACACGCCATAATACGTTAGTTGATCTTTTTACAAAATGTTTCTATCATGTGTTCAAAATGCGTATATACAATATGTTTTCGCAAGCAAAACACGTATTCAACCATTTGAGGAAGATTTTTCAGCAGTCAGCTTGATTTTATTTTGCTTGTAAGCGTTGAAGCTAAAGTGTGTATGACAAGAAAAATTGACAGCTGTTTGTCAGTATATGTAGAAGCAAATATAGCTTTTTCACTCTACGACTTATTTTTAACAACTTCACTACAAAAATAAAATGTGAAGTAATATTTTACAGATTTTTTTTTGCAAAATTATTAGCTATAATATCTACGATTGTTAAGATGTTGATCGAAAATGTTGTTTTTGTGTGTAAGAGCAAATATGTTAAAGTGTCGACTCTCTAAATGCATATTAATACATTTTGCGGAAGTTTTTATACTTCTGCAGTATGGATTAAAACAACCTTATCTAGAGTCGTAAATTAACAGCATGTTACAATAATGCATTTAGACTTATCATTGGGTTAGATAAATATTGTAGCGCTAGTGAAATGTTTGTTATAAACAATGTATTTGTATGACTGTCCTCAGGAAATACGTTTTTGATCCGCGTAGCAGATTTATGAAGTCTTTGAACAAGTTTGTCCTAAAGCAGCTACAATTCAGGGTTCAACAATAGACTTCCCTCTCTCCAATATTGAAATTAATTGTATTGTAAAAAGAAGAATTATCCATAGCTGGAAAGAAGAATATTTAGACTCTATTCTTCAGAAGGGCTCACATTACGGAAAAATTCATCTTTGTCTACCTCTAAATCAATGGTGCAACTCTAGCCAAAGCAGATATTTTATTTCTACTATTTGCCGCCTTAAATTCAATCATAACTTCTCCCCATATCATCTACATAAAATTAATATGCGAAGTAGCCCCTTTTGCATCTGTGAGAACAATGTCATTGGCGATCCCAATCATTTAGTTTTTTCCTGTCCACTTTACAACCGATCTAGAAACATTTTCTACAAAAGCTTGTCAACATGAGCATTCAATTCCCTTTTAACGTTTCGACCGTACTGGCTACTCATTTTAGATTTTCTTAGATAAATTTTAGTGATGTACTACCCAGTCATTTTCAATGAATCATTTTTTTTGATTTATAGAAATTGAGAACACAATGACCTTCAGAACATGTCGTTGTTTATTCATACTGAACAATAGTTTCATGAGTTCATTAAAAATAAAAAAGAGGCTTACTTTTAATCGCTTTATATGATCATTATTGAATAATGATGACAAAATTAACAGTGAGAATATGCTATTCATTTATTTGTGAATAGTGAAGTACTTAGTTGGACATTGTGTGTATACCTAGTAGGGACATAAATACTGTTACAATAATGAACGCACCCAATAAAAATAGTACAAATGAACGCACCCAAATTTAGACAGTTGATAATCGTGAGTTAACCTATAAATTACTTTACTGAGGAAAGAATTTGATTTTGTGTTGTGTGTTACCAAGGAATTGTCAGACAAAGAAAACCGAATTGCAGTTATTGCGCTTTATAAATGTAAGATGGAAAAATCAAACATTTTTAAGACGCTACGTCCACTCGGCATTACTCGAATGTTTGTGTATCGGTGCATTAAATTGTTTGAGGAAACTGGGGACATAAAAGACCGAAAAAGATCCGGGCGCCCGAGAACAGTACGCACGCCACAAGCTACCAATGCTGTTAAGGCCAGAATAGCAAGAAATCCGTTGTGAAAACAAAAAATTATGTCCCGCGAAATGAAAATTTCGCGAAAATCAATGGCGCGCATTTTGAACAAAGATTTTGGGTCTTGGGGTCTTCAAACGCCGCACTGGACAATTACTACCAGTGCCTCTTTAAAAAAATAGGGTCGAAAAATCGAAATACTTGTTAATCAAGTACGCAGACGACAAGCACAAGACAATCCTTTTTACCGACGAGAAAGTTTTTACTATACAGGAAAAATTCAACAAACAAAATGACAGGGTTTATGCCAGGTCATCTACTGAAGTCTCGGAAGTAGTTCCAAGGATAGAAAAAGGTCACCACCCAGCTTCAGTGATGGTTTGGTGGGGCGTTTCCTATGATGGAGTAACTGACCTTCATTTTTGTGAAAAAAGGGTGAAAACTGCAGCTAGAGTCTACCAACAAACGGTCCTGGAAGATGTTGTGATACCCCCCAATTATACTCTCTTTCAAGATCAGTCATGGACATACCAGCAGGATTCTGCTCCAGGCCATAAGGCTAAAATAACCCAAACGTAGCTTTTAATCAATGATCCTGCTTTTATCGGCGTAGAAGATTAGCCCGCTGCAAGTCCAGATTTGAATCCTTTAGATTACAAGCTATGAACCGTTTTAGAGGACATGGTTTGCCACAAAAGATATCCAAATATTGAATCTCTGAAACAGGCTTTAGCTCGAGCTGTAGCCAATTTTCCCATGGAAGTCGTACATGCGGCTATCGATGATTGGCCTGTACGACTTAAGGCCTGCATTAAAGCCAAAGGTGGTTATTTTGAATAATTATACCAATTATGAATGTATAAGTACAAATGTCATAAAATTTGGTGAAAAACTTAATTGTAGTTTTCATTTTATTTCATAAAATATTTGTAACAGTATTTATGTCCCTACTAGGTAGTTTTGATATTATATAAATGGGATTTAAATGGTGCTATGAAACATTTTTGGACTATTATACCGAATACGAATGTCTTCAATTGGCTAATTGCCTCAGTAGCAAAGACCATTAAATAAATAAATTTAATAAAATGTCTTTGGAATGTCAGTAGTGACTTGGAATGATACAATTTTTTTTATTTAGGCTCTTGCCTAATAACTTTGAACACTGAAATACCCTTGAATATTAGACTTTCATTCCTGGTAATGTTATCAGAACCATTATATTATACACACCCGTCTCTCTGAAGAAGATGGTCAGAAGTATTCGGTTCGGTTCACGATTCATCCTGTTTTTATCTAAATTGTTATATATTTGCACTTCAACTTATTCTCGTAAATATTATATTATAATAAACCTTAAAATATATTTTAAACCGTCTTACTTAACGTATTTAAACCTTCACCTTTAACAACTTAAGTGATCAGCTATTAGAATTATTACAAGATGTTTAATCAGTCAGTTGGTAAGTACTAATACATATAATTTAATTCACATATCATAATGATGAACCCTAGATAAAACTCCCGCCTAATACCTGAACTTCTTTAGTCAGGAATCACACTTCAGTATGAAATCAATGTTTACATTATATCACAGGCTCGCTACCTAGTTTGATATAAACGTTACGATATAAATTAATGTACCAGGGGCCCACTACAGTTGCCAAGATACTAGAATTAATTTTGCCATTTCTAAAAATTAAACGATAGTCGATCAGTTCAAGAATGATTCATAAATATGCCATATGTGAACAAATTCCTTTCCATTTTCATTTCTTAGAATTTGAATTATTGAAGATGATTAGTGTAAGATTAAAATGAGTTTATTTCTAATAATAATTATGTACGAGATAATAAGTAAAAATGATAAATTCTAAATCTTCGTATGATCTGTCTCTTTTGTTATGTTCATTTTTGTAAAGTTTATTTGATACGAGTGCCCGTACATGTGGAGTGACTTGAAAAACGCTACTTTTTGCATCCTTCAGATCAAAGCCGCGGCAGAAGATCTGCAAGCGGGAATGGATTCCACTTTCCTTCGGATGGAGACTAAACACCAACTATTAGGACTACAAGCTTAACTTTATACCCTGGATACAGGAGATTCCTGGAGATTATTAGTATTATTATATTTATTTATTTTTCAATTAAACATCCTACTGAAAATGCCAACTAAAGGTGTCATGAAACCATTTGCATCTATATATGATTCAACACTTTACTTTAGGATTGCACAAATAACAAAATTAAAAAACATTTAACATAGGTCATTGAAAAACAACTGTAAGTCAGCTGCCCGCACAACACAAACGTAACGTTGGTTTCGATTCACAAAGTAGGAATGTTCTGACAATTTATTAGCTTTCAAAAACGTTGTTGAACCAATGTAAATGCTACATCTGTATACAAAATGTAAATTTATTACTCTTTATATCTCACCGGATCAAATAAACGCCGTAAATTAAATCCAATGTATTGAAAAAAAAAGCAAAAATCAAATGAGTAAAATTTCTTTTTTCCACAGTTTTTAATACCGCCCTTAGAACTGGGCAGAGGGGGATTATGCTTCGGACCACACAACTGGGAGAATCACTGATGCCATCAAGTTGTTTATATAGACGGGGATTTCGAAAATTATAAAATGGCAAACATTGTCAACTATTGAAGTAGCCATGTAGGTCACTGTTTATGCTCACACCATTGTGACTATGGTCTATTTCAAAGTAGAAAAATGTGTGTAAGAAGATAGGAGCTGTTTGTCCTTGCTTGGGATTGGTTTAGATCATCATCCCTATTACACTGTAAAAATATCGTTTTTAGTCCAAGTTGACAGATGTTCAGTGTCGTACATTGGAAATATATATCATCTAATTTTTCTCATATATTTTGTTATTATTTACATATTTAGACTTTTATTTATATTCTTGGCGTAGATTTTATGGAGAAAATTCTCCATGTAATTTGTTTTTACGCAGTTATATATTTTTTAGGTTATCTGACATATAAATATTTTTTGACACTTGATAATTAACAGATCAAGAGAGAGGACTAATGTGAGGCCAAAAGACAGCCCAGCTGATTGTGCTCAAAGAAGAAGTTATTGATATAATTTTTAGACCTTCATATATACATATATTTTTAATTTTTATTTACAATAATTATTTAAATAAGAAACTTTCGCTCTGAAGTTATTTTGTTTGTTTTATTGCTTTATTTAAACTGTTTTAGCCAAATCTCTCATTTTATTCATATATAGTACATAATTTTTAAAATTAATATTTTTTTAACTTTTTCAAATTTCCCATTAAACTGAATTTATGTCGTATAAATAACGTAAGTGTATTATCTGCCTTGTTTATTTCAATATCTATTAACCTTTTTTATATAAAAAAAAAATCATTTGCTAACCCAGTTGCTACGCCCATGCCCTAGTTGTAACTTATTTTAAATTTCCCGCTATACTGTATTTGATCAGTGTAAATCGTACTCGGTTCGCAGCGCTATCTACTTTTTTCTACTTTGAAATAGACCATAGGGTAGAAATGGCAATACAAATTAATTAATCGATTAATTGAGTATTTTATTAATTAAAATGTTATAATAGATATTCGAATAAATTGGTAGAAAATGTTGTCATTAGTTACCCATTTTAAAGATTTCTAAACTCCTACAAGTCTTTTTACTTGCAATAAAATTAATATGTGGCCAAAAGACGTTGTAAGAGCTGCGCCATTATATGAAGATGGGCGCAGTATTGGAATATCGCTGGTGTTTTGGATGTACTTAAAAACTTTATTAACTACGCGGCATCGGAGAACTGGCCTCTACATAAAAAAACCTGGTTCAAATCGTTCACGAGCCACAAGCGCCCGACTGATTTCTTATCCTAATTTTTCAGCGCCATCGTGATTGGTCCTTAACTTTTCTCGCACGTCAGTCAAGATCAAATTTTGGCAATTTCATCACTGTCCAAAGACTTACTTACTTAATCGTTGAGCCCTTTTACCATCTCTGGTGTCGGGCTTTGTGAGAGTTTGAATGTTATTTGTATTTGTCTTCTTCTTTCACGGGGGATCGTCTCCACAGTTTTTTCCATTCCTTCCTATTTTGAGTCCTACTTCTTGCTTCACACCAAGGGATACCTCTTCTCTCTACAGCTCTTCTTATTTCCTCATTCTATTCCTCCCTAGGTCTTCTTCTTCGTCTCCTTTTAGATACCCTGGCTTCATAAACCTTTTTTGTATCTCTACCTTCATCCATCCTTTGTATATGACCAAACCATCTAAACTGTCCTTCTATCATTTCTTCTACTGGTTATGTTCCCAGTTCTGCTCTATACTTTGTGTTTTTTATACGATACAGTTTTATTCTCCCCCTTGATCTTCCGTAGGAATCTCATTTCGCTGCTTCTTATTCTGCTTTTAAGTTTCTCTGTAGTTGTCCAAGCTTCTGATCCATATGTAAGTATTGGGATGGTTACTTTCTTGACCTTTCAAGACCTGGACTTTAGCCTCTGTCGGATTTTCCTTTTTTCCTAAGAATGAGGAAACTGTCCAAAGACGACTGGGAAAACACGGGCTTGTATCCAGAAGATCTGTAACTTGCTAGACTTTTCTAACAAATTATCGAGTTAAAAGATTTTAACTGATTGGACGCAAACTATAGCAGTATATTGTGCAGAAATGAGTAGCGGTTGACTTTAATTCTCCAGATGGGTGAGAACGAGTTTTCTGAAGGCCTATTAATCTAAGGACTTTATTGAAAAAAAGAGAGCAGAGTCATCTACCGCCCAGTGTTTCAACAATACAACTAAGTAATTTCTTGTAAATAAAATAAAGTTATCGATTAATAATAAATTAATCGAAACCAAAAATATCATATGATTATTTGATTAACTGAAAAAAAATAAGCGATTATTTCAACGATACCTTTAAAAGGTATTACATTTAAAAACAAGCAATTTTCAAAAAAAAATTGCTTGTTTTAGCGTGTTTGGACGACACACCTATATTCATCCGTTACTGTCACGTGCACAGTGCAGAATAATCAAACACTTCGCGCACTGATTATTCTGTACTAACAATTAAAAATGTTTTGCGCTGTTTTGTATTCTATAAGTAAGACCGGTGCCGCACGAAACGATGCGTTCTGTTTGCGTTCGGCTTTAGCGTTTTGTCAACTTGAAGAAGGCGTTTCAATAAAAAATAAAATAATTTTTTAAGAATGTTTAACTTATCAATTTAATTAGTGCAACTAAAATCTAGTACCATATATACCAGTCTCAAGTCTTTATACAGCCAGGTTCTTTTTAAAAATTACTTTAAAAAACACATCTTTGAAAAAGAAGAACTCAAAACATATATTTTTAAGGGACAGATTTGTCAATTTGTAAATCAGTGTTTCTCAATTCAAAATGTACCGCGGACCAGTCAAATATTTCATTTTCTACCGCGGACCCCTAAAAATAAATGTACCTACTACTAAAAAAATTGTATATGTAAACTCTATATATATCTTAGTAATAAAAGATCACTGGAAAAATAACAAAACACACAGAAAATGAACAAAAGATCATAAAAAATTAACAACAAATCTCAAAAATAAAAATTTATAAGCCTTTCGCGAACAACTAAAATTTTGCTAAGGACCACCAGTGGTCCGCGGACCACCGGTTGAGAAACAATGTTGTAAATGACTGTGAGCCCACTTCAAGAAAAAAAAATGGCTTCTGAGCCCCTTAATAAAATTTTTTGGCTTTTGAAGCCCCCGCCCCCCAAGAAAAGATTTTGGGTGTGCGCCTGCTGTGAATCAACCATCACTCTTTAGTAACCTGCCTCGTGCTGCACTTTCAGCGGTTTTTATTCCAATGTTTTCCTTATTCTTTGATCTGACGCAGATGGAAATATTCCCATGTTCATTTCTAGCATGTAAAATTAAATTAATAAAAGTCAATAATAACGGGTTTCAAGAGAAGGCCAAAAAGCCCCGCCTCCTCAAACAAAAATCTAACTAAACAAGTCGGCAAAAGCATCAATGAGAATTATAACGTATATTACGGCCAGACTCCAGCGTTATATAGTTGGCATACGCCAGCGTCCGCTCAGCTCTCTGATCGGTCGCTAAAAACCTAAAGGGGGAAAAATATGAATTCCGTAACCACTGTGAAGTGACTCCAGTGGCTATCAGCTGTCCAGGGCAAGGTAGAAGGCCGCCAGCCCAGTCTAGAGGTAAATGTGACTATGCAGGGTGGTCCTGTAATTATCAATGTCGATGTGCGGCCTAAAATTTATACGGCGCCAGTCACTTCGCTTCTATTGCCCTAAATTCTGGAAGAAAAATAAAACCCCAGGGGAAGGAATAGAGTTCTCGTAATAGAAACACCAAAATTCTCAATAACTAAATTTATTAACAAAAAAATCAGTAACTAACAAATGGTAATAACAGAATAACTAATATTCGTTAAACGAATATTCAATACGCAAAATCTATAAACAAAGTAAATTATTCACTAAATGAATACTCAATACGCAAAATCTATAAACAAAATAAATTATTCACTAAATGAATACTCAATACGCAAAATCTATAAACAAAATAAATATTATTATTCGCACAGCGAATACTCAATAAGCAAAATTTTATAACCAAAATATTAATAATTACAAGATCAATGACTAGTTAAATATTCCCTTTTTAGCTCGGAGTACGACAAAGTTAATACAAAAAAAAAATTATTTAATCTACGAGCAAAATATCTAAGTTAAATCCAAAATTTTAGAAACTAAGTACTCACGAGTGGCCAAAGGAAATTAAACAACTGAATCTTTAACCGGTAATTAATTACAATTTAAACTAACAACTGAATTACTTGTGATGCGGTATAAATACCCAGTAACATGTGATTGGATTACTTATGCTACAACTGCCCTAGGGCTGCGTGAAGTTTTGCACAGGAATATTATACCACAGTGATTAATTACGTTGAAAAATGGTAACGGTATTCCGGTTGGCAATACCGTTAGGAAAAATCCGGAAGAATTTTAGAATCGGAAAGCCAGCGCTTGTTCAAAACCCGATTTAAATTTTTTACTATACTTCTAGCTCGCCTTAACTTTAATGAAAACCCAGCCAGTCTAGTGGCCTCGAAGTCGCGGTGATAAAATATCCAAGGAGGCCAAGAGACTGACTCTCAAAATCCTCTCAAATCCCTTGAAAACCCGTAGTACGTTAACACAAAAAAATCTCTACCGAGATGAAAAAAAAAGTTAACGTACTACCCCAACCCACACGGCTCTACGGAAATATAACTTTAAACAAACTACTAAATTACAGAAAAATTAGGTGAGGCCTGGCCGATGATGATAATAAAAAAAAAGAAATGCTTGTGGCTGAGGTTCTGCCCGACTGAAGCTAACGTTAATCCACCCAAATCAAATACAAAGACCGACCCTTGATAACGTGAAAAAGCAGTTAACACGAATACCCGGCCAGGGAATATTCACAGAGAGGGGTTAAACCCATGTGTTTGAGAACTAATTCACAACCTCGAGTTATCAAGGGGATAAAAAAATGTTGACTTACGGACAGACTGAATCTACAATTAAATAAACTAATTCAACCCTGAGCGAGACTGCTCTGACTAACTACGCGCCCCAACACGATTCAGCGCGTCCAACTTATTGTAGCTTAGGGCCTTAGGACGTAGAAAATATATGCTTCACAATAGGGGTGGCACCATGTGCTCACTCAACTCAAAATACAAGTACAATACATACACATTCATAAAAATGGCCAAAATTATCAGTGTGTATCCAAAAACATCTATACGGGGACGTATTACGCCTCAACACAACCCGGAGGTCCGATACGCCACACTCATAAAGATATTTTTGTTACAAATCATCAAACAAATATCATAAATTAGTACTCATCTGAGTTGCAGACAAAAACAATCTCCCTGTTTCCACGGCTAGATACAATAAGTAGGTTATGTACTCTCTGGACGGTGATGTAGTTTTAAGGTTCCGCTACAAGATGCTTATTCCTTTGCGACCGGTTGAATACTCGGATAACTTCAGAAATTATTCCTCCAGCCGATATATACTCTCAAATAGGCACAACTGTGCAAATTTTTTGCCTCTATCGTACCGCCACTGTATGAATAACAGTTAAAAATACAATTAGTGAAACTGGAGACCATACAACAGTTTCGCGTGCGGAAATAAAAGAAAGGTGATACCTTACCTCGTGGTCGGTGGCTTAAATGGTTTTCTTAAACTCCGAACTTTTGATCAGAAAAGAAAATTCTCATCCGGATATCTCCGTGTCTTCCCTACGAAGACAGTATAACGCCAAGCAGTCTCCGCAAAAACGAATTCCGTGTTGCCTTCAATTTCCTCTAGGCTTATACATGGAAGTTTCACTGCACGTGCCGTTAGTTTTTCTTTCTGGTCAAATTTTTCTGATAACACCACTGTTCGTAAGTTTAAGAGAGCCAAAACGCGGCTTCCCATCTGTTTTATAACCTTTTTTCCTCACCCCTCTACCGGGTTTACCACTCGCGCATCGTCGGTGCAGACATATGTCTAGTTGCGTTATTACGACCAAATATCCCCAGAAATTTATTTACTATTGAGGATTATAATTTCTTGTTCTTTTTTTTTTTATATAAGGTAGGTGTATCATTCAAACATATTCCGCACGCTAACTGTTGTACTTTCCAGGTTTCCACGACGTATATATCCCAAAACAGGTTAAATAGAAATGTCAAAAACAATTAACCTCAAAATTAAGTGACATCTCTAGTATGTTTTTGCATTCGGATGCAGATGCGGTGGTTGTTGTCATAAATGCTGTCCTCTAAGTGGGTTGACAGGACCTATTCAGTTGGTTTTGCACAAAATTACCCCATCCTGTATCCTTTTATAAGCTTAGAATAAGTTTTCCGTACGAAGGTAGGTTATCGTCTAACTAGATTTTAAAGCGCTGTGTTTCGGCTAGGATAGCCCGTAACAACTCCCCCTTTGCTTAAAAGAGACGGAGTCACTCTGACTCCGTGTCTTCTGGATGGCCCCTTAGATCCTTGGCGTGCCATACGCCACAGGATTTTCCATCCTCTCTATTAAGTTCATAAGTCCATGGTGACAATTTTCTTTTTATCCAAAATGGTCCGACGTACTTCGGTGCCAAAGCAGCGCTAACATGTTTCGCCGCATTGGAGAGTATGTAATTCCGTCTCCACACACGGTCGCCTATCGCGTACTGGATGTCTCGACGTCTCAAATCATAACGCCGTTTACTATTTTCTGAAGACCTTTTCAGGCGTTCCCGCACCTGGGTGTATATCTCCCGAAATACCTTCTGACGTTCTTCCTTATTACTGGGTGTCTCCATTTCCTCTGGAACCCTGTCCACACATTCTTCTGGAAATCCAATCTCCCTTCCAAAGTTGACAAAATACGGTGTCATTCTAGTGCTTTCATGGACGGACGTTCGTATCGCACAAGATACCTTCTGCAGGTTATCTTCCCACTTCCGCTGGTCTTGGTCGAGGTAGGATCGTATTCCTTGCTTCAACGTCGAGTGTACTCGTTCGACCACATTCGCTTGCGCATGATAGTTAGCGTTGTATCGGAGGCGCACGTTATACGTCGCAGCCAAACGACGGAACTCCTTACTTCGGAATTGCGTTCCGTTGTCCAATAATATTGACTCGGGGCTTCCAAACAGCAGAAACACTCCATTCTCTAGCAGTTTAACAATGCTGGGCGCGGTGGCCTTCCGCATAGGGAAAGTCAACACGAACTTACTAAACACATCTATCACTGTGAAGATATATTGATACCCAGAGGTTGATCTGGTCATCGGACCTACGATATCCACGCTTATCTGCTGCCATGGGCGCTCTACGACTCGCCGCGGCATCATCAATCCGACTGGCGGTTTTCTCTCTACTTTACTTTCCAAACAAGTGGTACAGCGATGTATATAGCGGACTACGTCCGCTCTCATGAACGGCCAATAATAATGTTGTATTAGTCGACAATACGTTTTATAAACGCCTAAGTGTCCTGAGGTCGGTGCGTCATGCATCCGTTGAAGTATCTCTTTACGCTCCGGACGAGGAATCACGCGTTTCCAATTCTCCGCTTCGGTTAACAGTCCGGGATTAGGATGCCGGTAGTAGTGGTACAATTTACCTTCTTCCAGGCGCCATGCCGGAAACTTGCGAGGGTTTTCTTCGACTTTCCGACACATCTTTGTGTACCACGCACAAGGGGGTTGTCCTTCGGTGTTGACATCGGCAGTAACACTGTCGAGTACTGGTACTCCGCGGCTCAAGGCGTCGGGTACATGGTGATCTCTCCCCTTACGGTGGATAATTTTAAAGTCGAATTGTTGTAGTCTCAGAGCCCATCTCGCTAGTCGTCCACACGGATCCTTTAGGTTATGAAGCCAGCACAAGCTGTGATGATCCGTGATCACTGTAAAGTGCGATCCTTCGATGTACGGACGTAATTTCTCTACTGCCCATAACACAGCCAGACACTCCCTCTCCGTGGTGGTGTACGCCCGTTCTAATCGCGTAAGCGATTTGCTGAGGTAGCATACTACCTTCTCGCCTTCAGGGGTGTTTTGCGAGAGCACGGCACCAAGTCCGTATCCAGAGGCGTCGGTCTGTATTATGAATGGTAGTGAAAAGTCCGGACAGCATAGGATCGGAGCGGTGATCAGGTGTTGTTTGATGCGGTTCCACGATTGCTTACATGCGTCGTCCCATTGAAATCGGATGCCCTTTCGGGTTAGCCGATTGAGTGGCGCACAAATGTCTGAATATGTAGGTATGAAACGTTTGTACCAACCAGCAACGCCCAGCATTCTGCGTACTTCGACTGCGGTGGTGGGTTGTGGGATTTTCAGCATGGCCGAGACCTTATCCGGGTCGACGGCCAGTCCACCTTGGTTCACCACGTAGCCTAGGTACTTCAGTTCTGGTACTACCAACGCACATTTGTCTTTGTTCAGCGTGAAACCAGCGTCTAGCAATCTTTTCAATACTTCTCCTAAAATTTCCAGGTGTTTCTCAAAGTTATCCGCGATTATGATGATGTCGTCGAGATATTTGAACACGTGCGGTTCTAACTCGGGTCCTAATACGGTATCTATTAATTTCTGAAACGTGGCGGGAGCACTGTGTAGTCCGAACGCTAACCTCTTAAACTGCCATAAACCCCTTCCGGGCACTGTGAATGCGGTATACTTCTTTGAACTCTCAGTTAACGGGATGTTCCAATACGCTGACTTTATGTCCAGGCTGGAGATGTACCTCGCGTTCTTCAATCTGTCTAAGATGCTCGTGATGTAAGGTAGTGGGTAGGCATCGCGCCGAGTGACAGCGTTTACCTTGCGGAAGTCGACGCAGAAGCGCCAAGATTGATCCTTTTTCTTCACCATCAGCACCGGCGACGACCAATCCGAATTCGATCGTTCGATAACGCCTTCTTCTGCCATCTCGGTGACTTGCCTGTCAATTTCTCGCTGTATCGCCGGAGAGACCGGATAGTAGCGTTGTTTAATCGGCGGTTGGTGCGGATCCAGCAAGCTGATCTGATGTTCAATTTGGTCCGTACAGCCTATACCTTTCTTCATACTATTGAAGTGTTTAGAAACCAGTTCATCAATTCTTCCACGTTGATCCTCGTTCATCCTCATTTCGGGCATTTCCATGGCGCTCAGGTCTATCCTGGTCGTATCTTCTAATCGGCTAAAATGCCATCTGCCGCTGCGCAGGTCTGGCACAATTCCAAACTGCCGGAAGAAATCAACCCCCAATATTAAGGTGTGTGCCATCTCAGGCACCACTATGGCTTCTATCCATGCGGTGTGTCCTTCTATCGTACATGGTAACTGGACAACACCAGCTATTTCCAGACGGTGCCCACTGGCGACCGTACATGAGGAAATATGTTTCGTTTTATCTAAATGGAAACCAGCATTCTGCAATAAAGCCCAACCGCGTTTCCCAAGAACGGTTCGGGTTGCTCCGCTGTCTAACAATCCTAAAATTCTGTAACCTAAGATCTCAATTTCTAGATAAGGTCGCTCGTCGCTCCGGGCGTTAGCTATTATGTAATCCAAAATCGGGTTTATAGAGGTTGCGTCGGACGGAGACCGATCGTTTATCCGCCACGCTGTTCTTTTCCCGGATTCTGCTTCGGGCCACTGGACCCTCTTGGATTGCATCTAGGACATGTGTACTTCGTTACGCCTGGAGTATGACACGTATAGCACTTCCTGATTGGGCGTTGTGGGCACGCTGCCGCTCGATGTCCCGGTTCTTGGCAGTTAAAACACGTGAGAATCCGGCCTTGTGGTCGTATTTCTTGTAACTCCGCTGATTGCGGGTGTTGTGTTCCTCGGGAACTCCCGGCCACATAGGCCAAATCCGGTTCTAACGGCGTCCGATTCCTCGGGGTCGTGATGCTAGCTGGCTGCCAGTTGGTGTGTGCTCGTTCTATACGGCGGCATACTTCCAGGAGGCGACGTACAGATTCCACTTCGTCCAACAGAAACATCCCATCTTTGTATCGGGCGTGAAGGTTGCGGACAACGATCTTCAACTTACTTATCTCAGGCAAAGGTGTGCTCAATCTTTTGAACAACGACTCCATGATCGCTAAATAGATGTCAATTGACTCGTCGACTCCTTGCCGGCGGGCGCGGATCTCATCGTACAGCTGGTCGTCGTAATCGATTGGTACGAAGACGGTACGTAATTGATGTACGAGGTCGTGCCAATCTAAGAAGTTCTGGCGTTGTGCTCGGTACCATATCAATGCCTTGCCAGTGAACAGATCCAATGCTGAGGCGAATAGTTGTTGTCTCGATACGTTCCGTGCGCTGCGCAATTCTTCCACGCGCTCTAGGAATGCACTCAACGACATCTCCTTTTGATCTCCGCTGAACTTTAAGTTCCATTGAGCTGGCGGGATACTCTTGGTTCGCCACGGCTTAACTGGTGGGGTTTCTTCCTCTTCGGTCTCGAGCGAGCTCTCCTCTGATGGACTGAGGTCGGCCCTAGAGGCATCGAGGTCCCCGATAATCGTTCTCTTAGGAGTTGAGGTAATTCTTCGCGCGCGCGTCTTACGATTTATCGTCGTCCAGATGGTTACGAGACGTACTAATAACCGCGACTGTATCGACTTGTTTTCCGCTGATAATGCGGCCATACGGCCGATTCGCGTACCACAATGTGCAACGCGACTCGAGATCCTTTGGAAATCACGAGTCCTCCGGTCTCCTGAGAATGCTTCAATTACCGCTGTAAGTTCCCGAAGGGTATTTTCCACGCCAGTTTGATCCGTTTCGAAGGTGAAAGGGTACTTAGGAAGTCGAAAAGACGTTCCTGATTTCACGAGCGACATCATGTTTTGCAGCAACTCTCGTCGTAAATGAGCGTCCTCGCCGTCGCTGTCCTGTAATCCGTAAACCGCGGTTTCATATTCTAATTCCGCTGGTGCTAGGTGTTCAACCCGAAATTTAGTAGGCAACGACATGATGCAAATACAGCTTCCAACACAAACACGATCCTTGGTTACGTTCTACTACTTCCCTATACTGGGACTTACTATTGCACAACTCCAAGTCTACTGTCTTTCTTCAATACTCTAACCGTCGAGTGATATCCTGGTTTAACCAGCTCGGTATAAACGTAATACCGTAAGTATGAGGAAACTAAATTTCCGCTAAGCGAATCCCGTGTGAATTTTTCAATGGCTTGCCCTAAACCGGCTTACCAACACTAACGTCTCTACAGACGTAAAACCAATGGACGGCCGAACCAACGCCGGTCCGTCTCCAAATATAATTCAACAAACAATTGTTGCAATTACAATTTCAATACAACTGTTGCCAACAATGCAACACCAATTTTCACCGGGAGGTACCTTAGAGTCCTCTACTCAACGTTATAAACAACTCAAAAACAGTAGCTTGTTTGCTCTTTAATCCGTTAGAGACTAAATCGCCAAAATGCGACCAATACGTACAATAGGTCATCCAATATCGAGTATGTGTTAAAACACAACAATACAACACAGTATAGCAAAAGCAATCCAACACAATATCACAAAAAAAAAATAATCTAACTAAATTTCTTATTATGAGAACTCTTAAGGAATGGGTCTAGGGGCACAGGAATTAAGTTTGAAATAAGTATAACACAATTTTATTAACCCAATCGTAGTGTAAAATTCGTTTTAGCAAGCAACGGTCTTCTTTTCCGTTGAGCCCCACGTTGGGCGCCAGAAATATATAACGTATATTACGGCCAGACTCCAGCGTTATATAGTTGGCATACGCCAGCGTCCGCTCAGCTCTCTGATCGGTCGCTAAAAACCTAAAGGGGGAAAAATATGAATTCCGTAACCACTGTGAAGTGACTCCAGTGGCTATCAGCTGTCCAGGGCAAGGTAGAAGGCCGCCAGCCCAGTCTAGAGGTAAATGTGACTATGCAGGGTGGTCCTGTAATTATCAATGTCGATGTGCGGCCTAAAATTTATACGGCGCCAGTCACTTCGCTTCTATTGCCCTAAATTCTGGAAGAAAAATAAAACCCCAGGGGAAGGAATAGAGTTCTCGTAATAGAAACACCAAAATTCTCAATAACTAAATTTATTAACAAAAAAATCAGTAACTAACAAATGGTAATAACAGAATAACTAATATTCGTTAAACGAATATTCAATACGCAAAATCTATAAACAAAGTAAATTATTCACTAAATGAATACTCAATACGCAAAATCTATAAACAAAATAAATTATTCACTAAATGAATACTCAATACGCAAAATCTATAAACAAAATAAATATTATTATTCGCACAGCGAATACTCAATAAGCAAAATTTTATAACCAAAATATTAATAATTACAAGATCAATGACTAGTTAAATATTCCCTTTTTAGCTCGGAGTACGACAAAGTTAATACAAAAAAAAAATTATTTAATCTACGAGCAAAATATCTAAGTTAAATCCAAAATTTTAGAAACTAAGTACTCACGAGTGGCCAAAGGAAATTAAACAACTGAATCTTTAACCGGTAATTAATTACAATTTAAACTAACAACTGAATTACTTGTGATGCGGTATAAATACCCAGTAACATGTGATTGGATTACTTATGCTACAACTGCCCTAGGGCTGCGTGAAGTTTTGCACAGGAATATTATACCACAGTGATTAATTACGTTGAAAAATGGTAACGGTATTCCGGTTGGCAATACCGTTAGGAAAAATCCGGAAGAATTTTAGAATCGGAAAGCCAGCGCTTGTTCAAAACCCGATTTAAATTTTTTACTATACTTCTAGCTCGCCTTAACTTTAATGAAAACCCAGCCAGTCTAGTGGCCTCGAAGTCGCGGTGATAAAATATCCAAGGAGGCCAAGAGACTGACTCTCAAAATCCTCTCAAATCCCTTGAAAACCCGTAGTACGTTAACACAAAAAAATCTCTACCGAGATGAAAAAAAAAGTTAACGTACTACCCCAACCCACACGGCTCTACGGAAATATAACTTTAAACAAACTACTAAATTACAGAAAAATTAGGTGAGGCCTGGCCGATGATGATAATAAAAAAAAAGAAATGCTTGTGGCTGAGGTTCTGCCCGACTGAAGCTAACGTTAATCCACCCAAATCAAATACAAAGACCGACCCTTGATAACGTGAAAAAGCAGTTAACACGAATACCCGGCCAGGGAATATTCACAGAGAGGGGTTAAACCCATGTGTTTGAGAACTAATTCACAACCTCGAGTTATCAAGGGGATAAAAAAATGTTGACTTACGGACAGACTGAATCTACAATTAAATAAACTAATTCAACCCTGAGCGAGACTGCTCTGACTAACTACGCGCCCCAACACGATTCAGCGCGTCCAACTTATTGTAGCTTAGGGCCTTAGGACGTAGAAAATATATGCTTCACAATAGGGGTGGCACCATGTGCTCACTCAACTCAAAATACAAGTACAATACATACACATTCATAAAAATGGCCAAAATTATCAGTGTGTATCCAAAAACATCTATACGGGGACGTATTACGCCTCAACACAACCCGGAGGTCCGATACGCCACACTCATAAAGATATTTTTGTTACAAATCATCAAACAAATATCATAAATTAGTACTCATCTGAGTTGCAGACAAAAACAATCTCCCTGTTTCCACGGCTAGATACAATAAGTAGGTTATGTACTCTCTGGACGGTGATGTAGTTTTAAGGTTCCGCTACAAGATGCTTATTCCTTTGCGACCGGTTGAATACTCGGATAACTTCAGAAATTATTCCTCCAGCCGATATATACTCTCAAATAGGCACAACTGTGCAAATTTTTTGCCTCTATCGTACCGCCACTGTATGAATAACAGTTAAAAATACAATTAGTGAAACTGGAGACCATACAACAGTTTCGCGTGCGGAAATAAAAGAAAGGTGATACCTTACCTCGTGGTCGGTGGCTTAAATGGTTTTCTTAAACTCCGAACTTTTGATCAGAAAAGAAAATTCTCATCCGGATATCTCCGTGTCTTCCCTACGAAGACAGTATAACGCCAAGCAGTCTCCGCAAAAACGAATTCCGTGTTGCCTTCAATTTCCTCTAGGCTTATACATGGAAGTTTCACTGCACGTGCCGTTAGTTTTTCTTTCTGGTCAAATTTTTCTGATAACACCACTGTTCGTAAGTTTAAGAGAGCCAAAACGCGGCTTCCCATCTGTTTTATAACCTTTTTTCCTCACCCCTCTACCGGGTTTACCACTCGCGCATCGTCGGTGCAGACATATGTCTAGTTGCGTTATTACGACCAAATATCCCCAGAAATTTATTTACTATTGAGGATTATAATTTCTTGTTCTTTTTTTTTTTATATAAGGTAGGTGTATCATTCAAACATATTCCGCACGCTAACTGTTGTACTTTCCAGGTTTCCACGACGTATATATCCCAAAACAGGTTAAATAGAAATGTCAAAAACAATTAACCTCAAAATTAAGTGACATCTCTAGTATGTTTTTGCATTCGGATGCAGATGCGGTGGTTGTTGTCATAAATGCTGTCCTCTAAGTGGGTTGACAGGACCTATTCAGTTGGTTTTGCACAAAATTACCCCATCCTGTATCCTTTTATAAGCTTAGAATAAGTTTTCCGTACGAAGGTAGGTTATCGTCTAACTAGATTTTAAAGCGCTGTGTTTCGGCTAGGATAGCCCGTAACAGAATTTATTATTTTATTTTATATTTTGCAAACTAAAATTTTGGCAAACAGTTCTTAAACCCTTATATAATAATTTACCATGAAAAATAAAACTGTATTTTCCCCATTTCATTGTTATAATAGAAAGCACTTAGGTGATCCATACTACCCAACTCCCCCCTACACATCCTTATCATAAATCGAAAAAGAACTATTTCAAGAATTATGACAGAACCTATCAATTTATATGGTAATGGGTAATTTTAGCTTAGTCTTTTTTGAATCAATCATTTTCCGATATACGCCAACCTCTTCAATATGAAATCCAAATTAATCATTAATTGATCAATGAATAGAAATTATAGAATTGAACTGAAATCATATCATCATTGATGTTTATATAAACATAAAATCATTTAAACTGGTTTAGAATTATTAACGTGGAAATAATTCGTCATAAATAATTCCATGAGGCAAATATAAATTTCCCCCTCGCTGGGTTACAATAATCTGATGTAATACATTTTATAAATCCTTAGAGAAATAGTCATTTTTATTTTTCTGCCTATTGTACACATAATAACAAATCACTGAGTACGATTGGAAAAAAGATTTTTCATTTACTAAACTGTAGAAATTGATTTATAGTAATGAAAAACATTTTCAGAAACGAAAAATAATGAAATATTAAATGGAATCCTGAGAATGGACAGTTCATAAATTATTTTTTGAATTTTTATAGTTGTTTTGTTGAATAAACTGGCTATCATTTCATTGAAATATTTACAGAAAAATGTTTAGTGAAATTCAACTTAGAAAATTTGATTAATTTCACATTTTTTTATTAAAACGATAAGAAAATAAAACAGGTATTTAAATGAAAAAAACGGTATATACCGGGTGAATTATTTAAGAAACAACATACATGTTTCACATATAATGTTAATGAAATGAGTTATTTCATTTGCAACATAGTAAATTATGAAAGCAAGCTCATATCCATGGCAACAGATATGCAATGGTGATTAGATATAAAAGTTATTTGACGTGATAAAGTTCCTAGACGGCTAAAAAATAGTAAATTAAAAACAATAAATGAATTTTTATTAGTTTGTTTATATTTACATACAAACAAAAATAATAATGTCCTTAGTAGCTAAGTCCAAAAAATATTTAAAAAAATAATATTTTGTCTTTTCTATGGATACGATAAGCATTTGTTTTATGGCTATGTTGCTTTTGATATCTCAGTTCATTAACATTATATGTGAAACATGTATGTTGCTCGTTAAATAATTCACCCGGTATATATATACATATAAAAGAATCTGCATCAATAGACTATGGCGAAGAAGTTATAGTTTTGAATTGTTTCAATTTGACTCACCAACAAGAATAATGGGACTTACGATTATATTTTAAAGACCGATACAAAATTATTTTATTTTTCTCTTTGATGTTATTTCGCCATAATGCCTAGGATACGACATAAACATACGCATAACAACTGGAGTATTAGTCTCATATACGGCCGGTACCTTATTTTATGATTACTATAGTCTAGAGCAGTGTTTCTCAACCAAAAACGCACTGCGGACTAGCATAATATATAATTTTCTAACGCGGACCACTAATAATAATTGTTGGTTCATTTTTTGCAAGAAAACAAATATATTTAATGTGCTACTAAATACATTTATTTTATTTGTTGAAAATCAGTTTACAGAAAAAAAACAAAATATAAATTATTTACAGAAAAAATGTGCATGAAAAATTAAAAAAAAACTGCAAAAAACATATAAAACCTTCGCGGACCACTAAAATTTGTCTGGGGACCACCTATTGAGAAACACTGGTCTAGAGATTTCGTATTCTTTTTCATTAGTAACAAACCTTCTGTTGATTTTGTGCATTTTTTTTTCGATATATTCGGGTTGCATATTCTTTATGATAGTAAAATTTATTCTGACAATTAAATGATTTAAAAAAAAAAATCAATTGCTTTTTGTCTATAAACTGTTTATTGTCATAGGTTACCAGATAGGTATAAATATATGTTCATTTTTACTGACCGCCAACATATATACCTAAGGGAAGTATTGTGATTATACCGATTTTGACATTTCGAGATTTCGATGGATCTCTACGAATTGAGGTCCCTACATAACGTTTTGACTATTTTTGCATGATGTCTGTCGGTCTCTCTAACTGTCTGTCTGGCTGTATGTCTGTCTGTCTGTCTGTCTGTCTGTCTGTCTGTCGGTCTGTGTACACGTGCAGAGCAAATTCGGCTAAAAGGATTTTTATAAAATTTCATATTTAAGCATTTGACATCAATTGCAGGAGTTGATCAACTTTTGGTAAAAATCTGTTAACTAAAAATGGAAGTTTACTCGTGTCGGTTTTAAGATTTTTGCCAATATTTCACAACAGAGAAATATTTCGAAAAAATTTATTTAACAAAAGTCGCTACAAAAGCAACAAATAACAACTTTTATTTGAGACATTTTTAGATAAAGCAGCATAAATTAAACAAGTATTTTGTGATGGTGGTAGGTCGTGTGGTGGCCACAGCTGATTTTTCTTCTATTGCCATATTCTAAAGGTTTCGAATTCTTTTTCATATTTCTGTTTAGATTTAATTGGTAACAATGTCTTTCAATACAAATTTATCTATCGGATAGTTATCTAACGGATAATGAGACTGACGTATTGTATTGAAATTAATAACTGATTAGTATTGACATTTATTCAGCAGATGAAGCTCCAGATAACCTTATCTGTCAAGATATATACGTAGAAGTTTACATGAAGGTGGAAAGACCGGGCCTTAATAAAAAGAAAACACTCTTTGTACCATTTCATATACACATTTAACAATACCAAACCGAATTTTGAATGTTTAACATTGCATAAAGATAGTTATATCGTAGATATTAAGTGGGGAAGCCGGGGCATAACGGGCACCTTAAGGATTATCTTAAATATCGTAAAAAATTTCGAAATCTTTTATTCGTAAAATGATTTATTGTTTAATTATTACAGACATAATGGGCAATCAGCTAAAATCTGGGGCAGAATGAACACACGTGAGTGCATTCCTCATCGTTATCATCTTTTCCAGCGCAAGAACAATGTGCCCACTCGCCACATGCTCTGCACTGGAGTAATCAACGTCTGGGTATGTGTGAAAAATATATCAACACAGCAAAAAACACGTTTCACCAATTTAGAAAATGTAAACGCCAGGTCTCAGTTATACAACCACTCTCGGAAGACACTAGCGAAGTACTGAACGTGATTGGAATGCACCCAAACATGGCGGCATGCTTTAACAGCCAAAAAGAGGGGAGCCCGTTATACCCCGGGGGCCCGTTTTGCTTCGGTTTGCACTACATGTGATTGTAAAATATTGAAAACTGAAAAAACCAAATATCTCGGAATATATGTAGATAAAAATATGAGATGAGCACATATCGTACCTTTGCAAAAATGAAAAACTTTTCATTTATTTAACAAACTTGTACTGTGGCATGTTTACATCATAAAATGATCAATTCAGTTCGAAGTTATAGTGCTCCTCCATAAATGGTTTTCCTGGATGAGTCCAAATATCTTTCTTAGTATTTTAAAATCAAATGAGACTTAAAAATATGGTTTCTGTTATGGTTTAATAGTACTCATGTTTCACAAGCATACGTTGGTACAGAAACTATTGAAAGCTTCTAAATAGTGCCCTAGGAATGGTCTTATAAAACTGTATTCTTCTGTGCTAGTAGTATACTATTTTTAATTACATAGGATGTATTATTGATGGATGTTATCGGTTCATACAAGGTAAATGAACGCTTCTGAAGATAAAAAGATTTAAAACATATTGGGGCAAGCTCATAATCATTAATGATCAACTTAATTCTACAATAAAATTTGACGTTTATGAAAAGAGTGCGACATACCACCCAGATACTGAGTCAGAGCGAGAAATATGATTAGTAGTACGTAGTTGCATATGCTAGTACCTAGTGCTACTAACATTTAGTAAAAGATTATGAGCTTTTCCCAATAATTTTAACAAGAGTATAATTTCGTTAACAATTCTTACATCCGATTCTTGTGAATCTAAATTAATAGAATGGTAGTCTTCATCTCTAAGTGAATAATATACTTATAGGCCACACAAAGCCCAGATTTAAAGAGTAAATTAATTTAATTACAAGTCGTCAAAAATAGTAATTAAGCCTTTTTTTTGTAAATTTTGACGTGAATACTTTCATTTAGTTGTAACAACTAAAATCTTTGTTAAATTGACAGTGAAATTCATTTTAAATGGAAAGAATAATTATGAGTTTGAATTTAGTGAATTGGAAACGTGAATATTCCCATTGATTAAACAACGTCTTTAATTAGAAGTGCTTGAGATAAAGTGCCATCTTGAAGGCAGATGTCTAAATTAAGCACTCCCTTCCTTAGAAACTTCTCGAAGAGTAATTACCGCTCAAAATTACCGTTTACGTGTTAAACAACAAACAAACAACTATACCTATAGATAATCATTCCACCCAGACCGAATTATATTTAGTACTTCAAAAGCGCAATACAAAATAATGTTACAATAAATATGCATATTATTTTTGAAATATCATTGAATGAAAGTGTGAAAAATTGGTGCCAGTATAAACCTGAGACCATACAGAGCACTACGTATGCTATGTACGCTGTTTGCCAGACGTGAGAGAAAAAAGTTTCCTCTATAGACAACGTAAGCGGCCATACAGCGTAAGTCATGTACGCTTTGTTCGCTGTTACCTTCATTGCCCTGATTTGTGGCGAATAAGTCTATACTTATATATATTTTGGAAGTTCTGAACTATACAATGGTACTTTGACTTACGAGTGTTCCAACTAAAGAGTTTTTCGAGATACGAGCCGTCTCTCGGCCGATGTTTTGCTTTGAGTTGAGAGCTAAAATTCGAATTACGAGCATAGGAGGTTATATCTACAAGTGAGATGAACGAAATGTTGGGAATGTGGGAGAATGTTTCAGACTTTATTCAAAAGAAACACCAGAATAAGTTACAACTGGGCGTTCGACGATGCTATTTAATGACACTTGCCGAACTCATTTCAGAAACATTGTGAAAGGGAGGATGAAACAGCATTGGACAAGTTTTTATCGAAAACCCTGCAGATGAAAGTGAAGAAAGCGTGGCGAAAAGGATAAAAATCAGCGAATGAGATTCAGTTATGCAGTTCAACCTTTTTACTCCACCTCTGTCAGTATCTTCAAGTCGTCTGATCTTCTTTACCTTGATGTACATAATACTTAATCAGTTTACTGCAGTAATTCGCGCTTTTATACAATATTCCATACAATATTCCTCATTTATAAACAGAATTTTCTTATCTAAAAACATGTAACAAAAAAATTGCGGTGTGTTTTAAGGGCCCGGAACGTATTAATGGCTTTTCAGTTCATTCCAATGGGGAAAATTGATTTGACATACGAGTAATTTGAGTTACGAGCTCCGTCACGGAACGAATTAAACTCGTAAGTCAAGGCACCACTGTACTTGATCGTGGAATTAATTAATTTTTATCATATACATACTAAAATTATACAAGGGTCATTTCAGAGTGGATGTAATTTTGTTCTTCTGTTCTTCACTCTTTTCATCCACTGAACATCCGGGTAAACATCACTTAGAATATGAAGAGATGATTTCGCATTTCTGAGCTCTTCTTCACAGTCTCTAGGTGTTCAATGTTCTCTGCTGGGTTGTGGCACATTCTACATATTCTATCTTCTATTTTCAGGCAGTAATCGTTACCCGTCTCTTCATTTCCGACACGAAGTCTAGCTATAATTTGCAGGTTTTTGTTGTTTTTTGAAAGGTAATATGGCAGATCATTTGTCTGAAGATCTTTGTATCTGTAAAGTAGATTTAAGTAATTTTTCCCTTCTAATTTGCTTCTGGATATCTTTATTTCTTATAATAATTGCCTCTTTTATCATGTCTGTCTCCGATTTTCTATTTCCATAGCTGAGTATCCCTTTTGTTGATAATATTCCTGTCTTTGTTCTTCCCATTTATTTCTTGTTCTATTTCTTTCTTCTTTTCTCCTTATCTCTTCCCAACATTCATGCACTAATTCTTTCCCCAGTGTTCTTCTGGTTCTGTCTTCATAGTTCATGGGCCGATTTCCTGCCGCGGTGCTTAAATGAAATCTATTTGCTTCCTCTAACAGAATATAAATAGTAGTTTTTTTATCAACACCCAGTACCCATCGGATGAATAAATCCTTGCACGGCTATAAAAACGCCGTTTTAATTCATTGGACTATCCAATTCGAGCGAGGAAGACAAATAAATATTAGTCCTCTTAGGTTGTACATCTGAATCATCGGAAAATATTGTCAGAACATACAATGACGTTATTAACTGCCAACTTCGATTTGATGACGGGATTATTGAACCGTGTTTGGAAGTTTGTCTAAGTTTGGATATGCAGTTTGCAATACGTCCAATCCAGACGGTAGCCGATAAGCGAGGAAGGGAGGCACCTGCTTCATGCGATAAATTAATAGGCTCTCAGATACATCAATAATCACAATGATAATTTTTGGAACAGTTAAACTACAGACTTACTAATTTCGACCTCCCGCCTTAAAATGACTTTTGAATATCTGGCTTCTGGTCTCAATCTGGCCAGTGAAATATATCTAGCCTTAAATCCATTATGAAATCGTTGGACACCACTGTAATATATTATTGAATTCAAGCATTAGTAAATAACTAACAAATGGAGGAATATAGTTTATTTTATTCATGGATAAACTATAATAAGGAGAAGTATTTGAAAGAAAAATTACAACAAATTAAAAATGGAATCTTTGGTTTCAAGACGCGACATAGTCGACGTAAAGTGGGAAACAGAATGCAACGAGTTTGACGGTGCGTTGACGCCGTTGGACGGCGCAAACTGTCAGCGCAAAGTTAAAAGCAAGGCTGTACTACGCAAGTGCACAGAATGGACAACGTCCTACAGCGTTCGAACGCCGTTGATACTGAATGTTCGTCAACTTCCAACTTTTGACGCCGTTGAACGTTGACGCAGAACACCTAACCTCAGTTTTTACTGAATGGTAAAATGTTTGTATGTATAAATAACTTGCATGCAACATAAATAACATCACACAAAAGTCTTCATCATCCATTATACTTTTAATAAAAGAAAGCGCACGTATAAACACAGATATAGGTTGTCACGTGACGCTTGACGGCGTTAAAAATGATTGCATTGTGGACAGGCGAAAATTCAACGGCGTTCTCAGCCACGCCGTCGCAAATGACGGCGCGCTGACGGCGTAGCGCGCTGTGCATTCTGTTCCAGGCTTTAGGACTATGTCGCGTCACGCCGAGGTATGCTAGTAATTTTTTACAAAAGTTTCAGGTAGAAAACGCCCAATTTTAGCTAAATTTTAAAATACATCCAGAAAAATAACTATCTATACTATTTTTTTAAAGAATGGAATGTGGGCAAGACAGGAGCTATTTCGATCTTGTTTTTAATTGGGTAAGAACGTGGAAAAGTTTACACTGTAGGAAAATAGATTTCTGTCTCAACTATTTGTCTCTATTTATTTTAACCCAAATTTGTAAACATAGGCGTAGAAGCTAAGTTTACAGTGAATATATTACTACCTATTATTTCTAATAAGTAAAACGGAGGTATATGTTTAAATAATATTAGAATATAAAAGCCGGTGAATAAATAGATTTGAAATTAATTTAGAAAATATATATATTAAGAGAAATATTTTAAAATGAAGTCGCCTGAAAATTAATTAATGTAGGTACGCTTCTGGTACCAAACACAACAGTTGTTTTGCTGTCAACTGTCATATTCTTTGCTGTCAACGAGCGCCATATTAATAATTTGTGTTGTATTATAGTGTCGATTAAATATAAACTTGAAGTGAAGAAGAATCCATTGATGATTCGGATAATATATTTTAATTAAATTTTAAATTATTTTAAAATACAATAATAGAATTCTTGAACTTATTTTTAATTATTGAACTGTTCATTTGTCTACATTTTACAAATTTATTTAGAAATTAAGAATAATAGCAATTTTATGCATTTAAATTATAACTTTTTTAAAAACATTAATTTTGAAACGTCAAATTTCAATTTACCGCAAAATGTATTTAATTTTAAATTATAGACTTTAATTTGATACAGTGTGAAACAGGACGCGCTCGCAGCGCCATCTACTTCGTTCTTAAAAAAATAGAGTATAAGTTAGGCCAATGAAGTGTCTTTAAATATACTTTTAATTGCAGTACTTTTAAAATACAGAATATTTGAAATTAAATTAATATTAAATACTTACGTCTACGTGTATGCCTTGGAAAGGAAATATTTTGCTGTTAGGTTCCTCGCTTGGGGAGTACCGGTAAAATTCATGCCTGCCCCTATACCATTGGACCGAATACAGAGGTGCATCTTCTAAGTCGTAATGGCATCTCAGTGTCACATGCTGCCCCCTTTGTACAGCCATTGGAGCTATCTCTAGGCTCACATTTTTCAGTGCTGTCGTTCCTGAAACAAAAAGTAATTACTAAAGCTAGCGCCATGGTAATAAGTCTAATCTGTTATCTCTCTAACAAAGATATATTTGAAATATTTAAGTAATTTTAAAAACAATAGAGTATACCTACTCCATTTTATTTTCTGACAAGGTTTTTACCGCGTATTTCGACTCATATGAGAACTTTTATTTATTATTTATTATTTATTAATTTTTTCCTACAATCAGGTACGTTTTTATAGCTTTGTTTTTGTAGCTTTGATAATGCTCAAATTGAGTGAAACTAGTCAGCTGTAATTAGAATAAAGTTTATACACAATTGACAATATTATATTTATTCGGTATTGACTTTTGGCTGTGAGACCTGGACGCTTTCAAGGAGAGAAAATAGCAAAATACAAGCTTTGGAGATGAAGTATTTAAGAAGAGTAAAGGGTGTGACTAAGATGGATAAAATCAGAAATGCAGATATAATAAAAGAACTCAATATAGAACCAATAGAACAATTTATAGAAAACAGACAACTGGCCTGGTGCGGACACATGCAAAGACAACAAGATACAAGTCAAGTGAAGCAGATCTGAAACCAGAACGTACACAAAGCAAAGAATAGGAAGACCAAGAAATACATGGGACAGAACAGTAAAAGGGATACTAGAAAAAAGAGCAAAATCAATTATAGAAGATAAAAAAATGACAAGAAACAAAAAAGACTGGGCGAAATTCGTACATAAACCTGTACTGCAATAATATAGAAAAGAAAGAGAAAAGAAGGAAACAGAGCCTACACCATACTATGGTAGAAGGCTTTTATATATATTCGGTGGAAATCCAAACAAACCCCTACAACTCCTGAGATATTTCAGTTTCCATTAGAACACAAAATAATTGTTTCTTAATTCTAAACAACTCTTTTGTAAATATTTTTGTAGTTAAGTAAATAATAAGTGAGATACTTTGTTTATAGGTAACTCTCACCATAACTCCCCAAATATATCTTATAAAACACTGCACTGAACATAGCGAAATAGATTCTTTTCTAATTTTCATTTTTGCTGTTAAATTAATGAGATTGCTCCCTAAGTAATCTTTTTATTAAAACTGCATTAAAGAGGAGAAAAAAAATTCCCTCATTCAAACATTTTGAGAAGCCATATAGCTTAAGTTTGACAGATAAGAATAAGAATTTAAAGATCATGAATTTAGTCTATCAAAAGTACAGTGTCGTCATCGTATCTAATGTTATTAACAACCTCTCCATTAACCACTATACAAGCTATTTCTTCACTTAGTGCTTCCCTGATTATTACTTCCGAGCAAAAGTTGAACAACAACGGAGGTAGTAGATATCCTTGTCTTACACCTCTGAGAATGTTAACTTCGTCCGAGTAGTCATATATAACGGTAGCCTTTTGATTATAGTAGAGATTAACTATTGTTCTTATGTCATTTCAGTCTAGTACATTAAATATTGGAGTAAAATTAATCAAAGACAATGAGTGAATGATTTTGAACTCAACTAAATTGTTTGTCTGGGTATGAACATTTAGAAAGATTGTTTCTGGTGCTTATAAACAGGCGTTTAATTAGGTTTACTGTTGTCGGCGCTTATTGACACACGGAGAAACATTATTACGAGTGCCTGTTTACTAAAATTTTTCCATCAAAAAGTGGCCTGGTTTATGATAAATGTTCCTGTAGTTGCTTGGGGGAGTAATATATTTAATAAAATATACCACTTATGCAGACTCTACGTTGGGAAGCAAATTCATAACAAAATAATAACATTTATTCTACCAATAAATAATTATAAACGTCGGTAATTCACAAAATCAAAGAAATTTTATTAATAACTACTAAAAAAATCAACAAAATATCAGAAAACTAATTGTCAGCTTCTTGTAAGCTGATGTTTCAAAGATTCCTGTTACTCATCAGCGTATGTTTCAAGCGCCAAAAAGCGCTACTACGTGCCCGGGTATAATTGAAAGTAAAGCAATATTTATTCTAGCTGGTCGATGCAAGTTAGCAAGCGCTTATAGGCGCCGGTGACAATCTTTTTGCGTGTTCGTACTCTCAGTTTACATGCTTTAGCTTGTAGGAACAGCACGACAAATCTAACTATCGCTTCAAGGTCGTTCGTTTTTCTACTGCAATACATGATCCGTATCCGTATCTGCGGATCAGGACGCACTTAATCCGTATCCGTATCCGTATCCGTATCCGTATCCGTATCCGTATCCGTATCCGTATCCCAGCTTTTATGTGATCCGGCACATCACTAATTATAACAAATAGAATAAAGATATTTGAATTGTAAATTATTTTATTAATAAACTTTTGAAATGTACAAAATTAGTTTATTTATAGCTGTTAACATTTGTTGAGAAATATAAAGTTTGTGTAAGTCCGTTAAAGTTTTTCAGTATGGGATGCTTGTCATGTCTTTCATGCTGGTTTGGCTTTGAGCCCTGTTGCCAGAGCTCGGATTTAAACAGACGCACTTTGAGTACTTTTAAACAATTTCCAAACCCCACATTTTAAGCTTAATCGCTTTTTAAGAAGTACAGATTTATTTAGCTTAAAGAAATGGTTCTCTTTTAGGACTTAATGTTTATTTTTATTGCCTTGTTTTTACAAAGACTTATAACCATACTTTAGATAATTGGAAGAATTATATTTCAACATGAACAGTTCCATCTCGAATTCGTAAATTTAAAATCTTGTAAATTGGACAGATGTCAAATGTCAGACTGATGAAAATATTCAAACAACATCGTTAAATAGAAAGAACATATTAAAATTTGTCATGCTGTGTAGAACAGAAAAATACTAGTTCGCGTTTTGTAAAGTAGAGAAAATAAAACAAAAGCTTGCAAGGAATATAATAATAATAGCTGTTAAGCAAAGACGTAGACTGAAATGTTCAAAAATGAAGCTTGCATATTACAAATGTAGTGACATAGTGAAAGGTTTTTGTGTAGTTCTGTGTAAATGTTGCCGATGCAAGCCTCCAAGTTTTTAGTCACTTCGCGCGTCACTCACGAGTTTCTTATTTCATATTATGCATCGTCGGATTCCGTGAGACTTAAGCAATCTTGTGATAACCGCGAATCTAAATTATTCGCGATACAATTATATTTATCAATATTCTTAGTTTTTAATCAATTCCAACCAATCACAAACAACCCTAGAGTCATAAACCACATTCCGTCACCAAAAATCATATAAAAAAAGGGTCATTTTTACAATTATACACAGTTCAAATTCAGCCTTCGACCATCAAAATTCACTCTTCGATATAAATATTTCTACGTTAAAAAAACAAATCTCAAAATATTAAAGTTCGCTTTATTGAAAAACTCACGCTTTCTGTTGTGAGTTTTTCAATCGTCACATCACACTGAAATCACGCTTGCTGCGGTGGTTTTCAGCCGTCAGTTCCACTGCGAAACCCACGCTTTCTGTTGTGCGTTTCGTCAGTGGTTCTCAACCTTCGCATCAGTTCCACTGCGAAACCCACGCTTTCTGTTGTGCGTTTCGTCAGTGGTTCTCAACCGTCGCGTCACCACGAAACCCACGCTTTTTGCTGTGTGTTTCGTCGGTGGTTTTCAACCGCGCCGGCATCACGAAACCCACGCTTTTTGCTGTGCGTTTCGCCGGTGGTTTTCAACCATCCCGTCAGTTCCACTGCGAAACCCACGCTTTCTGCTGTGTGTTTCGTCAGTGGTTCTCAAACGTCCCGTCACCACGAAACCCACGCTTTCTGCTGTGCGTTTCGTCGGTGGTTTTTAACCGCGCCGTCACTGCGAAACCCACGCTTCCTGCCGTGCGTTTCGCCAGTGGTTCCAAACCACTCATACATCACGAAACCTTCAGTTTCGTCACACCAGTGGTTCCCAACCACTCAACCATTGCGAACCTCTCGCCTCTCTTTACAATAGTGGTTCTCAACCGCTCAACCATTGCGAAACCACTCGCTTCTGCACCAGTGGTTCTCAACCACTCAACAAACACGAAACCACTTGCCGTTCAACAAGTGCGTTCCAACCAACGCGGAACCATTCACCATCTGTGAATGCTTCCATCACCGACTACTCGCCGCTCAACGAGTGCGTCTCAACCAACGTTTCTCGCAGATGTCGAGTAACCCATCGACGCCGACGCTCGCCGCCATGACGACGCCGCCGCCAGGAACGACGCCCGTCGTCTCCTCAAATCCTTCTAATCCTTAAGTCTCACATCCTTTCCATTCCGATGCCTTTCTCGCCTCACGAGAAAGCGTCGCGCTACTATTACTTATATTTTATGTCATTTGTTTATTTATCTAGTCTTTCTATGTTTCATTGTTATGTTACATGTTGTTATCTGTTATTACTACTAATTCTATTCTTTGTTAAATAAATCCATAAAAACATATGTTTGTGTATTACTTCAATCATCATCATCATCTCCCTTCACCCCTTTCTTTTTCAGAGACCGTTTAGTTACGTCGAGGCTCTTCAAGCCGAGATTAGGCAGAACGACCCCGCTCCTGAGCTAGTTCGTGGTCTGTGTGAGGTTGGGACCTAAGGACCTCTTCCGAGGGCCCCTTCCGCAACATAAAGTCCATGGATGAAAACAGAGAAGCGCACAGTGGTTGTGGCTGGGTCTAAAGGGTTGCCAACACTACTTATTAGCAGTGACGGAAGTATTGTCATCATCTTTCCGTTCGAAATTACTGCTGGATACAAGCCTCTCTTAAAAATGTGCATTTTCTCGGTCTTGAGCTTCTTGTAGCCAGTTTGTACATATATGCTTTAGATCTTCAGTCCAGCGAGTGGGCAGTCTTCCTTGACTACTTTTATCTGCCCATGGTCTGCACTCGAGAATCCGTCCATCTGTCGCCTGTTGTTTTAGCTCAGGGATTCCCAACCGTTTTTCTACTTAGACCCCCTTAGCAACTTTTTATTTTCAATAGACCCCCTAAATTTTTTTATTATAATGCATAAATATGTAGCGCCATGTATCAAGTTGAAGTTGTAAGGACAATCCAGTAACTAACATAACAAATATAAATATATATGTATATATATTTTATTAAACAATTTTTCAATTTTACTGAAATAAATAACTAATTATAATATAAATATTTTTTAAATTTAATGCGATAGTTGTAGTTTATTCTTTTCCATAATACTTAGTATTATTGTAAGATTAGTTAAAAGTAATTGTAAACCACCGCGTTCTGTAATATTTAATCGATTTCTAGTTTTTCTTAATACATTGTTAACGTGACTAAATCCTGCCTCAACCAAGTAAGAACTAGGAAAAGCTAAAAATTTAATTAATTTGACGTATTTTTTGCGATAATTTAGCATAACCATTTACTTGAAAATTGATTTTATCTTCCAAATTCTCCTTCAATTCAATCAATTCTTCTTGTAGCGAAAAATCTTCTTGTGTCGCTTTCAAATGGATTTATTATCCAAGACGGGATATCTAAACTTTCCAAATCTATAGAACGGGCATTGATATCTGCTTTTAATTGCTTCAAGTGGTCAGTGTAGATTTCAATGTCATCAACATTAATCATATCTTTTTCAACAACAGAAAGTTGCATCAACTATTCAAAGTATCGTAAATCATTTGGATTTAAAGTGGACAAATAATAGACCCCTGGAATACTATAGACCCTTTTTAAACTTCCATATACCTCCAAGGGATTCACCTGGAACCCGTTGGGAATCCCTGTTTTAGATGGCATGCCCATTTCCATTTCTATTTCATTCCAGCTACTTTTACAAGAATGTCGATTAGTTTCGTCTATTGTCCGTCAGTGTTATACCGAGCTGAGTTCGTCCCATGGTCTTTTGGGTTACCTGAAGCTTTCTAGCAGAAGCTTTAGTAAGTATTAGGGTTTCCGTTCCGTAGGTTAAGACGCATGTTCCGACTTGGCGTTTTTCTGTAATCTACAAATATGATTGTCTTGCTATGAACAGATTACGAAATTGTCTGCAGGTTGCCGTTAATTACTAACATCTTGTTAGAAATAGTAACTATTTCATCCGTGAATATTAGAAGTACTATTGCGCACGCGAATAGTGTTATTATATCGTATTAAATTATATAATTCTCTGTGTTCGTTCCAAGTGCGTCCATAGCAAATTAACATGGGAAAAGAGTTTTAGACAGGAAAAGTCGTGGGTCGACGGTCAAAATGTATCATTTGAAAGAGCATTTTCTAAGTATAAATAGTTCCAAATTCATTAGTACATCGGTAAAAATGGATTCTTAATTGTTTATCATACGAAAAATAAAATTTGTGCAATAATTTAAGTCTACGAGGTTACCCTTTATGTTCTTACAAACGACCACTAGATGGCAAGATAGAAATGTGTCATTACTATATTTGTAAAGTTTTACATTCGTTATTGTGAAATCAGTAGCAGATTATAAATCGACCGAGTAGTTTGTTGACAGTGAGCGTATAAAAAAAAGTTTGTGAAAAAATGGATATTACTCGTGAAGGTTTTCGTTGGATGTTTTTTTACGATTTTACTAAAGGCCTAACTCAACAACAATGCATAGATTCGCTTCGTTCAACTTTTGGTAATGAAATACCATCAAAAAAGACTGTTTACAATTGGTTTCCAGAATTTTGTCGTGGCTGTGCGTCCGTCAATGATGAATCTCGTGAAGGTCGACCAAAATAGGTTATGAATCAAAACAACATCGATGCTGTGTTCAAAATTATTGAAGAAGATCGGCATGTGACTTACCGTGAGATAGATGCATCCCTTGGCATATCTCAGACAGCAATACATTCGATTTTGCATAAAAATTTAGCTGTGAAAAAGATCTGTTCCCGATGGATTTCGCATAATTTGACCGAAGGTCAAAAAAAGGCTCGTGTTAATTGGTGTAAGGGAATGCTAGAGAAATTCAACCTAGGCACTGCAAAATCCGTATACAACATCGTTACAGGTGACGAAACTTGTATTTATTCATATGAACCGGAAACTAAGCAACAATCCACTGTTTGGGTCTTCCAAGATGAACCGAAACCCACAAAAGTTGTTGTTCACAAAGTACTTCCAAGAAAATGATCGCTTGTTTTTTCGGTTGTACTGGACATGTCGCAACCAATCCTTTAGAGAATCAGAGAACAGTTAATGCTGAATGGTTTACAATAACTTGTTTTCCAGAAGTCATCGACGAAAACAGGAAAAACAACCAAAAACGTCGCATCATTCTTCAACAATGCAAGTTCCCACACAGCACGTCAAACTATTGATTATTTGAAGGAGAAAAACCGAGATAATGTTTCATTGAATATTTATTTGAAGAAAGTACAAATATAATTTATTATAAATATTAGAGATTATAAATTTTGTCAAAATATTCTCTTTATCGAACAACAAAATAAAAACGGGTCGAAATCAGGGCACTGGTACTGATATTTGAAAGCTCTGCTTACGAGTATATTATTTGAAATCACCAATCTACTGACTATCGCATGATCTTGGCTAACTGCAACAGTTACTGCCTGACTACTGGTTATACTATATAAAAAATATGGTATAAAAATTTATTATAGTAGAAGCATTGGGCCACATGTTGCCCACGGGCCGCTAGTTTAACACCCCTGCTGAACAGGAATATAGAACCATCTAAAGTCTGGTACCTAACTTTATGTTTCTAGCGGGAAAGAGAGAATCACAACCTTTGGTTTACAATTAATATGATAATTAACATATATCAGATATTTTTTCGAACATAATGGTACATCATAATTTTAACTAAACTCCCCTTTCTTAAACTTCGATTTAAACTTCTTAAAATACAGTGATTATTTTAGTTTGGAGTGGATTGCATGTCAGTGCGGCATATCTCTCTGTATTTCTAAAGAGCATCGGATCTCCGAAACAAGCATTAAGGGCTCTAATTTAATGTAATTCTTTTGTGTGCCAGTTCCATCCCTTGCAGTAGACTTCTGATCTAAGACTACGTATTTCTCTAAGTACTCAGAACTAGGTTAAACTTTTTATCAACTACTTTAAGGAATCCATTTTTTAACTAAAAATCACTCAGCTCTCCCAAGAAGTAGAAGTCTTGTTGCTTTATGATTTTAATGTCTTGGCTTGTTATTTTTAAGAGCTGTCAGTTGAACGCTCCCATTAGAAAATACTATTAAAATTATCATAATTACAAGAGTAATATACTTTAGTTATAAGTTATTCTGAATGGTGGCACAAACAATAACATTTTACATTTGTATTAGTGTATTTACGTGTTAATTTCAAATATATGTACGTCATATTCAGTCTATAAACGTAAGATCAATAATTGTGCTCCTTTAGATGATCTTGTCTTGGCAAACTTTTACGTCCTTTTGTCATGCTTTGGTAATATTAGCCTTCTTGTAATTGTAATTGTTGTAATACAATTGTAAATATAATTGTTGTAACTATCAGTGGCGGCTCGTCACAATATTGAGTGGTAGGGCCAACCTCGGGCCAATCCCCTACCCCCCATTTTACTAATTTTAAATAGTTTGAATCAGCTCAGCTTGCAGTAATTTATTACCTCATTTATTACCAATTAAAAAAACACCGACACAAAAAAATTTATGTAGACAAATTGACGAGTCATTTAAAAATGAAAAATGCATTAAGTACTTATCGCGGGTAGTTATCTACCTAAATATGGATACTTAAATTAAATGGAAGTAAATGGATACTTAAATTTACCAAAATCCCAGATGTGCACTAAATCCATAATATCGTTCTTCGTCCATGTTATTTCTCCCCCAAATAAAACGCAAGGGAAACAAAAATCAGCTTGCTTTTCATTGCATCCGCAAATCAAATTGTTCTTTAAGTAAATGTTTCTATAAAATTTTCTTGTCCGTGTTTTAGAAGCAGAGGCAGCAACATTATTAGTTTTTGAAATGTGCAAATCTTGTAGCTGTCTTCCCAGTTGTTTTATTTCGAGTTTTTCTTCGAGGGAATACGAAGAAAATGTTTTTTTTTTTTTCAAAAGGTTACTGATATTGTTCATTTCTAATAGTAACACAAAACAATACACACACCACACGACCCAGTAAAAAACACTCTATAATACGCGACGTTTCTATATGCAAGCGTAACTCAAACGAACGAGCCAAGATATAGCTGGCTCCGCTGTAATGCAATTTTAGTGCATGGTCTGACAATCCGCTCCTCCCTCTACTCTTCGCGGAATCATACAAACTGTTTTAAAACCGAGCCAGTTTCGATTTGGCTCGCATGCCTAAATAAATACAAAAGTAAGTTTCCTTGCTATACATGTAGATCCCCATCTACATGTATAGCTGCCGTGGCCATTCAGGCCACGGCAGCTCAAAAGTCGGGTTATAGACACCTGCATCCGGAGAGTGTGGGTACGCCATTTAGTCACCTAGCGAAGCCTCACCAAAATCTAAAAAATTTCCCAACCTGTAGTAAAACCCACTACCATAATACTCGGTTAAAAAACAATAATCGTAGTAACTTCTTACGCCTTAACAAATCGAGGAACTCCATCAATTACATTTCAATTAAAATTTTTAACCTTATACCTGTGGAAAGTAGAGAACTACCACCCAAAAATTTCCACGGTAAAAAATCAAAGCTATTCTGACTGTAAACCCTATGTATAGCTTTGATGAGTTCGAGAACTTTAGTTTTAAATAACTTATATCTTTATGTTAATGACTGACTAGTAACGTTACCATGTAATAGTATTTAGTCAATAAACAATATTATTATTATTATTATTATTACAAAGCGTGCTTCGTCGCATCAAATGCAAGGAAATAGTAGCGGTCCGTAATTAAACGCGTGTATGTTTATTTGTATTTATCGTTATTTTTTAAGAAAATAAAAGCTTTTGAATGATTCATTAGACATAATTTTGCAATGTTAGGGACTTGGCTCCTTCCTTGGCTCCTTCCTCCTTCATGAGGAGCCGTCACTGGTAATTGTATAGCCCCACATTAGTGGGCGTTATCGGCCAGACTTAAGAGCACTGGTATAGTACATCAATAACGTCTAGGATATGTGTTATCCTGGCGCATTCCATACCCTAATGCCAGACCGTCACTAATCACTTGATCTGACCGTCAATTGATTCCTACCGTCATTCGATCCCTAAAATGAAGGAACCACTCCGCGGAATTCGATTCTAAACTATCCGAAACATTCTTGACGCCACTCTATATGAACGATTAACCAAACAAGCATTGCCAATGGCATTCTGCGACTTACACATCGCTGGCATGGGTGTTATTCAACGCTGGTGATTACATTGAAAGCCTGTAAAAAATTCAAACAGGTTTGCATTTGCAAAATTCCAGCCACTGTAAAAAAGACAGGTAGACGTAATTTCTAATGCTAAAAGCTTGTAATGAAACTTTTTAGATGGCCGACCACGTAATACAAACTGAAAAAGGGAGATTAACTAAATAGACAACTTAATGGACTCCAAGTCATGGAAAAAGAAGACGAGACCAATAAAAAGTTGGCGAGATGACCTTAAGCAATTCGATAAAATGTGGTACAGAAAATTAACCGACAGGTTTCTTTTACCACAGATAGGAATTAATTGGCTTTTATTATTTCAAAGTTAGGATATATTAAAGCGTACGGTAACGACCCGAGCAAAGCGATTAATGATATTATTCTTTCTTTAATGAGACCTTTCTAATCCATTTAATTTCATACAAAAATTATCATTAATTCGTATAATTCATGAATGTACTTTAGTTACCGTTTATATTTTTACAAACGACCACTAGATGGTAATATTGAAATGTGTCATTCGTAAAATTCGACATTTTTTATTGTGAAATCAGTGGCAGCTTATAAATTGATAGAGTAGTTTGTTGACAGTGAGCGTTACAAATCGAAGTTTGTGAAAAAATGGATATTACTCGTGAAGGTTTTCGTTGGACGATTTTTTATGATTTTAAAAAGGCCTAACTCAACAAAAATGGATAAATTCGCTTCGTTCAACTTTTGGTGATAAAGCACCATCAGAAAACCATCATGTTTACAATTGGTTTGCAGAATTTCGTCGTGGTCGTGCGTCTGTCAGTGATGAATCTCGTGAAGGTCGACCAAAATCGGTTGTGATTTAAAAAAAAACATCGATAGTGTGTGCAAAATGATTGAAGAAGATCGGTATGTGGCTTACCGTGAGATAGATGCATCCTTTGGCAGATCGTATACAGCAATACATTCGATTTTACATGAACACTTAGATGTGAATAAGATCTGTTCTCGATGAATTCCGCATAATTTGACCAAAGCTCAAAAAAAAGGGTCGTGTTGATTGGTGTAAGGAAATGCCAATGTATAAGGAAATAACAATTTGTTTGCCAGAAGTCATCGACAAAATCAGGAAATCAGGAAAAACCACCAAAAACGTCGCATCATTCTTCATCATGACAATACAAGCTCCCACACAGCACGTCAAACAATTGATTATTTGAAGGAGAAAAACGTCGAATTAATGTCTCATTGTCCGTATTTACCTGATTTATCCCCTAACAAACAAAATCCTCAAACAAAAAATGCGTGGACAGCGATTTCCATCACCTCAAGAAGCTGTTGAAGCCTTCAGAAACCATGTTTTTGAGATACCAACTTCAGAGAGGAAAAATTTTTTCGAGAATTGGTTTGAACGCATGCAAGTGTATAAATTTTAAAGGCGAATATTTTAAAAATCAAAAAAACAGTTTTTTCCAAAAAATTTTTTTTTTTCTTAGTTTTTGTAAATAATTAAAAGGTAGCCCTCGTAAATCTTTTGTTTTGCTCACATTATGATAGTTATGACAGCATTAAAATGTTATGATAGTTCAATTTTGTTACAATGCCCACTTTTTCACGAAAAAGTATGGAAAAGTAAATTTCATATCATTAATTTATTTCCCTTCTGGGTAATCAATTTAATAGATTTATATCCTAAGTTTGTCCGCTCCTTGATTATTGTTCCCTCCTATAAAATCATATTTCTGGTATCTAGATACCAAAGTGTCTTTTGAACGAGATATTTTCTGTTAATAATACGCCACTTATACGTTGGGAATCTATTGTTATCATTAATTAAGATTTAAGTCAAATTCAAATTAACAAAACCGAAATGACTAAAAATACTTAAAATCCACAATAAAAATGATTTATATATTTGTATTTTTGTTCAAATGTAAACAGAGAAGAAGTTGTAAATGTAATTAATTATTTTTAAATAAAATTTATTAATTTATTTTCTCGTTAGTTCTGGTTGAAACACAATTCTAAAACAAATTTACGGGTCCGTATTTTTAGTAACATATAAATCTGGTTTCAATTTGTCAAACAAATTTGTTTTAAATAAAATTTATTTACCGAAACAGAATAGAAACATGGCTGGAGGGTTTTATTTTTTCAATAGGGATAAAGGTAAAAAAGATATAAATAAAATAAATATTAATTAAGAGAATCAGTACTGACTAATATTTACGAGCGCCACATCATATGATTTGCCCTTACCTAATGTTGTGTTTAAATTTCAATTCTATGTTAAATCAGTGTTGCCAACTTGTGAGAAATTTCCCACAACGAGGGAAAAATAGGCACTATTTCTTGTGTTGTGGGGAAAATTGAAAAAAAAGTAAAAATCTAAAAATCGTGGTAAATTTAAGAACATACGTAATAAGTTCAAACAGTACTAGAGTGTATAGTACAATATTTGACCACCAGACAGCGTATTCGAGTGTGTCAGTTCTCAATACCAATAAAGAATGTTTTGTACTAATTTTTTTCGATACCATAATCTTTCTTGCCTCTTCACTTTCAAAATAGTTGCAACAACTTTTTTTTGCTATTCACTTTGTCACGCTATACTTAAAATTGCATAATTTTACATTGTGGGAATTTTTGTCCGTTTGTGGGAAATTTTGTACCTTGCTGTGGAAATTCACAAAGTGTTGGCAACACTGTATTAAATGTAAATTAGAACACAAGAAAAATGGATATTATATAATATTTTTTAAAAACTATAATTCATATGGAACATTTTGACTTATGCCTAAGTAGGTATTGTATTCAGAACTATCACATGATAGTAGAAACCCTGGAGCCCCGTACAGGAGGTATGGTCAAGAGTTCACTCAAATCATGTCATCTCCTACATTCATCTTGGGAGAAGATATCTGCTGATCGCACCAGGTGGAAATTCTTGGTGTCTTATGCAGTGAACCAGTTTGAACAGCAGAGAATAACACTAGCTAAGATTTCTCGTGCTAGACGGAAAGAGAGACTTAATAGTATGTCTTTGTCATCTGGTGAGTATTTGTACTGTGTGTGCGGAAAAACTTTTGTGTTGTATATTAGACCAGTGTTACTCAACCGGGGGGCCGCGGTTCACAAGCCATACAAGATCGAAGCATGAAAATATTTTTTTTTGTTATTTTTTAATATGATCCGAGCTACAGATAATTCAAGAGTATGGATACGAAAGTGTTGAAATCAAAATGGAAGCCACTTTGAACACTTGTAAATAAAAATACTTTATTTTCAAGTCATAATAGAGAATACAATTTTTCATCAACCGGAAAATATTAGATACATGTTTAAGTAAAAGTTGTTTCTTCTTAAAAGCTCTATCCAATGATACCAACATGACATACGTTTCCATTTAACAACTAAAAGTTGTCCTTGATAAACTTTGGTCATCAAACATTTTCCCTGGCTTGCTAACACGTCGTTTTTTCTTGAAAAATCGTGTCCCTCTATCTTGATACACACAATATATATCGTCTACTTAATACTATAACTGGGTAACTCGAATTTTGGGTATTTTGAGCTATTTGCACCTACCTATCCAATTATTTACTATCTTTGTAATGCTTAATCTAAATAAGTGCTGCTATATGTCTTAAATACAAAAATCCAGTAAAACAAATAAATAAGTCCATTGCTGTTTATTGCTCTTCAAAACTTCTAATTTCAAGTTACCTGGTTGCCGACCGGCGTACCGTAGTAGTAACACATATGCTCTGCGTTGCGAAGGTCTCGGGTTCGAATATCGTTCAGGCATGGAATTTTTCTCAAATAAAAATTGTCCTGGCTAATTGCCACAGCAGCAAAGGCCATTAAATTAAATTAAAAAAAAAAGTTACCTGGTTGTAGTATTAAGGGGACGATATACAGGAGGGCCGCAGACAATATGTACATAATTTAGGGGGGTCCCATTCCAGAAAAGGTTGAGAAACACTGAATTGGACTCTACTGCCATGAAACGGCACATCCAAGAAGAAATGTCTAGATTTGCAAAGCACCCATCGTCGTTCGACGGGGTTGGATATAAATATTATATATATTTATCGTCCTTCGATTTTTTAAAACTGATTCTATATGTCGCGGCATAATATTCACAAGATTTTTAGTCTTTGGAAAAAAAAATCTCCCTCGTTACTCTTGAATCGTACATTTTTTAATTTTCTTTCACAGTGTTTCGATTGGGGTAGATCTGGGCTATTAGAAGTGCAGAGTAACAACAGAATATTATTTTCCGCCAACCAAGGTTGAACAGTTTATAAGAAGTACGAACGAACTATTATGATGCGGGGCTTGTATATGTGTTCCGATTACTCCTCAGTTGAGCATAGAACCTCTACAGAATGCCTAATAAACGTACACTAGCGTATAACGCTTCGTTATATCAAATACTCATTTCTAGAAACGGTGAGTTTCTGTGGTAATTTTCTGTAGAAAATTTTGACTTTAACTGTCCGTTTGATAACGAATCTTTATATGTTCGTATTGAACAAGTGTAATTTAATTTGGTGTACTGTGGTTATAAATATTGCAATGACATATTGGCCAAATTTTCTGTTCATTGACGGATATCTTGTGAAATAATAGCTAACGGATATCTTCACTCCCAGATCTTCACAATTTTGTCCACTTTCATCCTAATCCTTATCCTCATTACGTCCATACACTTACAGATAGATTCATCTATCTTCTGTAATTGTTTATAATGGTATGCCAGAATTAATCAATAAATGTGATTAAGAATTGTATTTAAGATGTTCTGAAAGTTTGTTGTAAGGAAAATCTCCGTAATATTTTGAAAATTGTAAACGTAATTGTAGTGAAAGAATTGTTTTCATTTTCTCGCCGTCTACGCCAATGCATTGTACTGCATAAACGAATTTTTCAGGACGTGAGAATCTGACAGATATTTTGTAAAAAAGTCAAGTCCAATGCTGACGTCATATTTGCTATCTCACCTTAACAAATGAGGTAACATAAAGTAGCAACAGTCACAAGAAAAATACGAGAGAAAAAGAAGAACAACGCAAAGCAAAACAGAAGCTGAATTATTAAAATCAAGATGAAAAACAAAACACTGCAAGTAAAAGAACAGCTCATTTATACAATGCCAAGAAACAAAATTTTCAAATATTTCTTATTCAATTGTCTTTTAGCATATTCCTAAACAAAAAAGTAAAATTAGCAACTGGGATTTTATTTTAAAACCAGTCAAAGGAGACAAAAACAGCTTCGTTAGAATATGAAAATAAAAGGAATGAAATGGTAATGAACAACCACCGCAAAAACTTTCCAGGAAATTTTAACGGCAGGCCAACAAATTTAAACAAAAACCTTACGTTCCCATGGATACTGTATAACTTTAAGACTCAACGAGATACTTTTAAATTAAACTTTAGGAAGAATTTTTAAAATTCATATCGAAAGTTAAATTGCCGAGTTACTCATAACTTTGGCCGACTTACTGATCAACCTGGCAAGGTGTAAATCTTTATATGGTTAACAAATTGCCAACAAGTGGAATATTAAATGTAATACAGATGTAATCACGTTCCACACTATTTACCCATACATAGTGATTCTAAGAAAGAATATTAACATATAAATAAAATAGCTCTATCTCGGAAATCGTTAGGAATTGGAAACACGTCAGAATACTGACCTTTCCTCTTGTGACTGACCTTTTTACTTATTAGGTGGATTTCAACGAAATGTCGGTACCTGGTATCAGTTGGAAATATTGTTATCTGGTTTATCTATAAAGCTTTTATCGCTACACAGAAAAAAATAAAGCAGATATATCATCTCTTATGAGCCATATAGTACTTGAAGAAACGAACAGATATAATATGTGCTGAAGCAGAGAAAAGAGGTATTCAAAAAGCAAGGTACTGAACCATGGAAATAGAAAGAATGAGAATACAAGGACAGGCGTTAGAGAACATTATAATTCAGAACTACGTGCTAGAACAAGAGCAGTACAAAAAAAAATAAGTATTCAAGATACAATTCTAAATTTGGAATAATAAATACGCAGTGGGTATCAAGATATTTAAGGAAGAGATGGAGGAAGAAAGAAGATATGAAAATAATTGCGAGGTTTAGGTGTGGAAATGCAGACCAAGCAAATAAGTTTTGGATAAAAAAAAGAAGAACAAATGTGCCAAAGGTAGGGTGACCATTTTCTTAAGAAAGCAATACGGGACAAAGCAAAAAAAAGGTCGTCACTTTCCAAATATAAGTGAAAAGCAAAAAAAAGGTCCTCACCTCCCAAATCTAAGTGAAGATCAAAAAAATAAACAGGTCCTCACGTCCCAAATCTAAGTGAAGAGCAAAAAAATAAAAAGGTCCTCATCTCCTCAAATACAAGTCAAGAAATCAAAAGTTAGAATGCGGGACACCCAATCAAAATGCGGGACGAATGGTCACCCTAGCCAAAGGTGTGGCAGGGAAAGTAAAACGTTGGAACAATTAATAGAGGGTTGTGCGGGTCTGAAGGAAAAAGTTAAAGAAAGAACTGAGGTGATGTGTGATTCTGGAACAGTTATTTTATTTTATTTCGATTATATTGGGGCAATATATTACCGACCGCCAACATATATAAGTGAGGTATTGTGATCATACCGATTTTGACATTTCGAGATTTCGATGGATCTCCACGAATTGAGGTCCCTACATGACGTTTTGACTATTTTTAGCATGATGTCTGTCGGTCTGTGTACACGTGCAGAGCAAATTCGGCTGAAAGGGTTTTTATGAAACTTCATAGTTAAGCTTTTGACATCAATTGCACGAGTTGATCAACTTTTGGTAAAAATCGATTAACTAGAAATGGGAGTTTATTCGTGTCGGTTTTAAAATTTTTGCGAATATTTCACAACAGAGAAATATTTCGAAAAAAATTATTTAACATAAGTTGCTATAAAATCAATAACAACTTTTGTTTTTTTTTTTGTATGTATGTAACGTACCTCCATGGTTTCGTAAATTATAAACTTAATATAATACGTTATTGTCTTTTACAATAATAACTACTCTGCTGTTAGAATGTATTTTATACAAGCACTTTGTGATGACTTTTTTTTATTATTATTATTTGTTTACTATATATTTAAGAATCACAAACTGGTTAATTAACAATACAAATGTAATTTTTTTCATAGATTTCAAGCTATAAATGACTGATAAAAAATTCCTGTTGTACTATTCCGGTTCACACCAATGTATGTGAATTTTTTCAGATTTTTAGTTTAAACCATCTGGGCTACAAGGTGTGGGACAACATTTTTCTTGCACACTTTTAGCAAAAATCGCATCAATATAATTTATTTTGCAAAAATAAAATATTGATCGTTAATCCACGTACTAAGGGCTTTCATTTGATATCCTACTCAGATCTAAAAAAAAATGTGTTTTTCGATATAAATATAAATATAAATATTTTTAGGGGGATATGTTTTTAGGGTTTTGTAGGTATGACCAAAAAAACCCGTCATTTTGTCGTCTGTCTGTCTGTCTGTCTGTCTGTCTGTCTGTCTGTTTGGTAAAAATTGTAACCTAGAGAGTTGAAATTTGGCATGCCTGTACAACTTTTTGACCCGCACATAGGAAAAATACTAAAACATCTAAAAAACATATCCCCCAAAAATATAAACAAATATGTGCTCATCGAAAAAAAAAAATATATTTTTTTAAAATTCTGAGTAGGGTATCAAATGAAAGCCCTTAGTACGTGGATTAACGATCAAAATTTTATTTTTGTCAAAATTGTGCAAAAAAATTTTTGTCCCACACCCTGTAGCCCAGATGGTTTAAACTAAAAATCTGAAAAAATTCTAAGTAATGTATATTGGTGTGAACCGGAATAGTACAACAGGAATTTTTGATCAGATTATATTTTCGGAAAATAATGCATTTTATGTGTTTTTAACCAAAACATGTTAAATATTTAATTCGCTATGTAACCAAGTTGATACGTCAGCGCTCATAGCGATGTGCGTTTAGTCATTGGTTTTCTAATTTGTCAAACAGGTAACTTGCAAACTACAGTTCGAAACCTGTCAATTTTAATTTTTTTGTTTTTTTTTTGCAGTTTTCATTTGTTTAAATTATTTTGTATAAATTCTAGTTATATTTTGGTAAATGTTGCATTTAATTTTTAAAAGCGTAAATTTAATATCCAGTGGGAAGTGTTGAAATTATAATTTAATTCTGTTTGATATATACGAAATCAGAGGGCGGGGCTAATGATTTAAGCAACCAATAGAAGCTATAGGCGCAATTTTCAAAATCTTAATGAACCTTGCTATGTAAAAAAAATACTGCACATATTTAGAAACTTAAATAATGGTATTAGGCATTCGAATTAAAATTCCTAAAAAAATATTTTGGCATAAAATTTGTTTTGGCATCCCAAATAATCATCATTTAGTTATTAAATACCTGCAAAACCCTGAAATGTGTGAAAATTCACACTTCACATCAATTTTTTACTTGTTTTAGTATTTTTCCTATGTGCGGGTCAAAGAGTTGTATAAGCATGCTAAATTTCAACTCTCTAGGTTTAGCCGTTTGGCTACAATTTTTACCGAACAGACAGACAGACAGACATACAGACAGACAGACAGACAGACAGACAGACAGACAGACGACAAAATGACGGTATAAGGGTTTTTTGGTCATACCTACAAAACCCTAAAAAGTGGTTAACCAATTTAATTGGATGGATGTTTTTGTTAACATTTAAACTCCAAAAGTTGACAAGGATATGCGCATCTCCTCATCCACCATCCTGCAGTCTTTTACGTTTTTTCGAGTTCTTGAGCGCCGACAACCTTAATTCACTAAAATATGAAATATGAAGTGATATCCAGAATGCTAACAATTTTTGCGCCGCAAATATTGCTTTATGTACCAAAATAGATGTATATGTCTCACTAATAGGAGACTGTTCACCTCAAACAAGGTGTCCATAGGTCCACCAGCAGTGGACCCAATTTGCGACTGATAGCTGTACTAGTTTTGAGGATACTATAATGACGCCTACATATCCTTTCAGTGGTAGTTTAAATTTTAAGTGGAGTGGAGAGGATTTTATTAACATATGTAGGTGTAAATCTCTAAGCGAAATAGCGAGGAGCAAAAAATTTAACATAAATAAAGATAAAATCACATCCCACATTGACATTTAAGTCAACGAAAATTACAATTTTTAACATCAAAGGATTTATTACTGTCAGTTTCTAATCTTCAAAAAAAATCAAACCTTATTTTATTTTTATAAAATTTTCTTTTAAAAAAATTTCGTTACTCTACAAATTGTTCTTCTTTAAAAATACTCTTTGTAGTAACAAAACGTACAAAAAATATTTAAGCTTCTTACAAATGTCCATGTAGTCCTTTCCTGTAAGAATGGAATTTACTAAACCATAAAAAAACTATTACAAGCTGGACATAACAAATACTTATTATCCTTTTTAATTAAATACGAAAGACATAGAACTACCTCAGTTATAATTGTACTATACAGGATGTATCAAGATAGATGGAACACGATTATTTTTCGATAGGTGAGTAAGTGAGAAGAGTAAGTTGGAAAAAAAAAATGTTGACCAAATTTTACTCAGGGAATCGAATGGCAATACTGAAATTTTCCGGAATAAGTACAGGATACAAAGAAAAACTCTAATTTTTTAAACGGTAATGTATTTCGAGTTGAGTTTTTTTGATAGATCTTTTAGAAAGAAACAACTTTTACTTAAGGGACTATTACCGGTTATAATTTTCAAAAAATCGTTTTTTTTTTTACATTTTTTGATTCCTTATACCTTCAGAAATCATATCCTAAAATTTTATAACGAAATTCAAAAAAATAAGGCGCATTTGAAGGCGCAAAAAGAAGGCGTTCCATACACACATAAACCAGCCTTAAATGCGGAGGTCCAAGAATATATTAAACCGATTTTTGAAAAACTAACAGATGAAGAGTTGCTGAAACGATGTTTGGGAAAGAATACCCAAAATAATACTGAGTGTTACAACAGAACACTTTGGGCTATCGTTCCCAAACATACGTTTGTGGGAAGAGAAGTTACTGAGTTGGCTGCTAATATTTCATTAGCAATATTTAATGAAGGTAGAACGTCCCTCTTGAAAATATTAGAGGTAATGGGATGCATAATTGGACACTCTGCGTATGATTATGTTAAAAAAAAAAGATGAGGAACGCACTGAGATGGCCAATAAAGCGAGTACAGCGGCGTCGAAGGAAGCTCGCTTGGCAAAGCAAACTGCTCAGCAAGAGGAACAGCAACAAATGATTGATTCAGGAGTACTTTTATATGGACCAGGGATTGCTGATTAACCAATTGTAAGTGCTGAAACTTAATTTTTTTTAAAAATATTACAATACAAATATTAAAAAAAACTTTAAAAGTGATTTTCTCGAAATGGTGTTTTTTCGGCCCAGACTTATTCTCCATAACTACACAACGGATATTTTTAAATTTTAGTTAATTTTGTTCATTTTGATGTCCTCTACCGTAATTTACCAGAAAATTGCAAAAAAATTTGAAAAAAAAAATTGATAAGGGCAAAAGAGGAAAAAAAAACATGATTTTTAGAAAAAAAAAAATTCACCTATCCGCCATTTTGTTTTTACACCCTTTTTTTTATAATAGGTGGTAAATTACGATGTAAGACACCTTCATCTTTAAAATTATTTTTGAATTTTTTGTTTCACACTTGTCAATTTCGAGATTAACCCCGGGCCATGGAGCATCATAATTTTTTGTTACCGAACTTTGGCGCCATCTATATAATTACCTATGTATAGAAAAAAAAAAAAAAAAAAAATTTTATAATCTTGAATATAATATTAATAAAATAAAAAAAGTTGCACAACGTTCTATAATAAAGGAAACGAGAAAAAAAATATTGAATTACAGGTCATTTTTTGCCTTTCTAACCGGTAATAGTCCCTTAAACATTTTTTAAATATCTTTTACGGTTCATAATAAAGTTATTCTCTATAACAACGATTCCCAAACTGTGTGCCGCAGTGCCCTGACATTCCAATATCTAGATTCTAGACATTCCAATATAACAGAAAAATTTTGAGACATTAATGGCGCCGGGAACAGAAAATGTTTGGGAACCACTGCTCTATATGGACTTCAAAATAGAATATTTTTATTTAAAACTTTTCAAAGTACCTTCCATTTTAATTTAAACACATTAATATCCTTACTCTTGAACTTAAAAAAATACATAAATTTCACTTTCAAATCGCCCTTTCAAGTCGTCCTATCCAGTCGTACTTTCAAATTGTATGTTCAAGTATGACTCGAAAGTGAAATATCCTAGTACATGTACATACATGTGTTTATTAAAAAACTAGTTGGCTTTGGAATTTTTATAGAGCTATGTCTTAGATCAAATATTAACTCATAACCTGTAAATATATGTTAAAAAATTTATGTGAAGTGTGAATCTTCACACATTTCTGGGTTTTGCAGGTATTTAGTAACTGAATGATGATTATTTGGGATGCCAAAACAAATTTTATGTCAAAATATTTTTTTATGAATTTTAATTCGAATGCCTAATACCATTATTTAAGTTTCTAAATATGTACAGTATTTTATTTATACAGCAAGGTTCAGTAAGATTTTTAAAATTGCGCCTATGGCTTCCATTGGTTGCTTATATCATAAGTCCCGCCCTCTGATTTCGTCACAGAATTAAATTATAATTTCAACACTTCCCTCTGGTTATTAAATTTACGCTTTTAAAAAATAAATGCAACATTTACCAAAATATAACGAATTTTGACAAAATAACTTAAACAAAATAGAAATGCAAAAAAAAAAAAACAATAAAATTAACAGGATTCGAACTCTGCAACGTTCGCACTGCAATTTACAAAGTGCGTTACGAAACCATCTGAGCTACCAGAGTTTCTTATCTGAAGTGTTACATAGCGAATTATATATTTAACATATTTTAGTTAAAAACACAAAAAATGCGTTATTTTCTAAAAACATAATCTGATCAAAAATTCCTGTTGTACTATTCCGGTTCACACCAATGTACATTACTTAGAATTTTTTCAGATTTTTAGTTTAAACCATCTAGGCTACAGGGTGTGGGACAAAAAATTTTTTGCACAATTTTGGCAAAAATCGCATCAAAATAATTTATTTTGCAAAAATAAAATTTTGATCGTTAATCCACGTACTAAGGGCTTTCATTTGATACCCTACTCAGAATTTAAAAAAAATATTTTTTTTTTTGATGAGCACATTATTGTTTATATTTTTAGGGGGATATGTTTTTTAGATGTTTTAGTATTTTTCCTATGTGTGGGTCAAAGAGTTGTATAAGCATGCCAAATTTCAACTCTCTAGGTTTAGCCGTTTGGCTACAATTTTTACCGAACAGACAGACAGACAGACAGACAGACAGACAGACAGACAGACAGACAGACAGACAGACGACAAAATGACGGTATAAGGGTTTTTTGGTCATACCTACAAAACCCTAAAAAGAAAAAAAAAATGAATAATGGAACCAAAGTCAAGTTTAATTCTAAAAACAACTAATTTAAACTAATGTAACTCATACAAAATTTAGTTAACCAAAAAAATGCCTCACCTACCTATATTCGGACGTTTCTCACTACTAACTCTCTACTAAAGCAGGGTCCAGATTAGCGAGCCGATTTTGCAATGTACCGTGTAACATCTTTGTCTAGCTTGGACGGGAAAACGCGCACAAGCCGAACGGTGTGCAAAACGCTCGACCTGAACCGCTTTGTGTCGGTTTATGTCGCGTGCACAAAGGAGTTCAGCGAATTTGGTTGGACGCGCTCGAAGCAGTTTAGACGCTCACAATGGACGTTTGATACAAAGTTTACATAACCTAGAGTAGATAACAAATGTTAATTAATAAATGTCTTTAATTATTTTTCCACATGTTTCGTTAGCAGTTTAGCTTCTTCAAGATTTTTTTGTGTATTGTATATATTATATATGTGAAGTTTTGACAAGAATTGAATAAAACTATCGGCTATTCCAAACCTTTAAGCGGAGCTAAATGTGATTTAAATTTTCTTAAGTTGTCACTAGCTAATTTTTTATATATTGGTAAGTAGGCATTTCCTAAACAAAATTATCAAAAGCTTCAATCAATCGGTAAAAGTTACTAGATTTAAAAATCTATAGCTCAGTCGTTGAAACAGCGAAATTCGTCATTTTGCGTCATAACTTCAATGACAAACTTAGTGGCGAAAAAATAACTAAATCGATTTTTTGCATGTTAATTATAGACTAATATTGCTCTTTACTCTTTTATTTTACTAAAACATACCTTTTGAAGTCATATTTAGTTTGTGTTCGATAGTCATTTTGAAGATTTACAAATTTTAAAAGTGTTTATTTAATATAGGTACATTTGTATTGGTATCCCTGAATAAAACGATGTTTACATTTGTTATTTAATAATACGCTCTGTTGTGTTTTCATACTGACTTGTGTTTAAATATCTAACTTATAGTAATTTCTAAAAACCTTTTTTATTTAGTTTGTAGTTTATTTAGCAGTTTAGTGTTTAGTTATATATTTTATTATTTGATTTTGTGTGTACTGCATAGTTTTTAGGTTATATTCAACTTATTTATATTTTATTTTCTTTGATCATATTTTTGGATCACATCAGTCCTTTGTAGGACTATTTTGTCTATTAGAATAGTTTATTTGTTTTTATTCTGTTCTTATTCTTATATTTTCATTTCATATCGATACAAGTGACAGCGTACAAATATTACATTCGTTAAATAGGCATTAATGTAAACGTACTAAACCTGACGTCACATTTTTATGTGACGTTTCAAGTGACGCAACTGCACTGTTTCGCCGATCTCCCTATAGTTCCGCTTAAACCAAAGAAACTGCCTATTTAAAGTTTATCCTAACCTAACATATCTTATCCTAGTAATAGCGGAGTAATATTTCTGCTAAACTTTTCATAAAATGAGTTACACTGTGTATTTAGAATACCCTCTAACTGATTTTTTTTTTGTTACGATCGTAGCATGGTCTACTCTCGGATCGGTCATAAAAATTTCAAGTCAGCATTACGTTACGCAGTACATTACAGGATCGGCTTGCTAATCTGTACCCAGCTTAAGATATTTATGAAATTATTTATAATTGTATTAAATCATAAAATATCAAATTATAATCGAAAACGTAAAAACTCTTAATCTCTGTTTTTATTACCTGACTAATAGTCAAAACTTCTTAAGCCAACAAACAAACAAAAAAACTGATGTACCAACAAACAAGATCCAGTCAAATTTCAGTACATACAACTGCAAACAGTTGAGGTTATGTAAATCAAATGTAAACACAAACATGTGTTAGCGTAAGAAACCGACATGTGTTAAGTTTTCATGGTTTGCTGCGAGCTTTTTTTAATGAATAAGCGTTATATCTGAATCTATAATAACAATATTTGTGTATAACATTACAAAATATATTCGTATATACTCTTCACAATGTGACATTTACATCATTAAATTTAAGTTTCATCCTAACAAAGAAAAAAATCGAATATGTTTCTGCTTGAACATTTGAACTACTAAACATAAAGTTACAGTTGCAATTCTAGAACATACAGTATACACCTATCTTTCTCTAATATGGCCCTCTTTGATGATAGTTATTTTGAATATGCTGTTAAATTTGACAAAGTCTAAATTGGTGATAACAAAGTTTCTTATCATACATGATATTACGGCATAGTTTTAAAAATCTCATTACCGTAGGCCAATTTCTAACTTCAATATTAAATCAGGACGTTACCGTAATACGTGTAGAGAGTGGCTTTACCTACTCTCTACATGTGATGTAGAGCTTATTATTAAAACGCCGGAAGGGCGTACTTTACTTAGCGAGTAATATGCTTAATTTTTACTAAGGTAAATAGCTAATTAAAGGAAACAAGGTCAAGATCTAACCTTTATTTTAAAACAAAACAGAAATTACTTTTAAGAAAGTAGAACAGCATTATGAGAACATTAAATATCTCATTGTCAGTAGACACAGATATGAAAAGGTTACCAGTAAGTAAATGGAAAAACCTTTCAGAAAATTTGTCCATTCAAAAATTTAGGTACTATAAAACACATCTGATTCAAAGAGAAAACAGAATCCAAGCTACTAATTCATGTAATCAATAGAAATGGAAAAGGTATAGTAGAGAACAAAAATTTAGAACCAGCAGTCACAATTAGACTTACAGTTACTCTGCGTTCACAGCTCTAAAATTAGTTGACTATACACTGTGCGTTGTGGATAAATCTAATAGACAGTTTAACCGTTTAATGGCAGCGTTCACAGATATGAAAATTAATGTGTAACGAATGTTGTGACATGTATGTTTTTAAAACCAACTACGAAAGAATAAATACATTTATGTGACTTTTTAGGAGCCCCCCATCAGCGAGAGCGTAATTTCTTACTAAATTTAAATAACAAAATTATAGTCACAACTACAGCAATTCTTTTTCGTTTCATGATTTTCGAAATTTGTTGAAATTCGTGGGACAGTATTTTTAAGGTTATGTAAAGTGGGAAAACTGATGTGTATTTATATGTCTGTCTCATTTAAACAGCGCACTAACTACAAAGTTTGGAAAACTGGCTAATCGACTTTCTCGTATTAGCCCCCAAATATAGGTCCCCATCATACTCTTATTGTATTGCCTCTAATAACTACGTTCAAAATCCATCACGTCTTGATGAAAACATTCACCTTGTTCTTCCGAATTGGCTCCCATGTTATCTTTAATTTGGTCCAAGTGAGCATGTAACATATGCACTTTAAGGGACATCTGCAACCCATGAGTTTAAAGTTATCTCTGTTGTTTCCGAGAAAACCATGAACCACTCCTTTCAGGCTGTCCCAGGTTTTCCTTTCATGAGTATTGAGTATCTGTGAAAATTCGTCACTGGCCATTTTCTTTATTTGTGGTCCGACAAAAATAAAGGTAGCAAGGATATTTAGTATAACCGCCTATGCAAGGCGGTGGGAATATCCTGCATTCCTTCTGACTGGCGTCTTTTCATAGACAGTTCTACAAAAAGTTTAAAAGGTGTCCTGCTTCACAATGGATATAATTTTCCGTCTCTTCCTTTGGCTCATTCCGTAATGCTCAAAGAAAATTACGAAAGTGTAAAAATGGTGCTTGAGAGTTTAAACTGTACTGTAGGTATGATGAGTACACCTGGCCATTGATAGGGGATTTTAAGATGGGAATGCATCCCATTTGAAATCCAAACATTCTCTTGTTTTGATCTTATTTCGCCGCAAATATAGCAGAATGAGTCTACCTCGTGTTTACAACTTCTTGACGCCGTTTTTGGATCTGCCGTCACACAAAATGCGTTGTATCGCTGCAATGCGTACGCGCATACCGACTATGAACCACGTAAGTGAAATGCCACTTGCTTTCCACCCGCTCGTCCCCATCTTCACTTAATATAACGCGCTTCTCCTTATATGGTCATGAAAATAAATAAATATATATTGATCGTTGTAAAAGGTACAAAAGCAAAGTTTTTCAAAAATAAACGAAGGTTTTAGTTATTTTTCGATATAAGGAATCAGAAAATGGTCAAGGAATCAGGTCATTAAATTAAAGACTAAAAAAAAATTTTTTTTTGTTGACCTGTGTAATCTGTGTTTTATTGTATCCTATTGTGTTTTATATTATTTTATGACATTCTATTGTATTTCAATTTAGTAATTTATTTAATTTTTTATTGTTATGTTACGCGCAAATAGCCATCGTTGCTGTGCGCCAAAAATTTTAACTAACTAAATAACAAAATAAAAATTATCCACCCCTAATATGTCCAGCATGTATCATTTAATACCCGTAAATAATACTCTCATAATAATGTACATAATATGTTCCTACTGGTTCAAATGGGGAAAATCAGAACTATTCAGTAGTTTTTAAATAAAAATAGTGAAAATTAACAATGTTTTTCACATAACCAGTTACATATTCTCAAATTTAATTTGCCGACGTTAAATTATATAGTTAAATTAGGGTGAGGATTTAGCTCTTAATTTAACGTCATTTAGTCTCGTTCGTTTTCTGATTGATAGTAATGCGCAAATAACCCGTTATTCTCTTAACATGTGTTTCCAATAACTTCTCAATGTCACATATCAAAATTTATCAAATAAACAGGGCATATTATTTTGGAAGAGTTATGATAAAGGTAACGATTTTCTAATTCAGTTTTACAAGCTCTTTGTTTTTATATCCACTAAATTCACATAAGATTCTACCATACATGTAAGGCTTGGCTTTTTATTAACCATATTTTTGGTGATGTGATGTTCTTATCAGGGAGAAACTGCTAAGCTGGAATTAATGAAGCATCATGCCGCGTGGACTTCTTGCTACTAAACTCCAAGAGTATCGCTGATGTGTCTTTTATTAAGGAAATGTTTTTTTCACCGCAAATTGCTTGCCCCAAAAAAACATACTCTTGTTGCTCTTTTTATTTATTAGATTAATATTTTTTGTAAGAAAAGGCTGTGATTATACTTAGGGGAGAGTAGATTTAGCATCTTGAAAAGAATGTTTAGTTAAAAAGTATTCTAAAAAAAAGATTTCTCAACCCAAAAAATGTAGAATGTTGAGATTTTCAGAATTAAAATTCTATGTTTATTGTCGTGCCACGTATGATAAGCAACAATAAGGTACATTAATGTTAATCATTTGTAGACAAAATTCACAAAGGTATCTCGCGAATTTTAAACTTCTTTTAGCCAGTCACCATGGTGTAATGGTTAATTTACTGGCGGGTTGACTGTTAGAACAGGGTGGCTCGGGTTCAAATCCCGGTGATGGCATGCATGTTTGTATTTGTAGTTTTAAGATTTAAAATTGTATAATTAAAAATAAAAACACATGTATCCTGGTTAATGGCCATAGTTGCTAAGACCAAATAAATAATAAATTAAATAAAAAACTTATGTTATATGTACAGAGTGAGCGAAAGTTTTTATTTACACAGCATGCCTTTTGGAGGAGAGAATATTTACCCTATGACAACAAAGAAAGAAGGGTACTAAACCCCTGCACACTTTCCGGTTATATGAAAAATTGCATTTCCACTTGCACAAAATTTTATGTTTTTCTCTGATTTAATAATGCTTGTCCTTTTATCAAAAGAAAGTAAAACAAATTTAAAGTCTTGAAATTTATAGGCATACGATTCGCAGGGTCCCAAATGACCCAAACGGTCACGTGATCTTGTAATAAAAAAAATATAATTTTCCGCGTTTTCATGCAGCATACCGATCAAAAGAATTAAAATTTGTGTCATAGAACCTCTATAAAAAAATTGGCATGCGGCCCTCGTTGGCCCAAGGGTGGAAAATTTCGGAAAAGTTTTGTGAAAATTTTAATCACCCAAAATTTTTCCGTAATTATCCGCCTTTGGTCCGCATACCAATTTTTTTATAGGGTCTTTATGAAAACGCGGTAAATTATATTTTTCTTATTACAAGATCACGTGACCCCTTGAGCAATTTGGGACCCGGCGAATCACATGCCAATAATTTTTAAGACTTTAAATTTGTTTTAACTATCTTTTGATAAAAGGGCAAGCATTATTAAATCAGAGAAAAACACAAATTTTTGTTCAGGTGGAAATCCAATTTTCCATATAACCGGAAAGCGTGCAGGGGTTTTGTACCCTCTTTTCTTTGTTGTCACAGGGTAAATATTCTTTCCTCCAAAAGACATGCTGTATGAAATCGGAGACCATAAACTGTCATGAGCTCCCAGTATATTTATAGAATTTAAATAAAATATTATACAGGGAAAATTAGAAGAGAAAGGAAAACTTGGAAGAACTAGGATTTCCTGGCTTGATAATTTGAAAACTTATCTTCTCTACCCCTTATACACCTCTCTTGGTGTTGATCCTATTATGATTTATTTTACACATACTCAGTAAAAGAAATCTTGGACCGACAAATACAAATAAATTGGATAAAAGTTTATTCGAAAACTTGAACAGATGCAAGGTGATGATAACGGGCTGTAAAGGGACCAATTACCTACGAATATCACATCAAATAATAAAACACATTAAAATCAGATGAAAGACTAAATATAAAGCAGTAAATTCAATTCCCTCAGGAAGAGTATCAGCCTGCCCATGAGTACCATGTCATCACTTAAAGCAACTGACAGATCATAGAACAGGCCTAACCTCTCCTTGACCTCCTCGACCTGTACACTGGGTTAAAATGTTTAACACAAACAAATCTGTATTACATGTCACTCATATAGGAGGCTTTTCACCTCGAAGAAGTTGTCCATAAGTCCACCAACTGTGACCGTCATCACATGTCTTCATATAGAAGACATGTGATGACGGTTTCCTTTCTCCGGTTAATCCTGCAGGAAGAACCCCATGGTTAAACGTCTCCCTTTATCTGTCTTAACTTCACATTTTGTATGATGTCCCAATCTTGTGCCATTTGGCTAATACCAGATGTTTCAGATGACTCTTTGTGTCATCTGGAAATATGAAACTCACATTAATTATAGGTCTGGGGGAGGCGGATTTTGCAGCTGCATCAGCCACTTCATTACCCTTAGTAACATGTCCCGGAATCCAAAACAGCTCTACACTCACATTCAGATTGTGGACTAGCAACAGGGTCTTAACCCTTTACTGCATGAATTTTTATATTTGGCTGAAATAATTCATTAGCATTAGGAATTGGTTCTTATTGATAGAAAAATTAATTAAAAAAATATATTTAAAATATTAATTATTATTTTTATGAAAAAATAATAATTAAAATAATAATTTAGGGTTTTTGCCATACATGGAACATTATGATTCTACATTATGTTACAAAAGAAAATGATCCCGTATTATTTGCTCGTCAATTGCTAGGTGTTCTCCATTAAGGATTAAAAGCACTCGCCCTCTAATTTTTGAAAGAAAAGGTCGTATCTTCTAGTTGTCCTTTCTCAATAAATTCAGAGTTATCGTTGAAGTGCATATTCTGCTTGATATCCTCAAATCTATTGCAGTCCATTACTTGAGATACTGCAGGATCCATTGCTGTGTATGTGGCATATATGAACATTCATGAAGTAACATTCTGATTCAGTTTTAAAAGTAAAATAAAAAATAAAAATTGGAATGTGTCATATATGGCACATTCCGATTTTTATTTTCATGACATTCATGAAATAACATTCTGATTCAGTTTTAAAAGTAAAATAAAAAATAAAAATCGGAATGTGCCATATATGGCACACTGTGCGGTAAAGGGTTAAGTACAAAGGGATGTATTGGATTTGGATCTTGGATACTATTCAGAGCACACAGTAAGTCAGTCAAGAAAGCACTTGACCGACTTTGCTCTGACAAAATAAAACACAGGGCCTAGAATATAGCGTACAGCTCAGCAGTTTACACACTCGTTATGGAGTGCATACGGTACTGAAACTGCTGACGTGGGTTCAAGACAAAGAACGCACGCCCAACCCTAGTTCCGGATTTCGATACGTCAGTAAAAAAGACAGTATTACTTTGAAACTCATGTTCGTATTTGATAGGCAACGTAATATCTTTATCAAACTTAGTTAATGTGCGATTCACAAGCGGACGCTGTAGCGTCCAAGGTGGAATAGTACAGAAAATTAAACTTGCGATTTCGAGCATATGTACAAAACTTTAAATTATATTATTTTCAATTGGAGGAAACCTGTAAACCTGTAATAATTATTGTGTATTATTATTTCTAATAATGAGCATCTTTAAGGGTTCGTCTCTTCGGTGCTCTGATTATGGAAAATTAAAAATAAATAAAATTATGGGAAAGGAGAAATTCTTCAAGACTCAATTCTGGGTCTTTATCTATCACTACAATGGTTTGAGAAACACTGAACTAAAGAGAGCATTATTCTCTGCGTAATATCATTAAGCTATCCAAAGCTGTTTTGTATTCCTTCGACATTCCTAATAAGAAACATCTTTTTCTTGTTCTAAATAGAATAAATGAAATTCATTAGACACCATTCTATTATAATTAATTGTACAATTTTCTCACTTGTATTATGCATCCGCCATTTTGTTACGAATTTTTAAAAAACAAAGTAAGTCTAATGTTGTTTTGAAGAACCTTTGTAGACAAGCAAATTAAAATTAATTGCTCTGTATTTAAAATGAAGGAGAGAAATGAACCATAAATTTAAACGCGATAGCAGTTTTTATGGTTCGTTCACAAAGAAATGTTGCGTTTTAATAACGCTCACAATCATAGAAATACAAGTATAACTTGTAATTTATTTTCATTATTAACGTTAAAGTTTCAGATAGAAATTATTTAAACTCATTTTTAGTTTTGAACTTGTTTAAGTAAAAGTTTATTTTTCTTGCCCTCGAGGTTGGAGACCACCAGAGCGTTAAACCTTACAAATAAAAGGCGTGTTTGAAAGTCAATGACTTTGATAAGAGATAGCGCTCAGATAGCAAATTTTATATTATTTCTGACATTGTCCATTATTTGTAGACAAACACACCAAATTTCAAGGAGATCTGTGAAATAGTACATAACCGTTCGGAAATATTTTGTGTTTAAATAAACTTGTACTTTTTTTCAAGTGAATTCCATATGTTGATAAAGCACTATTTTTTACGTGGAAAAACATTAAGGAAATTGAAACAAAGTTAAAAAAATACTATGGGAAATCTGTTTCATCATATGTAATTAGAGATGGGAATTTCGGCTCAGTTTGTGGAACCGGATCAGTGGAGGTCGTTCAGTTTGTTGAGCCGGTTCATTGATCCGGCTCAGTGATCCGGTTAAGTAAACATGTTTTCGAGACACAGGTCGGTCGTTAGTTCGTAGGTAGAACGTCGCTTAGAGCCGGTCAGTTGTCGATCGTTCGCTTGTAGGTAGAACGTCGCTTAGCCCCGGTTCTTATCTAACATTTTTGAAACAAACAATTCACTTTATGTAGCTACTGTATTTTAAACCAGATGTGTTAAGTTTAAGGCGATGTTTATTGCCCTTATAAATCGGAAATCTGGGATTTGGGCAATATTTTTAATATTTTTATATAGTATGGTTGTAAGAAAATACAGACTAAGCCTATTAGTTTCAAATAAACTGCCCTAGAAATTGATGAAAATAAATAATACACTTTATGATAATACATTACACGCCGAGTTCTCGCGAAGTTCAACATGACATCGATCCAGATCCGGATCACTCCGGTCACTGCTCACAATCGCCCGACCACTCGTATCCTTGAAACTTGAAACTATACAGTGAGCCGTGAGCCGGCTCATTTCAATTTGGTAAACCGTGTCACTTCAGTCAGTGTACCGAGTCGGCTCAGTGAGCCGGTTCGTTCATGAGCGACCCATCTCTATATGTAATAGTTCACAAGTGATTTATTGAAGTTCGTTGTGGTCGCACCCGAGACGTCCGAATGACAACTGAAGAGTTGGTCTATAAAATGCATGATATTGTTTTGGACAACGGCCGAGTGAAGATACGCGAGATATCCAAGATGGTAAAATCTCATTTTCATTTGGGCATGAATAAGTTATCGGCAAGATGGGTGCCGCATCTGCTCACAGCAGACCAAAAACGAAACGTGACCATTTGGAAGCAATGTTTGAACATGTACAAATGCAATCTAAATGAGTTTTTGCGGCGTTTCCTAACAATTTATGACACATTGATCCATAACTACGCACCAGAAATGAAATAACAGTTAGAACAGTGGATTTTTCCTGGCAAACGTGCCTCTCCCGGTAAGGTCATGATTTTCTGGGATTCGCAAAGCACTTGACAATATTATGCCGCTTTACTGGTTCGATTACATGCAGAATTAATAAAAAATTGATGTGAAGTGTGAATATTCACACATTGCAGGGTTTTGCAGGTATTTAATAACTGAATGATGATTATTTGGGATGCCAAAACAAATGTTATGTCAAAATATTTTTTTATGAATTTTAATTCGAATGCCTAATACCATTATTTAAGTTTCTAAATATGTGCAGTATTTTTTTTACATAGCAAGGTTCATTAAGATTTTGAAAATTGCGCCTATGGCTTCTATTGGTTGCTTAAATCATTAGCCCCGCCCTCTGATTTTGTATACATCAAACAGAATTAAATTACAATTTCAACACTTCCCACTGGTTATTAAATTTACTCTTTTAAAAATTAAATGCAACATTTACCAAAATATAGCTAGAATTTTTACAAAATAATTTAAACAAAAGAAAACTGCAAAAAAAAAACAAAAAAATTAAAATTGACAGGATTCGAATTCTAGTTTGCAAGTTAACTGTGTTTAGCAAATTAGAAAACCAATGACTAAACACACATCGCTATCAGCGTTGACGTCTGAACTTGGTTACATAGCGAATTAAATATTTAACATATTTTGGTTAAAAACACAAAAAATGCATTATTTTCCGAAAACATAATCTGATCAAAAATTCCTGTTGTGCTATTCCGGTTCACACCAATATACATTACTTAGAATTTTTTCACATTTTTAGTTTAAACCATCTGGGCTACAGGGTGTGGGACAAAATTTTTTTTGCACAATTTTGGCAAAAATCGCGTCAAAATAATTTATTTTGCAAAAATAAAATTTTGCTCGTTAATCCACGTACTAAGGGCTTTCATTTGACAACCTACTCAGAATTTAAAAAAAATTTTTTTTTTGATGAGCACATATTTTTTTATATTTTTAGGGGGATATGTTTATTAGATGTTTTAGTATTTTTCCTATGTGCGGATTAAAAAGTTGTACAAGCATGCCAAATTTCAACTCTCTAGGTTTAGCCGTTTGGCTACAATTTTTACCGAACAGACAGACAGACAGACAGACGACAAAATGACGGTATAAGGGTTTTTTGGTCATACCTACAAAACACTAAAAATGCGGCTTCATTTGGCGAAAAAAAAAAGTTGTGTTTCACCATGACAATTCAGCAGCTGATTCATCCACAATTACACCAAACAAATTGGTCAAGTGGGCTATAAATTGCTCCCTCATCCACCTTTTTTCCCACATTTGGCCTCCAGTGACTTCTTTCTTATTCCAAACATGAAGAAATGGGCCGCTGAAAAAAATTCGCATTGAACTAGGAGATCATCGTTGAAACACACGCCTATTTTGCAGAATTCGATTTTTTTTCTTTTTTGTGAAGATTCACCTTGTTTAGCTATTTTGACAATAACAATAATCTAGTTAGTACGCGTGAGTATTTTCCAGATAGTGTTATTTAAACTACAGAATGTTTTAAGTTTATACTGAATTGTACGCCACCTTAACCACATTGTACACAGCTTGTCAATAGGCGAGTCAATGAAGCACAAAAATCAGCCCAACTTCCGATTTTTGGCGCAGTAACATGGATTTACATGCGGTTTGGTGCATTCGACTCGTTAGAGCCTCAGGAAATTTTGTGAACCAACGCGATCAATGCAAAATGAAAAACTGCATTTGTGCATAAGAAAAATCCATTGGAAAAGTGCATTTTCCAGAGTTGCAAAATCAAAAATTTATAACTCGGTATAAATTCGCTAAAATAAGTCAAATATTGATACTCAAGGGTTTCTGGGGTCGCTGAACACGAATATCGGGACCAGAGAAGTGTCCGAGGTACTTGGTGCCCAGGGTGGACACTACGTACATCGTCTCCTAGAGTTTTATGCAAATTTGATACAAAAGCAGTTGAATCATGTTACTCGGGGGTTTTTGGGGTCGCTGAGCTCGAATATCGCAATAGCGAATGTCTCCGAAGTTTTTATACGCATTTATAAAAAGTATTTATTGAAAAAGCATTGTTACATTACTCCGAAAAACCTCGAATAACGTATTTCAACCAGATTTGTAACAAATTCGCATAAAACTCTAGGAGACGAAGGTAAGTACTGCTCACCCTGAGCACCAGGTACCTCGGAGACATTTGCTATTGCGATATTTGGATTTAGCGACCCCAAAAACCCCCGAGTAACGTGTTTCAACTACTTTTGTATCGAATTCGCATAAAACTCCTGAATGAAGACGAGGGTAAGTACCGCTCACCCTGAGCACCAGGTACCTCGAAGACGTTCGCTATTGCGATATTCGGATTCAGCGACCCCAAAAACCCCCGAGTAAAGTGATTCAACTGCTTTTGTATCAAATTTGCATAAAACTCTAGGAGACGATGTACGTAGTGTCCACCCTGGGCACCAGGTACCTCGGACACTTCTCTCGTCCCGATATTCGTGTTCAGCGACCCCAAAAACCCCCGAATATCAAAATTTGACTTATTTTAGTGAATTTATACCGAGTTATAAATTTTTGTTTTTGCAACTCTGGAAAATGCACTTTTCCAATGCATTTTTCTTATGCACAAATGCAGTTTTTCATTTTGCATTGATCGCGTTGGTTCACAAAATTTCCTGAGGCTCTAACGAATCAAATGCACCAAACCGCATGTAAATCCATCTTACTGCGCCAAAAATCGGAAGTTCACTGCTTCGTTTCCTCGCCTAAAACGACACTGTCGTGGGATATGGTGGTGCGAAATGTCGTATGATTAAGTAGAATCTAGGTCTAGACACTCCATTATGTTGGGTAAAGAGGATGTTCTTATATCGTGAGATATACGAGGTGGGTAAATTATGTAACCGGACTGGCAACGTAGCGTTTGATCTAACAACATTTAGGACGCGGGACTTCGGCGGGCGGCAGGTGAACATGTGATACGCCTTTAGTACGAGTTTGAACTCGATAGAATAATTTTGTAATCCGTAGCGATTTGTTTCGTGAAACAGTTTTTTCTAGTGCGTTCTAAAAATGAGTGAAGAAAAATTAATTTCGAGCAACGGAGTACATCAGGTTTTGCTTCAAACTTGGGCACAGTGAAATGGAAACTATTGAAAAACTTCAGTAGGCCTACAGAGAAAGTGTTTTGTCAAGGACCCGGGTTTTCTAGTGGTTTAAAGAATTTTCAGAAGGAAGAGAGTTGATTAAAGATGAATCACACAGCGGAAGGTCTTCATCTTCAAGAACCGATGAAAATGTCGACAAAATCCGGGATCTTGTACGTTCAGATTGTCGGTTGACAGTCAGTATGATCGCGGAAGAGTTGAATTTGACTCACACTACCGTTCATCAGATTTTGACCAATGAATTGGGGATGAGAAAAATCTGCAAATCACAGCATAAAATTCAATAAATGAATTTTTGGCCAGTAAAAACATTCCTGTGGATCCTCAGCCTTCTTATCCACCAGACTTGAGTCCTTGTGACTTTTTCCTCTTCCCAAGATTGAAAAATTGAAAAATCACCTCACGGGACGTCATTTTGGGACACTCGAAAACATTCAAATGTCCGTAACCGACCAGCTGAAAGTGCTCCCAGTATCCGAGTTCTAGCACTGCTATGAGGATTGGAAGAACCGTCTCCAGTGCTGTGTGGCTTCCCAAGTAAGTTATTTCGAGGGAGACAATATTGAATTGTAATTCTGTTCGAATACAAAAAAATTAAATCAGTCCGTTTACTTAATTTACACACCTCGTATTGTTATATATTTTTCTTCTTCGATAAGTTGAGGCGATAAGAAGATGAAAAATTGTGGGGACCTCTGGTATAAAAATAATGAAATGTAACGGTTAGCTGATAATTTATTTCATTTGTACTTACTCTGTACATCCCTCACATTATGGGTTCCAAGACTTGCGAGCGGATCAAGTCTGGACCCCCCCTATTAGTCCGCTAGCTGGTTGCTATGATTCTTGGAAGGATTAAGGGTTGTTCAATTAAACTCAACATTTTAACTAACCTACTTTAATTACGATTAAGGTTTAAATATTTACACTAATTACAATAGACTTACAATTACGTCGATACAGCTAAATCCAAATGAGACACACATTCGCACACACTAGACACACTTTACACCAAACACTAATTTAACCACTACATGTTTCTAAATATTGTCTCTCCACTTTTTAGCTGGTCACTACACTAACATTCATACGGAATTACATTGTTACTTTATTTCGACTCGCTTCAAACACTCTAAATGTCTCTAACCCATGTCTCTTAACTAACTCCAAAACATGGTCTTAAACATACGACGGCTTAAGCTGAACTCTAAACATGACTTAACATTATGAAGGTTTACAATCTACTTCCCTTAATACATGACTGCCCTCGAATGCTTACTTCGCCCAACTGTTAAATGTCATTTAACACCTCTTGACTATCGGTCTTCTACTATCTTAAAATTCATAATTTATTGGTGATAACTCAGATAAATATCCCATTAGAAAATAACCGAATCATAATATTTATATCTCAGACAGAATTTAATTATTATTTATGTGCTTATGGTTGACGTATATTTTTAACACAATAATTTACGATTCACTTTTCATGTTACATTGACAAAAGTGTCAAGTTGCAATAATAAACAATCTCCCGTTATCTTAAATGCCCTTTCTAAGAAATAGATTATTTTTGTATCGTTTAACAGATTAAATATTTTACTCTAATTAAATGATTATAATGAATTTATTTATGAAATTTTATTTATGAAATAATACCAAAATTACCTCCCTTACAAAATTTCTCAAGAACTTCTAAAAATATGTTGCATAAAACTCATTAACAACTGTTATACAGCTGTGAGTTGTGAAAACTGAACAAAAACAACCAAAGAAAAGCAGAAGTGTGGAAAAACAAAAATTAGCAATTAAAAATACAAATATTATGATAATTTGTAACAATTTCTGTAGTGACTGTATGTTTGACACCTAATTTGTGATTTAAAACAATACAAAACAAATCTTTTGAAAAACGTTGTTTCTTCCACCTAAACAAACTTCAATTTACTCAGAGTGTTGCATAATACATACTGAACATAAATGCTTCTTCGCTGCATCGGTAATCTAATTTATTTTCAACTCAACCTATGTAGCAACTTAAAGATTAAGTCATATGTTTGCCTTCCTGTATTCGAAGATTTTGCTCTCGCACGCATTGTGCGTTCTTTCTCAAGCTTTCATCATGTCCTGGTTTTGGTTCCGGGATTTATAAATTTTTAATTTAGTGTCTATTTTTGAATATTCTTCTTCTTATTATTCTTTGTAGCCATTTCGTGTTTAGTCAACTTCAGTTACAAAGAATGCTTGGTACATTAACTCCGGTTTTATTAATTTGTATCATGAACAATCTCATTGAAAATCCCGCCACATTTGAAGTGCGTTCAGTAATTCGTTTTCAGTGCATATAATGTTCGGCTGATGATGAATTTCATCGTGCAAATTATGGCTGCACAAATGTAATGAAAAATATTTGGCGAGAAAATTGTGCCTGATGTGTAATGCTACATGATAACGTTCGTACGCGTTGATGGTTTAACTTAAACTTAATTTGAATTAAACTAATACATTTTTTTGCATCCATCGTCCAGGCCCAGCCTTGTGCCAAGTGATTACCATTAATTCCCACGTGTCAAGGACTTTCTTGGTGGGGGTTGACTGTAAAATGATGAAAAAGTACATACAAAAGGATAGTGAGAAATTGGCTGGACTATAAAGCGGTTAATTTTTACGACAAAGGTATCCAAAAATTTGTCACAAGATATGAAGTGTCTGAATCTAGAGGAATATAATGTAGAAAAATAAGTTAAGTAGAGTTATTGTGAAAAGAATTGTACGAGTTTCGGTTGTCTGCGTTCAGTGAGCAAAACACTAAACACGCGAATCTTAGGTGGACCGCTTGAATGTTTTTTAGCCAGTTCATAAAACTTTTAAGACAGTTTTACGAGTTTTAAGACATAAAAAAGAAGCTTCAGCTTGCGGAAAGATTTTCTGAACTCGTTGGTGCAAATCAGACTTTCGTAGAATAAATAGTTACAGACTTCTAGGCAATTATGGTATGTTCTAGGCCAGCGTTTCCCAAAGTGTGGGTCGCGACCCGGTACCGGGTCGCAGAAAATTTTTGCCGGGTCGCCAAAAAAATTGTAAAAACACAAAACATTTTTTTTGTACATTTTATTTTTTTTATGTTAGTTAATCACTAGAATAGTGTGTATTTATGCTCTTTATTACTATACTATATTCTTTATTACTATACTATACTCTTTATTACTATTTATTTCTATAAAGCTACTGCTTTAAAATAAAATTTGTTTTGTAAATAAATGTTTTTTTTTTCATAAGGTGGGTCGCGAAAAATTTTAAAACCTCGTACCGGGTCGCGGTCAAAAAAGTTTGGGAACCGCTGTTCTAGGCAATTATGTTTTACTAGTAACATATAATTTTAAACATTTTGCTTGATTATTTTGTAAAAACATACATCTGGGACAACTTACAGATTTAATTGTAAGCATGTTTTCAGATGTTTAAAAATAATGACTTTGCCATCGCTTTATATTTAAAAATAGGCTTATGACTCGCATGGAATTCCTCGTTCATGGGGAACAATTGCAAGCTCCAATCCCTAGCATGAAGAAGGTTCAGCGGGTTACCCGGACCGCTCAGCCAGGGAGGACACGCTGATTCCTTCAGTGTAGGGCGCGTGTGGCTCCGAACATCTAAAGGCATCACAGTCCTATTATTGCTGAATCTCGAGCGGCTAGTCCCTCTAAGAAGATTATTTTGTACACCGGCAGTAAAAACCACGAGCACCAGCCCGGACGGACGAAATGCCGGGATGTAACCCCTATTTAGCAGGCTAGAGTCTCGTTCGTTATCGGAATTAACCAGAAAAATCGCTCCAACAACTAAGAACGGCCATGCAGCACCACCCACCGAAAGTAAAGGGTATAAAGTTAAGCTTGTAGTCCTGATAGTTGGTGTTATAGGTGGTATGGAAACTTCCTTTCGAAGAGAAACCGAGTCCATTCCCGCCCCCGCCTGTAGATCTTCTGCCACCTTTTTGATCTACAGAATGTAGAAACCAGTGTTGCTCGGGTCACTCTGTTGCACTGGATCTGGCGTCTTACTTCTTCTGCCGTGTGTATTTAGCTCCTAGTCTCTAGTATGATGTGGCTCAAAAGATTGCTAAAGTTTACGATTAGTCGATGCTTGTCAAGACTTGACAAACCCCAAAATAATAATAATAATAGCCCTTTATTACTTATTACATATATGTTAATCCTGTTTCACCTTTATATATGATCTCACCATGGGCAAGGCATGAGCAAACCCATCTCTTGGCATGGGCCTCCCACATTAATTTCCATATCTCTCTGTCCGTTGCAATCCTTTTCCATAGTTTGCCTCCTTGGATTTTGAATTTGTCTTCCCACCTAGTACTTTTTTGAACATTGGAATCCAATTTGTTGACTCCGTGGTCTATCTTCGTTGTCTTCTCGTCGGATTGTGCTATACTCTTTATATTTATCAATGTTTAATTTTTGGGTACAAAATAAGGAGCATTATAGAACTGTAGAACAATTACATAGGTATGACACTTGCAATAAAACTAATTTCTATTTAGGTTTTACAAGCTTGTTGAAAACTAGAAAATATAACTTCTTTGCAATTAAATTTTTAAATATATTGCCAGAGAATATTAAATCTTTCACATTAAATACATTTCAAGCATAAGTCAAGGAATGCTTGGAATCTAATCCATTTTATTCAATTGAAGAATTTTTAAATTCCGATGTAAACTGAAGTGAACTGAAACTGTTGTTATGTTGCATTGTATTGTATTTCATGAGCTATAAGTTACTATTTATATACTGTACCTGACTGACTAAAAACACGCTTTGTACGCGAAATTTTTCTGGATAAACTTTATTCTATTCTATTCTATTCATGCGTAAAGACATACATACAAAAAAACGAACTAATTTATATATAAGTATGCAGGGTGTCTTAAAAAAATGTACTCACACTTTAACTGTCGCTAACATGCTGCCTTTTTTGTATTGCAGGTGTAATTAATTAATCACAGCATGGCAGGAAATCAGCTTAATTTGGAAGAGAAGAAGTTTGTCCTGAAATGTTATTGGAAGACCGAAAACGCCATTGAAGTTCAAAGGCGATTCAGAATACCCTCCGCGTTTCCCAGACCTCATGCCCCTGGACTTCTTTTTGTGGGGATACCTCAAAGACAAAGTTTATCTCACCAAACCAAGAACAATTGATGCATTGAAATTGGAAATTGAAAGACCATGTTGCGATATTCTTAATGACCTGTTTCGTGACGTTTGAGAATCCCTTGGTGCGCGTTATCAGCGTTGTCTGGACAATAATGGTCATCAATTTGAACCTTTGCGAACATGATTCTTCAATTACATTTGTCTTCTGTATTCAAAGCTATTCCATTTCACTCACTACGTTCATAAATAATATTTTTCTCGTCATTCGAAGTGTGAGTACAGTTTTTTGAGACACCCTGTATATATACCAGGTCTACAAGTATGAAATGTGGATTTTTTTTTAAATAAAACACTTTAAACTCAAAAGAACAGTAAAAGTTTATTTATTCAAAGTATGCTCCATTAGAAGTTATATATTTTTTCCATCTTTCAGGCAATTTGTGACACCTCGCCAGTAGAACTCTTCCCCTTTCCCCGCAAACCATTCATCTAGCCATTCTTTCACATTTTCATATGAACAAAAGTGCTGCTCGGCAAGTGCGTGACCCATCGAGGCGAACAAGTGGTAATCTGAAGGGGCCAAGTCTGGTGAGTAAGCGGCATGGGGTAGCACTTCCCACTGAGTGCCTCCAATGTGTTGCAAACTGCTTTTGCCTTATGTGATGGAGCGTTATCGTGAAGAAAGATTACCTTGTGCTGTCTTCTTTCGTATTCTGGTCGTTTTATGACCAGCGAATGGTTCAATTAGATCAGTTGTTGTTGGTAGTGTTGGGTATTAACTGTTTCACCAGGTTTTAACAATTCATAATAGACTACACCCTTTTGGTCCCACCAAGTACAGAGCATTGTCTTTTTGCCAAAACGATTCGGTCTTGCAGTTGATGTGGATGGTGAGCCTGGGTTCACCCATGATTTTTTGCGTTTGGGATTTTCAAAATAAATCCATTTTTCATCGCCAGTAATGATACGATGCCAAAAAGACTTTCTTTTGTATCGTGCAAGCAAAATTTCACTATTGTTTTTGCGTTTTTCCATCTGCCTCTCATTCAATGCATGTGGAACCCATCTGCCGACTTTCTGGATCTTACCCATCTCGCGTAGGCGATTGGAAACAGCTTGTTGACTAACGCCGAACTGCTCTGCTAGTTGTTTTTGTGATTGACTAGTGTCTTCCTGTAGCCAGTTTTGTATCTTCATATTTTTTTGGAGGTTTTCCAAGTTCTTTGTCTGTAAGATCAAAGTCACCACTTTTGAAACGCCGAAACCATCGTTCACACGTATCTTGCGATGGAGCTTATTCACCATAAGCTTCTCGAAGCAGTCGGTATGATTCAGCAGCAGTTTTTTTCAAATGAAAACAAAACAGTAGTACTGTCCGCGAATGCTCTTTATTTGGCACAAAATTTGACATTTTTAACACAGTAAAACAAAACTATATGATCAGTTTTCAAATTAATAGATAACTTAATACCATATGTGTTGAAACATTGAACTATACACTCAGTTTGCGCGACAAGTTTGAAAAAAATCCGCATTTCATACTTGTAGACCTGGTATATACACAGCCCTTTCAATTAAATATATTGGTTTTTATGATGCTAATACTAAACATTCTTTACTTTTTGGACGACCCTTGTAACATTATTTATTTCCAACCTAACTAACAATATACAGTTCTACGTATATATTTTTAGTAATCTTCATTGTATCATAATATAAGTTAACGATGTTTGTTGCATAGGAGTTTTCAATTGATGAAGCAATGTTAGTTTTGCATATAAGCACTTGAGGTTATGTTAGGTTATGTTCATGCAGTGTTTCGCGAATCTCTTTATGATATTAGTTTGTTTACAGGGTATTCGTGTTGTATGTTAAAATCGAACGTCTTAAAAATTTAGCACTCTTGTTATCGAGGTACGTTCAATAGAAAATTCCTATATGCTATATTGAATATTCTTGTTTATAAATTTTAAAGAAACGGAAATTGTTATATTCTACATATTTTGTGGTTATATAGATCGGGATTAAAACATGGATTAAATATTGTTATAGTGGTTGTTGGAAATCTTACTATCAATAGTGTAATATATGAGGGCTTTTTCCGAAAGTTTTTATATACACAAGATTTACTCATACTAATAAATTATTTTTTAACGTAGTTGCCACTAACATTAAGGCATTTGTCGTAACGAGAAACAAGTTTTTGTATACCCTTCTTACATTATGTTGCCGCCTGGGTTCTCAGCCAATCTTGCACACAGGTTTCCAGTTCCATTAGTGCCGAACCACTTCTTGCCCAACCACACTTTCATCCTGGTGAAGAAATGGAAATCGCTTGGTACCAAATCAGGGCTGTAGGGCGTGTTGCCGAATATCTCTCATCCGAAATTCTTGAGCAGTTTATTTGTTTGTGCTGCGATAACAGGGCGTGCATTGTCATGCAGGCATCCATAGAGTTCAGAATTTTTTCAACAATGTCGTTTGTTGCTATGGACTTCCTTCCCTGATCCCCTTTATCATGGACATCAGTTCGTACTTTCCGTAAATGCGTACACCATTTTCGGACAGCACTATCACTCATAATGTTTTCCCCATACACAAAACACAATTCTCGATGAATTTCTGCTGCATTGTTGCCATTTGCTTGTAGAAAACGCATCACAGAGTGAACCTCGCATGCGGCAGGATCGTATGTTGTAGTAGCTATGATAAAACAAAGCTCACATCAAAACTACGGCACGTAAAGGCCGAAACGGTTGGGAGGTACTGACAGATAGATTAATAAACACTACTGCTCAAGCGCCGCTTAACATTGGCAACTAAGTTTCCATTGCCACCCTAACGGAACTAGAAAAAAAAGCTCTCGTAAATAATATTAATAGTAACAGTAATAGTATAATATCAATGGTATTTATTGTAATCTGTCAATACAACGGCCTTCAAATACCTAGATAGCATATTATCCTGCAACAGTTCGTTTGATGATGAAGTGTCACAAAGAATATCCAATGAATATATAATTTAACCCATTATTTATTATAAACCAATTATAGGACTTGGACTTTTAAAATCCTTTTTATTATACGCACATATTTTTCCCAAAAAATAATTAACAATAAAAAAATAATTAAGAAGAAAACAGTTATTATTAAATCCCAACTCATTTAATCCAAGAATTAAATTTTCTCTCGGGAAATATGGAAAAGAAGTGATTTAAATTTTCTACGGTAGAAAAATTTTATATTTCAGAATGAATATTAGTTTTTTTCTGTCATTCTGAACTATTTAATAATTGGAAAATGGTTAAATTTAATAAATTGCAATTGTGTTAGATTGAGTTAATTAACAGTCGAAGGACAATACTTTTGACTATCCTTAATTGGGTGATGTAATTAAAAAAGTTAGAAGTAACAGTTAACAGTGATCCTTAAACATGGGGTAAAAATCTTCATTGGATCATCATTTTAAAAGAGAGTCGAAGATGTCACTAAAAGGAAGAAGGAAAAAAAGTTTGATAGAAGAAATTCAAAATAAGATAAAGGAAATAGGACTGCAAGAAGAGCAGTCTCAAAAAATACAGCGAAGACTGGGAATTTGAAGACGTCGTAAAACAATATAAACGTAATAAATATAAATGTACATATGTCTAATAATCAAAATAACTTTGTATTTTGATAGAAATAACTTAAATTATTAACTACATTTTACTCATATATTTACGCGACAATACGATATGTATGAGGGCTACCTTTTAAATTTTAACAAAATCTAAGGAAAAAATTTTTTTTTTTTGGAACAAACTGCTTTATTGCTTTTTAAAGTATTCACCTTTAAGATTTATACACTTTTGCATGTGTTCAAACTAATTCTCGAAACATTTTTTACACTCTGAAGTTGGTATCTCAAAAACATGGTTTTCGAAGGCTTCAACAGCTTCCTGAGGTGATGAAAATCGCTGTCCACGCATTTTTTGTTTGACATTGGGGAACAAAAACAGTCGTTAGGGGATAAATCAGGTGAATACGGGCAATGAGATATTAATTTGATTTTTTTCTCCTTCATATAATCAATTGTTTGACGTGCTGTGTGGAAGCTTGTATTGTCATGATGAAGAATGATGCGACGTTTTTGGTTGATTTTCTTGATTTTGTCGATGTCTTCTGACAAACAAATTGTTGTATACCATTCAACATTAACTGTTCCCCGATCCTCTAAAGCAGGTATGACCAAAGCGTCGACCGCAAGGCCTCTGGAAGTCGCCCGCGAAGCTGTCTTGAACATTGACAAATCATAGTGATAAATTCAGAGCGTACTTGGATAAAAAAAAAAATTATAAAAATGAAAAAATTAAAAATTACATTAGTAATCGTATTTAAGAATTAGTTTAAGTACATACGAGCCAAATTTTAACAAACCTGTCGAAACTATGCAATATCAAGTGTCATTATTAAAAATAAATATATTATATTATATTATAATTAATAAAATTCCATTGTTTTTATTTTGGAAAATTTTCTCCTAATTTATTTTAATAATATTGTAAAACAATAATTTTCTTTTTTTCCCTACATTTTCTTAAATTTTTAAAAATTCAGGATCATTTTTAGAAAATAGTTATTATATGTAATTTAATAGCAGTCATAGTGAAATGTCTTCGTCATCAGTTCGTAAGTATCTTCTAAAAACGTCACCAATTCGTCTGTCAAAAAAAAACCTCGATTTGTGAGTACCTAAAACGTCCTTCTAATTAACACCAATTCGTAAGTACCTTCTAAAAAAACGTAGTCGCCCGCGGGAACACCTTTACCAAAACGCCCCCAACGTCTAAAAGTTTGGCCACCCCTGCTCTAAAATAATGGTTGCGACAAGTTCGGTACAACCGAAGAAACAAACGACCATTTTCTTGGAAGTGCTTCGCGAGCGAACAACTTTTGTGGGTTTCGGTTCATCTTGGAACACCCAAGCAGTGGTTGAGAAATAAAAATAAATCAACCCAAAATAATATATTTTTTTATTGTTTTGAAAGGATTTATCTACCCTCGTATCTACCGGATTTAGTAGAAAACATACTAAGTTGGAAACACTGCATACAACATACCAGAAAAGACTAGTCAAAGCAAAATGGAGGATTTTGGTTAGCAAGAACTATTGTCCAGACCACGGTTTCCCAAACTTTTTTTCTTGTGGAACCCTTAGGCAATTTTTTACGGATCATGGAACCCTTGCCATACCTAAGGCCAGAGCCGGCGCTGCCGAGTCTGCAAGGCATGTGGTGCATGCAGACGTGAGATTCGAAAGGGCGTTAAATGAATATAAAAGTAAGTTAGTGAAATGTAATTTTAGAAATGAAGTGAGAACCTTTTGTTTTTTTTTTTTTTTTTGGTCTTAACGTAAAATTTAGAATTGAGGACCTTTTGTTTTTAGGTCTTCATTTGAAATTTATAAGTGACGACCATTTTTTAGAATGCTGCAAGTGGCATTTCCTCAAATTTAGATTTTAATTGGGTATCAAAAACAATATCAATTAATTTTTCATAATCCAGTGCTGTACATTCAATGGGCTTTTCATTACCAATTTGACTATCAGACCAATTCTGTAACTCAGTTACTATGATCATAGGAACTAAATCTGTCACTATGAGAAAGGTCAGTTACTATTAGGGATGGGAAAAAAACATCGGTCAGCTGGCGATAGTATCGATAAAACATCGATGTCTACTACCGATGTCGATGTTTAAACTTTGAAATTGAGAAACTACCGCTAGAGGCGCTGGAATCTTAAAAAATTAATTTTTATTAAAATTAGTACGCAAAATATAAGCGCCATCTATTGTGATATAAAAATACTAATAGTGTTATGGTAGTTCTCATTCTTCTTAGCAGTTAGCAGAATACGAAAAAATAAGAAGAAACTTCTAATTTTTGCAAACAATGCGAACGACCAAAGACGCCAACACACTTTTTCTTTTTGAGTCTTGTTGACACTTTCCCAGTTGTTATTCCTCCAATCCCTGGATTTTTGTAAGTTGTCATTAGCTATTTTTTATATGCATATATTGAAGATGGCTTTTCCTGAACAAAATGATCAAAAGCTTCAATTAATCGGTAAAAGTAACTAGAATTGAAAATCAAGTTCCGCCTAAACGAAAGGAACAGACTTTATTTCAACTTAAAAAAGTATAAAAATAATTGTGTATGACAGTGTCATTTTTTGTTAAATAATATAAAATTAACATTAAGATTACTATATTAGTATTGTAATAAAATCCAATATTTCATTTTAGAAATGTAAAAATAGTAAGGTCTGTTCCTTTGGTTTAGGCGGAACTAAATTTTCAATTCTAGTTACTTTTACCGATTGATTGAAGCTTTTGATCATTTTGTTCAGGAAAAGTCAATTCAATATTAAAAAAAATATCTAATGAGAAATTACAAAAATGAAAATTGCGGTTAGTTCCGTCTAATCGTTTGGAATAGACTGTAGGTACAAATTAGGATTATTATATTGGCTATAATAATGTTAATCTGAAATTACTTACTATTAAAAAGGAATATTTCTATTTCAAAATCTAATAAATGCTATATTAGTATTGTAATAAAATCCAATATTTCATTTTAGAAATGTAAAAATAGTAAGGTCTGTTCCTTTGGTTTAGGCGGAACTAAATTTTCAATTCTAGTTACTTTTACCGATTGATTGAAGCTTTTGATTATTTTGTTCAGGAAAAGTCAATTCAATATATAAAAAAATATCTAATGAGAAATTACAAAAATGAAAATTGCGGTTAGTTCCGTGTAATCGTTTGGAATAGACTGTAGGTACAAATTAGGATTATTATATTGGCTATAATAATGTTAATCTGAAATTACTTACTATTAAAAAGGAATATTTCTATTTCAAAATCTAATAAATGCTATATTAGTATTGTAATAAAATCCAATATTTCATTTTAGAAATGTAAAAATAGTAAGGTCTGTTCCTTTGGTTTAGGTGGAACTAAATTTTCAATTCTAGTTACTTTTACCGATTGATTGAAGCTTTTGATCATTTTGTTCAGGAAAAGTCAATTCAATATATAAAAAAATATCTAATGAGAAATTACAAAAATGAAAATTGCGGTTAGTTCCGTGTAATCGTTTGGAATAGACTGTAGGTACAAATTAGGATTATTATATTGGCTATAATAATGTTAATGTGAAATTACTTACTATTAAAAAGGAATATTTCTATTTCAAAATCTAATAAATGCTTTTTGTGTATTATATGTTACTTTTTTCGTATTTTATCTTTACATTATTAAATAAAACCTATATAATATAAATAAATAGCTTTTTTAATATTAATAAAATATCGATGTTTCCGATACATCGATGTTTTTCCTTCGATGTTTTTTCAACATCGATAGTAAGGCGCCGATGTTAACATCGATGTTAAACATCGATGTTTTGCTTTCGATGTACAACCCTAGTTACTATCATGAATGAAAGTCATTATATTTTTTATAATATTTTATCCTGTAGTAACGTTACTACACAGTAAATTTTTACAGAATTGATCTATGTATTTGACAGATTTATTAGAAATGTACGCGTATCACCTTACATTAATAGTTTAATGCGTTTCTAAGAAAATATTGCAGCTAATCTTATTTTAATATTATATCACAATTTGTCTCGCGGAACCCCAGTAGGTACAAATTAGGATTATTATATTGGCTATAATAATGTTAATGTGAAATTACTTACTATTGAAAAGGAATATTTCTATTTCAAAATCTAATAAATGCTTTTTGTGTATTATATGTTACTTCTCACTTTGGGAAACACTGGTCCAGACAATGCCCAAGAGAAAGACAGTTAGAGAAACGAGAAAGGAAACTGTCCATTAAACCAATACAGTAACCGAAAATAACTTAATTTTCACATACACACGATTCATGTATAATGCATCAAGATAAAAATAAAAGTTACTCTGTAAAATATGATCATGTAAACAGTATTCATAAATCGATGTTATTAAGTATGCCATGACATAAACTAACATGTAAACGTTCTAAAATCGTTTACGTTATCATTTACTGACATGATCTGTTATCTTACGAATGATATGGCAGAATATAAAATTCACGTGCATTGTTTAAATATTTTTTAGTAGTACAAATGGGAAAACAATTATATACACGCGAATTTGAATTTAATAACTACAATTATTTTTTATAATGGAGAACAAATTGAAATTTTTTATTTATTAACTTGGGTGAATTATGATAGATTATCACGTAAATGAAATTTATGAATTTCAAAAATTTGAGTAAAAATAATTGCTATTTCAGTTGTTTTGTAAACAGTGGCCACTAACAGTTTTGTAAAAAAAATCACATAAAAATGTAAAACGGATCGCAGAAAAAAAAAGTAACTACGAACATCAATTAATAAATGCATTATATATCCAATGTTAATACATAAAGTTGTTCATATTTGTACGCCGTGTATAATGAACTTTGTATACACAGCAAGTTAATTAGTTAATTAGTTCAAATGTTTGCCGCTTAGCAACGATGGCTATGTGCACCTCAGAGAGCCCATTTTTATCACTAGAATATTATTTATGAGGTAGAATAAAGTTAACTTTAAAATTGAACACGTGTAATTACCTATTTTTATATCAATTATCAATATTATAATTCTATACTTTTGTAACATGTAAATTTGACTATGCAAGCTCATTATTAACCCATTTAAACCTGAAACTTTTTTTGAAAAAAAAATAGTTTTTTTGTAAAAATTTAGTTAATTGTGTATAAATATGCATGAAAATTATTATATATATTTTTTTTTTACTGATCAGAATAGCCATAACATGCTGTACTTTTTAAAGGACGGTAGGACTATATACTACTATAAGAATAATAACAACCTATTTATTTAAATGCTTTATTATTTTTATAACGCACATAAATTCCAAAATTATTTCAAAATTATTTTATAAACTCTAATATAAAGTAAACTATAAAATAATTTGCTTGTATGATAGTCCAAAAAACAATTTTTAGGATGTAAACCTACATTAGGTACATTTTTTACAAACAAAATTAGCTTTTTTGCTGCAAACAGCGCAACGTCTTTGAGCAAAATAAATGGATGGTCAGGGACCCCAAAGAGTTGTGTTTGTTTTGTTTGACTCTGGATGGTCAGGGACCTCAAGGAGTTCAGAGGAACTCTGGATGGTCAGGGACTTCAAGGAGATGTGTTTGTTTTGTTCAACGCTGAATGTTCAAGGACCTCAAGGAGTTCAGTGAAACTCTGGATGGTCAGGAACCTCAAGGAGACGGTAAAAACTAACATTATGTGTTCGTTTACTCTGTTTTATTTTGCAGTTATTAAATTCTGAAGATCCTGCGAGGACGTGCCAGGAGCAGGACGGCCGTGTTACGATAATAAGTTGTTTTATTTTTCAGTTATTTTGAGTAAATAAAGTTAAATAAAATAAATTTCACTAATGTATCAAAAACTTCATAAATAAAATATGGTAGGACATAATCCTACCGTCCTTTTAAAAGGACGGTGGCTTTATTCATTGAAAATCGTTTGCCGGTTTCAACAAAATTTAAGTTTTTGAGGTTATTAGTATATAAAAATATACAACCTAACATAAAATGTATTTTATAATTTTAAAATTTAAAAATAATAATAAAATAACTTTCCTAGAAGTAACCATTGTCAATGCTCATAAAACGTAAGCGATTGAAACGCCAATAAAATTTACAAAAATGACAACAATTGTTTGAAACTTGCTATAAATGATGTTACATAAACACAGTGATCATAACTTATTACGCCATCACAAATTATTTGTTTTTACTAATTAATTTAGCGCGATTTTTGAAAATTCTTTTAAAAGGACGGTAGGTTTAAATGGGTTAATGTACTTGTTCAATAAATTTATATGAATATGAATAAACAATAAATTTCATCGGAGAAGTTAAAGGAATACGCTGAACAAAACAGGCGATATATCATTTGCACCGATTCCCTCACCGTGGCCCAAAATCTATCAAAGAGCCACCGTAACAACTACTTCATACAGAAAACACAAGAAAACTTAATTCTTTGGATCCCATCCCACAAAGGAATTACCGGTAACGAGCAAGCAGATGTCGCAGTCAAAGTATTACTTGATCTCGAAATAACAAATATCGCCACTACAACAGAAGATTTCCAAACCGAGATCAAAAAGAAAATAATCACAGAGTGGAACCAAGAATAGAGAAACAGCCCCCCAAATACAAACAAACTCAAAAGAAAAAATTTCAAAATGGCCAACAGTTGGAAGTAGAAGAGACCAAGTAGTAATCACCAGGACACGAATTGGACATTCACTATACACACACAAACACATATTTCTACATGAAAACCCACCTACCTGTGACACCTGCTACACGCAAATCACAATTGAACACATCATCACACAATGCACGAAATTCACTCAACAAAGACTAAAACACAACATTCCACATACAATTAACGAGGCCCTATCGCATATTAAACATATTTGATACTTCTTATAAAATGTAACTAATCTAAATATACTGTTCTGTGGTTTTGCACCATTGCTCCAATGGCATTTACAATTCTTTCCATTGATCCCAATGATGATGTGATCCTACAGTCAATATTCTCGAAGTATTTCTAATTTATTTAATTTCAAAATTATTATTAAAATTTTGTAAGACTTCTGGCATTTCTATTCAGAATAATTCCCTGTTACAAGGCTATTCTGAATGTTACAATATGTAAAAATTTCAAAATAGCCCGCCAGCTTATTTTCGAAAATGTGGAATAAAAAACATATCCGCATAGGGGAGGGTACAGTATGCATAGGAGATAGGAAGTGACTATCGACAAGTTACAGAATAGACAACCAAATCGCTCCAACACAGTATATTATATTAAATTATCTATTTGTTCCGGTCACCAGATATGACAAAAATAACTGTACAGTTTTATTTCTCGCACCTCCATATACCAGGTCTACAAGTATGAAATGCGGATTTTTTTCAAACTTGCCGCGCAAACAGAGTGTATAGTTCAAAGTTTTAACACATATGGCGTTTTGTTAAGTTATCATTAAGTGTCAAATGCGTATAGGTTAAAATTTGAAAAGTGATCATATAGTTTTGTTTTACTGTGTTAAAAATGTCAAATTTTGTGCCAAATAAAGAGCATTCGCGGACAGTACTACTGTTTTGTTTTCATTTGAAAAAAACTGCTGCTGAATCATACCGACTGCTTCGAGAAGCTTATGGTGAATATGCTCTATCGCAAGATACGTGTGAACGATGGTTTCGGCGTTTCAAAAGTGGTGACTTTGATCTTACAGACAAAGAACATGGAAAACCTCCAAAAAAATATGAAGATACAAAATTGGAAACATTGCTACAAAAAGACGATAGTCAATCACATAAACAACTAGCACAGCAGTTCGGCGTTAGTCAACAAGCTGTTTCCAATCGCCTACGAGAGATGGGTAAGATCCAGAAAGTCGGCAGATGGGTTTCACATGCATTGAATGAGAGGCAGATGGAAAAACGCAAAAACACTTGTGAAATTTTGCTTGCACGATACAAAAGAAAGTCTTTTTTGCATCGTATCATTACTGGCGATGAAAAATGGATTTATATTGAAAATCCCAAACGCAAAAAGTCATGGGTGAACCCAGGCTCACCATCCACATCAACTGCAAGACCGAATCGCTTTGGCAAAAAGACAATGCTCTGTACTTGGTGGGACCAAAAGGGTATGGTCTATTATGAATTGTTAAAACCTGGTGAAACAGTTAATACCCAACGCTACCAACAACAACTGATCGAATTGAACCATTCGCTACTCATAAAACGCCCAGAATACGAAAGAAGACAGCACAAGGTAATCTTTCTTCTCGATAACGCTCAATCACATAAGGCAAAAGCAGTTTGCAACACATTGGAGGCACTCAAGTGGGAAGTGCTACCCCATGCCGCTTACTTACCAGACTTGGCCCCTTCAGATTACCACTTGTTCGCATCGATGGGACACGCACTTGCCGAGAAGCACTGTTGTTCATATTAAAATGTGAAAGAATGGCCAGATGAATGGTTTGCGGGGAAAGGGGAAGAGTTCTACTGGCGAGGTATTCACAAATTGCCTGAAAGATGGGGAAAATGTATAACTTCTAATGGAGCATACTTTGAATAAATAAACTTTTACTGTTCTTTTGAGTTTAATGTGTTTTATTTAAAAAAAAAATCCGCATTTCATACTTGTAGACCTGGTATACCGGAAAAGCGTGCCTGTTCAGGGATAAAGCCAGGTTTATAATAGATTGCTATGGATACATAAGCATAAAAATTATACTATGCTCTTTGTTCTGTTTATTACAAACAGATGTTTTGAAAGGTTAAATCCTTTGTTCCAACCTTATGCGTTATGTTATGGGTTTATTATAAACCAGGCTTAATTCACAGGTATGCCTTACAGACTTTAAGCATATGAGAGATTCTTACTAATACTCACTTAAGTAACACGAATCTGCTACGAAGAGAAACGTAGCGATAAAGTTGACTGAAAATATATTACTTAATCTCCCTTAAATCTCGATGTCAGTATAAGTTAATCCTGATTGTAGAAATAGAGTTTTAATAAATCATGTTTGACTATCAGAAGATCATTTTATTCGATGATAACAATGTATCAAAAGCCATAATTTAAAGAATTGAATATCTCGAAATTTTTAGTGGTTCATGCACGTTCTGCATTTTTATTGCATGCAATATTCAAATAACAATAAAAAAGTCATCATTTTAAAATACAGTGCTAAAAATATAAGTTGGTTTGATCGCTTATAAAATGGGGCAGTAAATTTTTAAGGCCCCCCTGAATACTGAAAGATCTATCGAAATTGTTTTGAGTTATCTCGGAAAGCTATGAAAATAATAAGTTTATGTGTTAGTGGCAACATAAATGGCATAAAAGAGCATTTGTTTCATATTTTTATTTATTTTGTTGTGGAAGTTATGGCTTACATTTTTCTTGAAAGGGATATTTTTCAGAAAACAATATATACTGAAAATTCTTTTTCTTTATGTACAAATATATGTTGAAAATATTGTCGAGTTTGACAAATTTTGATATTTTTCATCCTATAATATATTTCATTTCTTAATACGTTACTAAATCTGGTGACTTGGTGACTGTTAAGTTGTAAATAGAACCATGTGAACTTGTAAATCTGGTTCTTAAAATTTTGGTTACGTTTTATTGTATAAGGTTATATTCATTTAAAAAATACAAAGGTCAGATTGTCATTAATATATTTTCAACTGTGCCATTTCGGAATTACCACTCTTAAGATATCGTCTGTTTCTCTGATGTAAACGAAACTAGATTTTGAATTCTAGTAACTGTTAATGTTTAATTGAAGTTTTTGATCATTTTGTTTAGCAAAAACCAACTTCAAACATTAAAAAATTAGCTCGTGACAACTTAAGATTAAAAAATTAAAATTCCATTCGGTTCCGCTTAAAGGTTTGGAATAGCGTATATAGGCTATTACAAACGATTAGGCGGAACTAGATTTTGCAATCTAGTTTTTTCATCGTTTGAATCGTTCTTTTTGGCCGTTTTGTTTAAGCTTTGTAAATCATACTTACAATAAACATTTTTTGGTTAAGGTTAATATCATTTTAAAATGTTATTTAAAAAAAAATGTCATTCTTAATACAAATTTCCCATTTATTTATTTTTTTGTTATTAAAATATTTGTAAAAATTATTTTATTTTTGACATATGACCTATGTTTCCATAGTTTCACTGTCGGAATTTTAAATGTCCACATACCAACCGTCAAACATGAAATAATCCAAGCAAGCTCCCTTCTCGTGACAACTTAAAAAATTAAAAGCTCCGCCTAAACGTTTGGAATAGCCTGTAATACTATAAATATACAACTTAATAAATGAACTTTCCCTCTTAGTTCAGTATTACAAAATGAAACATATTATATCTAATTTTGTAATACGTAACTTAGAGGGAAACTTTATTTTTTTATGTTGTAATTTTTATTTATTTTCAGATTAACCCCCTAGGTTACAAGGTGTGGAACAAGAATTTTTGTAGCATATTTTTGGCAAATCGTGTTAAACGAAAGTTTAACATGATTTCTTTAGAAATAATCATAAATACTTTTCGTTCCTCAATCTACGTCTTAAAAATAATTATTAGTTTCAAGCACACAAGAAATTCGATATTATTTGACAAATTGATCTGATCATAAATTCTTGTTGAATTATTCCGGTTGCTATCACTGTACATTGTTGAGATTTTTTCAGATTTTTAAACCAATCCGTATGGGTTAGAGAGTGCGGGGTCAAAAGTAAGACACAAATTTAGCGAAAATCCAATAAAAAAATATTTTTCAAAAATAAAAAATTGTATGTTTATCCATGCATTAAGGGGTCTTATTCATACCAAATTCAAAATTTTAATAAATAATTATTTCTTTCTTTGAATATTTGTTATATTTTTCCAGCAATGTGTTTTTTTTTTTTTGAACTTTTAATAGTTTTCCTACATGTGGGTCAAAAACCTTATATACTAAGTTTTGGAATGTTATAAATCCCGCATAATTAGTTTTAAATAAAGTAAAGGTAATTACAGTAGCGTAGTGGTCAAATCACTCGCTTTGTAAGTGTGGGATCGTGGGATCAATGCCCCGTACGGGCAAAAGATTTTCATAAAAAAAATCTTAGCCGTAGCAACTGTAGACACACTCCTCCTTCCTTTAAATAAATACCTGTAGCTCTGAATTAAAACTCGGGAATATGGGGCGTGCTTAAGAGGGCACATAAAGCCGGTGGTCTCGGCTACTATAGAAAGTAGTCGTTGGGTTATGCTAGAGAGCCCTACTCATGACTTGAAAATCTCTGACTTTCAGGCATTATGCCATACGATAAAATAATAAAAAATAAAGTAAATCATTAGGGCCGGATCTAAAGTGTGGCGTGCGAGGCACTCACGTCGGGCGCAGAGTTGGTAAGGGCACAAGCAAGAGGAACAAGAATTACGCCTTCTTTTTTTTGGTCATCACTGCGATCCGTCTTACTTTTTTATTTAGTTAAGGATAGGGGGGCAAGACTGATACTTTACCTCGGGTGCAGAAATACTTTTGTCCGGCTCAGTATATTATTTCTCAATGTCGCATCCGAATCTTTTCTTAAAACTAGTCATTTGTATAATAAGGGTATCGGAGGCTATTAGTCGCTAATTATTACATAACTACATCGCAACTTTCTGGAACGGTAACTAAAGTTGGAATATTTCTAATGATATGGTAAACATTAGTCATCATCTTTAATGCAACAGCCCGAGGTGAGTGTAGGCCTCCTGTTTTCAGGTTGCACGACCATGTTTTCAATCTGTGTACATTCAGGAGTAATATTACGTCCATTTTTTAACATACACATAAAGTCACCTACAGTTTATAGCCGGTGGTGTATGGCTAAACAAAACCTGTAATTTGTATAAATATTAGGTCGTCAAGGATGAAATTGGTAGAAAAAAAGGCAAAGTTGGTTGATAACTTACAAATATAAGGATTTATTTTATTCATCAAAGTATGCACCCATATTGTCTATACACTTTTGCCATTTAAGCGGCAGGTTGTTCAGGCCGGTGGTATGAAACCCTGGCGGGCGAGAGTCAATGAATTCCTAGAAGGCCAGTTTTACAGCATTGTCGGTTTTCCTATTAAAAAGTTGTCCAAATTGCGGAAGAAGCGGTAGTCAGTGGGAGCTAGGTCTGGTGAGTATGGAGGATGATGAAGAAGTTCCAACTCCATTTCTTGCAGTTTTGTCACATTCATTTGTGCAGTGTGTGGTCTAGTGTTATCATGCAATAAGATAGGAGACGATCTGTTGACCAATCTAGGCTGTTTTTCTTTAAGTTTTTGTATCATTTCGTCCAGTTGGTTGCAGTACATTTCTGCTGTGATCGATGAACCCGTTTTTTTTTGTTTGGTTTTTTAGTTACCTGTTCGAAATTTGGCGAACCAATTTGAAATTGTCTGCTGCGTAGTAACATTAGAGCCAAATACACTATTAATGTTTCGCGCGGTCTGCGATGCTGTAGTTCCACGTACGAACTCATACTTCATAATAGTGCGAATTTCCGACCGTTCCATTTTCAACAATTTATTAATTTTTAAAAAAAGTTTTTGATATTTTTTATAGCATACAATGATTTCTTTAAACAGACGAGATGTGTAACTTTCCAAAAAGAAAAAAACTGATAAACCTAAAATATTAAGCCAATGTCAAATAATAAGCTGTTAAAGTTGGCATTATTAACGACAAATTTCATCCTTGACGACCTGTATTTTTTAAACAACTTATTTATCCTTGCTTAGCGTTAAACAAGATGTACAAACGATTTAACGCTTGCCTTTATTACAAACAAATAATACATTACATTGATAAACATTATTAAAAAGAAAGATATAAAATGCCAGAGTAAACAACAAAAATATTTGAAAACTGTAAAAGCCTCAGAGTAGTGAAAGACTTATTAGCACCACAGTACCTTCTTCAATTCTGTGTGAATTTTATAACATCATACTTTTATAGTTGGAAATCTTGTTGTCTCTCCTTTATTTTCATATCTTCATGGATAATTCTTCAAGAACAAAGAGCTGCTGTCAAAATTTCCATCCTTTTATTTCTGCTAGGATTTTAGTATGATGGCTAACCAACCAAGTCATTTTAGAAAATACGCAAGGGGGAAAAGAAAATAAGTTTGTTATTTGTTTGCTTCCACTCAGGTTTAATTTTACGCCCTTTTGACAGCAGAGAGTAAATTTTGTAGGTAAATTTCATCAACCAATCAAAACAGCGTTCTATGAAATTCCATTACGCCACTTTGGAATAAGATATTTTTAGCCAATGATAAGGGTATTACTGAAATGTAATTTAATATTTTTTAGGGATTGTGTTGGTGTAAAAATTATAGGGATATGATTTAGGAAGGAAATAAAAATCTGATTAGAAATTTTAGCTTGAATAGGCTTTCGAATTTCTACGTATATACTGGTATACGAATTTCTTGGTATATATTTAAATATACATGATATATATTTAACATGGGGAAAATGTGATCGGTGTGTATATTTTATTCAATCAATAATCTGTTTAACACGGTGGTTTGAGGTTTATTGAAACGCAAACTCTCAGAGAAGTTATTTACAAATCTGATGTGTGTAACAAAGCATTTTACAGCTACCGTTAACATGTTCAAATTATTAACAAATAGTTTTGGATGTTAATGCAATTATGAATATCGAGCCCATGAAGCTCTCAAAACCAAGACAAAATACATTTACCAGTCGAAAATAAATTATTATCATTTTCATAACACAAAAACAGTCAAACAGAAACTTAAGCTTGCATGAGGGGTTGATAAGTCAGTGACTTTGATAAGAGATGGCGCTCAGAATCGCAAGATCTGTGAACTAATACAGTTCTAATAGCGTTTGAAAGCGGATAAGTTTGTGCTTATTTGCTATAATGGAAAAAGTGAATTCCGTGTTTTGATAAAGCACTACTTTTTAGGAGCAAAAACCATTAAGGAAACTGAATCAAAGCTAAACAAATATTATGAGAACTCCGTCGCATGGAATGTTTCATAAGTGACAACTGAAGAGATAGGCAATAAAATTCGTGATATCGTGTTGACCGCTGATTAAAGATACGCGTGATAGCCAAGATGGTAAACATCTGAGATGAAGGTGAGTGTCATATCTTGCACGAATATTTGGGGCAAGAAAAAGCTGTCGGCAAGCTGGGTGCCAACAATGTTTGCTTACAATGCACCAGAACACTCGTCCGCAATTGCTATTATCCAGATTTGCTGTCTGCGACTTCTTTCTCTTTCCAAACAATGAGAAATGGCTTGCATTGTACAAGGAGATCATCGCTGAAGCACAAGCCTATTTTGCAAGTGTAAGAAATTTGCTTTTTTGGAAGGCTTAAGGAAGTTATAATATCGTTGGGCAAAATGTATCAAACGACAAATTAGTGATTTAAAAGAAATAACTATTTCGAAATATATTGATGGAAGGGAAAGAAACGACGTAATTGGCAATGAGTTCCAACTCTAGAATAGACGATATGGCAGAAAATGTTCCCTAGTTGTCATTCAAAACTGATTGGACTACTTCAAAGAATGTCCTCAAACACCCTGGTCGATGTTCTTTATAAAGATGTGATTTAAATTAATTGAAAATGTATCTGTATGGACGTCAAATGTTTACATCTGATTACCTCTTTCCCGTCTGTTTTTTAGAGTGGTCTCTCAGCCTTTCATATGGAACATTCGACATTATGGGAAGGCAGATTTTTGTGGCTCGTCTTTGGAAGCTTTCCCATAGCTAAATGGGCAAGTCAGATGAAAAGATTTTATTGAAATCTATTTTTAAAAACAGTAACATCACCCGATGATGGACAAACATTGATAATGACTCACTATCATATCCTAAGGTATGGACCCAGTTTTTTAGGTACATAGCAATTTTTATTGGCTCTAAAATTAAGACAGCTAATAGTTTTGCGCAGAAGATATTTTAAGCTTATATTCAGCCAATCGGGTACAAATTTACCTAACTTACTGATCGAGACTTTAAGCTAAACACAAAAACCGAAATAATATGTATCTATAATATTTAACTTAACCCAACTTAATATTTGTTACGTTTATATATATTCGAGTTTCACCAAGTAAAACTATCAACTATTCAATACATTAATATTTGTTGCTTGTTCATAATTGCTCTGTTGTCATTTGCTCAATTTGCCCTTGATATTTTGTCACTGCTCTTCTGTCACCTTTTGTCACTGCTGTATGTCACACTTCTTCTTTTGGAATTTCTCTTTTGTAGGTTGTTCTTGGGTGACTTGCTCTTTTGTAAATGCTTTTATGTGACTCATGGTATTAAAATTCAAAGTTCTCATCAAGATAAACCATCTATTTCGGAATCTAATTCTTCATATACAAGGAGTACATGTTTAGAGAAGATATAGAAAATTTTGTTTCTATGGATTAATGAGTTATTGTCACCTAAATGGTTATTTTGGAAAAAGCTTAGAATCTTTTTGACCAAATGAATAAGGAAACAGATGGTAATTAAACATTCTTCACTACTAAAGAATAGATTTCTAGGTTTCAGTTTCGTCCCAAAATTCATAGTGTTAATGTATCTGGGGATAAAATAGAAAACGAATAGGATTTCCCTACTTATGTTTTTGGTCTTGGAATCAATATTATAATATAAGATATTTGTTGGGTTCCAGCACAACACCTTATTTGTGGCCTTCTAGCACCATCAGTTATGTCACCAGGCCGACAGTATCAATTCCAAGAAGTGACACTGAAGAAAGTGGCTACTAAATTCAATAATAAATAAGCAATAGTTGGTATTTGGCAATTCATACAAACATCATGGATTTCGGCTTGGGAACCATGTAAGATACCCACTTCAGGCTTAGGAACCTAGAATAAGCTGCCCAATCATTGGCTTGGGAACCGGATAGATACCCACACAAGACTTTGGAACCTTACCGAAGAAACCAAACTAGAGGCTTGGGATCCTCAACCAAGAAACCCACCCGTGGCTGGTATTGCACGGCTATCGGGCGTGAACCCTATGGCGATGGGGTTACTGGTTCAAGTTTCTGAACTGGTAGTGACAATGTCACCATGGATCAAAGCAATTTAGGTACTTATAATGCCTGTATAAAACAAACAAGATGAAAAATAATGGAATGCATGCGATATTGCGATAGTAGCATGTGATAGAAACGTTCTCAACTTTGTCCCTATTTCTAAGGTCTTATATACCAGGGATGAAAAACCAATTTTACTTTTTTAGGGGGATTAAAACATGCTCTTTCTAATGAAAATACTTTAAAACAGTTTCCAGAAGGTATATTTTTGTAAAAGTGGGCTAAATATACCCTGTTTTTAGCATTTTCACAAAAATCATCAACTTTACACTCAATTTCTGAACTAATGAAAAATATTAGGAGTGTGAAATTTTATATTCGTTAACCTTGTATTGATAAGTTATTATGTGCAAAATTTCACGTTTATCGTACCTTTACTTTCAGAGGTATAAAAAGTCAAACTTTAAAATTTTTTCGAGTTGCAAATTTTTTAGGCCAAGTTTGATCCAAATTTTCTTCACGGGAATCGCTCATGTAGATTTGTTTATTATTTTGTTTAATAGAGCGCAAAAAGTTGTATAAGTTGGCAAAGTTTTGTTTCTCTTAACAAAATATTTCCAGAGATACTGTGTCTCAAAGTTGCCAAAATCTCGGAGTCATACCATAGAAGGCTGCGGTATGGGGTCAAACAAATTACTAAATCTCAGCAAGTATTGCATGGATGAACGTAAAACTTTACCAATGTTCGTTGAGGACATGTGTGAATGTCCATACAAAATTTCATCAAGATCCATGATGGTCGAGCATGGACCACTAGACCACTTGATATGGAATGACCCAGGGGTAAAAATGTACAACACTCTACCAAATATTATCAAAGAAAGTCGAAGTGTTATATCTTTCAAAAGAGAATTAAAAAAATATCTATTGTCCAATTAATGTATTCAGTATATTGAGATGATGGTCACTTACTTGTAAAAAAAAGAAAAATTACACAAAACCATAATTTGATTTAAATAATTAAGTTACACGTACAAATGTATTGTTAATTTTTAAATAATTTCTAAATAATTTAAGGTTCTTGTAATAAAACTTCTTGTTTTCTTAGAATCAAATAAAGTTATTATTATTATTAATACAGAGGCGAATTAAGCGGTGGGCCGACTGGGCGGCCACCCGGGGCCCACGAAGCCGGGCCTGCCGAAGCCTATATACAAATATTTACATTCTATTTAAAATGATAGAGGGCCCATTTTAATTTTACCGCTCAGGGCTTCCAAGCAACTTAATCCGCCACTGCTTCAATAGAGCTATTTGGCGGTGCCGTCAATTAAAATATTATATCCAGAATGATCGCTAGCATTTGGTAAACGGATAGAGCACCAAAAGAAGACGAAGGACAATGAAAAACGAGAAAAATTTATTTGTTAGTAAATCTTATTTAACATGAAATCACTTGGTCCTCTGGTCAAACCAAACCTCTTCACAAAAAACATTAGTTTCAGGATAAGCCATATGGTTTAACCTTGTTTATGGATTTAAGTTAGTTAGTTAAAATTTTTGGCGCACAGCAACAAAGGCTATTTGCGCCTTGTTTATGGATTTAAATAGTACACTTTAATAGTACGCTTATGTATGAGTTTAAAACATAGACCCTAATGAAGTAAAATCGAAAACGCCTCACACTGTTTGAAAACGTACTCTGAATCTTTAATACCACAAAATGGTAATGCAGAGTCCCGATATTCTTAGAATCGACTGCCTTTGCGTATTAGTAATACATCTTACTCATCGCATAAAATCCTTTTCAATCAATCGATGATATTTTAATAAGAGATCAGTTAGTCTTAAGACTTTACCATCCCTGTACCAGGATTAGGAAATCAATTAAAATTTAGGGTATTCATCATTAATGAAATTTGAAAGATATTGCCTTGTTATAATGGCTTTCATGTTGAAAGGAATTTTGTAATATGGACATAAGTGATTGTAGGCATGAGGTAATCTTCAATAATTTAGATGGATTATTGAAAAAATTGCCTTGAAATTTGAAAGCTCTCAAGGAGGAAAATATTGAACGTCCAGCTAACTTTAGAAGACAAGTGGTTATTGGATAACAGATTTTATGAATTCTTTCTAATTAAAAAACAAAATATACAAATAGTCAGAACACTTTTCAGAAACAACCTATTGACAAAATCGGAAAATTGTGTTGATTCTAGATTCATATTAGATTTCTGACATCATGATACATCTCGGGGACCCCTTGAGAACGTCATAGGGACCCCAGGGGGCCGCGGACCACACTTTGAGAAACACTGATCTAGATTAAATAAAAACCGAGTTAAGGAAATTTAACTCAGTTTTAACAATTGGGCATAATACTGACTTCGTAAAGTACTGACTGAAACGAGTGACGTAGAGACTTCAGAGACAGTGGATCGCAGGGGCGTATCCAGAAATTTGTCAAGGGGGGGGGGGTAATTTTTAAAAAAGTTGTGAATGATATCCCCCCCCAAGGATGTTTGTGAAATATCTTAATCTTAATTTTTATCATAAATTTTATCTTAATTTTTATTTTTATAAGTTTTATCTTAATTTTTATTTTTATAAGTTTTACTTTTATTTGATTCTATGATGTAGACTTTTAATAATATGAATGTAACTATATTTTACTATTAGGACTCTTTATGACTTTTAATGTGTTTATTGTAATCCCGTATTTTTTATTCTTTCGACATGTGTAAACATTATGTATTGTATATAACACGAATAAATATAAAAAAAAAAAAAATAGGATAAAAAAATTAAATTTCTTTCATAATAAACTATTTATTGTCAAAGATTAACAGAAAATCAGTCAGAGCCAAAATCACAGTAAGTGAAATTAAACTTATTTAAAAGTAATTCTTTCTTATAATATAACTAACGAAAAATAACAATTAACAAAGAATATCAGTCATGTACTAACAAAGATTACAGTAAATAAAATTAAACTCTTATTCAAAAATAATTCTTTCTTATAACTAAAGAAATATAGCAATTAACAGAAAAAATCAGTCGAAATCGTTCATAACCAAAATCACATTAAATGAAATTAAATTCGTGTAATAAACTTAATAATAGTAATAAACTAATTACAAGATGCAAAGCAATTGTATGATAAATGAAAATAATATTTTAAATAAACTTTTAAATAAATATTCGGCGAAGCATTTTTTTCATTTCTTCTAATACTTCGTCTTGTTCTATATCAATTTCCCAATTAATGTTTAGTGCAGCTAATTAGAGATGGGTCCTTCATGAACGAACCGGCTCACTGAGCCGGCTCAGTACACTGACCGAAGTGACACGGTTCACCAAATTGAAATGAGCCGGCTCACGGCTCACTGTATAGTTTTAAGTTTCAAGGATACGATTGGTCGGGCGATTGTGAGCAGTGACCGGAGTGATCCGGATCTGGATCGATGTCATGTTGAACTTCGCGAGAACTCGGCTTATAATGTATTATCATAAAGTGTATTTTGTCATCAATTTGTAGGGCAATTTATTTGAAACTAATAGGCTTAGTCTGTATTTTCTTACAACCATACTACATAAAAATATTTAAAATATTGCCCAAAGCCCAGATGTCCGATATATAAAGGCAATAAACATCGCCATAAACTTAACACATCTGGTTTAAAATACAGTAGCTACATGAAGTGAATTGTTTGTTTCAAAAATGTTAGATAAGAGCCAGGGCTAAGCGACGTTCTACATACGAACGAACGACCGACCGACCTGTGTCTCGGAAACATGTTTCCAGTTCATATAATGCAAGAGCCGGCTCTAAGCGATGTTCTACCTACGAACGAACGACCGACCTGTGTCTCGGAAACATGTTTACTTAACCGGATCACTGAGCCGGATCAATGAACTGGCTCAACAAACTGAACGACCACTGATCCACTGATCCGGTTCCGCAAACTGAGCCGAAATCTCTACTGCTAATCCATTAAGCCAATCTTCTTTCATGGTGTTTCTTAAATAATTTTTAAGACGCTTTAAGGTCGAAATTGATCTTTCAGGTGACACCGTCGTTACTGGTAACGTTACCAAAATTTTTAGCAAACAGTAAATGTTTGGGAACATATTTTTGTCGCAGTGAATTATACATTCTATTGCGTTAGTAGGTTTATTTGAAAAATCCAGATATTTCCCGAACCATATATCGTACTCGTATATTCATCTAAAAATCTGAATCTTAAAAATCAAGATATCAAAAAACTAGTAAATTTGACCGACATATTTATATACCAACCAAAATAAGGGCTGAAAACCGGGACTATCCCGATCGAACCGGAACGTACGGTAGCCCTATTTAAATTATAAAACACTAACATTGACTAAATATCATAATACCATATAAAAAATATTGATATCACAATTTTCCATTTTTGTAAACGAAAACAACATATTTAAAAATTGTTAGGGGAGGGGGCTGCTGCCCCCTAGCCCCCCCTTAAATACGCCCCTTCCCCATCGCATATGTACACGTGTGAAATCGGTTATAATCATGGTCGCCCATAGTAAAAAGCAAGAAGGGACACTTGCCCCCTTCTGGAGTCTCCACTTTTAAGTGTTTTATTAACTCTTATGCTGTTTTGTACCCAAATTTATTTATTTTTATAGTTGTCTATTTTATATTATAACTATTTTTATGTCCTCTATTTTTTGTTTGCTATGAAATATTAAACATATTTTAATTCATGTGCATTTACTCCTTACATGTCTGTATTAAGGGTCCTCGCAACATTGGGGCACCTCGAGCCTCGGAAAGAGTAAGTAGGGGAGCCGAGAGACGACTTTGGCTCTGGTAATACAATAATTTCGAGCCCAAGAAGTCAATAATTCCGCTGATGACACCTGACTACATAAATAAAGTATAAAGTCAAATCGGATCTGGCCCGGACCTATAAACACTGATATTTCAATTATTATTACGCGAACTATGAGGTCAACTATGACGGAGGATCTTCTATCCGGTTTGAAAAAGTTACTAATTATTGAGTAGATTTTATAAAAAAAGTCATTAATGCTACTTTGCTAATCATCGCAGATGCCTTCAATTTCCATTTAAATAGTAATGTTTTTTTTTTTTTTCTAAAAGTTTATTTAATAAATTTCTAATATTTTCAAAAATACACATTCACATTTAGCCACCCTTGAAAAAAAAAATCTGTTAACCTCCATGCATTTATATGCTTATAGATTTAATTATAATGTTGTATTATTAATTTTCTTTAATAACAATCAAAACGAATTTATTGTGAAATAAGAAACCTCAGATTTAGTGAATTTGTTTCATAAATCTAAATTCTGGAAGCAAATTACAATATAAATCATTATTTTAATTCTTCACTTTGCATTCATCAGATTGCTTTATAAGGTTTCGTAATTTTAAACGGAGAGCAATTTGATAAACCACTAGTCCAGGGCCCACCTCTCCACTTCTACCAAATTCTAACTATTTAAGTTATCTTTGCTTGCAGACGTTTTAAAGTCGAGTTTCGAATCCCCAAACGGGAACCGGTAAAACTTTTGTAATAAGAATTCCGATACCTAAAACAAGAAAACATCGAGAAGCAAATATCAAATGGAGCAAATAAAACAATGAATTAGGTGAAAGTAAAGGACAGAGATTTATTGGCTTTACTTTAATTAAACTCAAAATAAATATGTAATTGGAAGAGCAACGACCCAGTAAGGCGTATGGGAATAAGATTTGAGCAAAGCGACAAATAAATACTAATGATTTTGGCCTTTCAATCTTAAAATCTTTTTTTTTAATTTTTTTTATTTTAATATAATGGTCTTAGCTACTCAGGCTATTAACCAATACAATATATATTACAAATATTCTTAAATCTTAATTCTATTTAGGTCTATGAATTTATATAAGCATAATAATATTTTTCTTCAAGCGGATTATAATGCTAACATTACATTGTTCAGTACATTCGGTAGAAATGATACATTATTTTACTAGTAAAATAATGTGAACATATTATACTAGTAAATAGTTCATATAGTTATCAACAGATGAAACTGATGGCAGCAGTCGCCATAAAAAAATGCGTGGTTTGTAGTGAATTCAGAAATTAGTTACGTTATTAGTGAGTTACTTTATTATTATTCTGTGATCATTCTGTGATAAGTTATAAAATACACAATATAAAGATCAAAAATTAAAAAATGTCTCAACCAATTCAATGTCAACACCGGAATTAGCAGCAATAGCATCTGAAACTATAAAGTCTTAACTAGAAATACCTCAAAAATCACGAAAAATGTATGAACTTAGTTACAACAAACTGTTTAAATGGGCACAAGAACAAAATATACATAATTATTCAGAAAATGTTATGATAACGTATTTTACACACTTGGCATAAACATTATATTGTACTTATTATAATGTACCGAGCATTTCCGCTACACTGGACTATAATTTACACGATTTAGAAAGTGTCGAAACATCTCATACTAGTACTTTGGTAGAGACAAGCGACATGAATAATACCACAAAATAAGCAAGCAGTGGCTTCAATTTCCAATTTTTGCAAAATTTTAATACCTACGCTTGTAGAAAAAATAGTATATGTCACTCGGAGTAGAACGCCTTTTTTGTGCACAAAAAAGAGCGCGTTCTACTCCTAGTAACATAATATACTATTTTTTCTGAATTTAAATACAATAAATGTTGTGTGTTAAGGTGCGTACTGACTTGAGCATTTGTACGCGCACGGATTTTCGTGCGCGTAAAAAAAATTTGCACACACAATTTTCTTATTTGTGCGCGTAAGATCGCGCTCCACATATTTCAGTTTTATCCACGCACATATTTATTTAAATTATGTAGTGTCAACGATGGCGGAAAGTAATGTTATTGCCTTAACAAGTGCAGCGTACATAGGCCACATTCGGCAGACTCATCGGTGACTTACCGGTACAAACTTACCGGCAAATTTGACTGAATGCACATTTTTTGGAACCGCTGTTGAACGGCGTATATGAAAACTACAATATCTAAACAATGGCAGATTGTATATTTTGATGACAGTAAATTTTGAACGTAAGGATTTACAGTAATTTTAAAAGTACATGTGCTTTATATATAAAATTGGTAACAAGTTATCGGAACAACGGCCTGTACTTAGTGGTGTTCCACAAGGATCTGTGCTTGGCCCCTTGCTTTTTTTGATCTTTGTAGCTGACAAGCTTGAAAGCATGTATCTCTTCTCCCTGCAGCATGTATGCAGATGACACCAAAATCTACAATTTTTCAAATAGATTCAAGACGGTACAGGATGACATTAATTTAATTTTTTTATGGTCTAACGATTGGCTTTTATCTCTCAATCTACAGAAAACTACCGTCTTACATTGCGGTCGCAATAATCCTAAATATTGCTACAAATTAAATACTGTTCCAATTAAACAAGTCACTGAACAAATTTATCTTGGAATAACTGTCACTTCAGACATGCAATGGTCCTCGCAAGTTTTAAAAGCAGTGAAAAGGGCTAGCTATGTCTTATACTTGATATCAAGATCCTTTTATCAGCCGTCACCGGAACTAGTGCGAAAATTGTATATTACATACGTAAGACACGCATTTGGAGTTTGCTGTGTCAGTTTGGTCTCCGTCTTTAAGAAGGGATATAAACTTAATGGAGAAGGTTCAACGGCGTGCTACAAAATTGTGTCCAGTGATTAGACATTTGTGCTACGATAACAGATTAGAAATTTTGAGATTAACATCTTTAGAACATCGCAGGCTGAGAGGTGACATCATTACATTTTTTAAAATAGTGCGTGGCGATTTTAAGTGCGATTTATCGCATCTTTTCACCCTCAATAGTGATAGCCGTCTGCGTGGACATATTTTTAAGTTAAAACATGAGATTTTTAAAAAAAATGTGCGTTCTAATTTTTTAATAAACCGTATTTTTAAACTTTGGAACAATCTACCTGAATATGTTATGTCTTCGACTAGTGTGAACAATTTTAAGAACAATTTGGATTTATATTTAGCATTTGGACAGTAAATTTGTTATTTTTTTTTCTTTTTTTAGTCTAAGTTTACTATTAAGGTTTAGTTTAACTTTTAGTTACTTTGTTACTTTGTTTAGTTACTTTGTTTACTTTTTGTATATGTATTTTGTTTTTGCACATACTCATAATTGTACAGTATTTAGAGCTATACAAGTCTTATGACTTCTGCTCTTAGTTGTAATAATAATAATAATAATATACGTCTCCTTAATATCTAAGTAAACTGACTCAACACTAAATTCCATAATTTTTACTTGCTTTGTGCTCGAATCTTTGTTACTACAGATATAACTGTCAAAATATCCACCGGTGAGCCACTAACCGTAAATGAAATCCGGTTAATAAAATGGCGACCGATGAGTAAGTACGGTAACTCACCGGTAGATCAACGTATGCATACAGGAAAAAATTAATCAACCGGTAACTCACTGGTGAGTCTGCTGAATGCGGCCATGGTATACTTCGTAAAAAAAAAGAAAAAACAAAACAAACGTGGTGAATGACACAACTATATAGAAGCAGGGAAATATACAATGGTTCAAGTTTGCTAGCAGAACTACAAATGCAAGAGGTTAGTGGACAATTTCAAAATTTTGTTCGATGTCAGCGGCAGATTTTGAACTACTCGTTAATAAAGTTGGTAACAAAATTGGGAAAAAAGACACGATTTATAAAGGCTGTTCTCGTGAAAGAACGATTAGCCATAACCCTACGTTTTTTGCAACTGCGGATACGTTTACCAACATGCAATACCTTTTTATTCCATTCCATGTTGAATATTTACTGGTGTTTACTTAAATTAACGCGCACAATTATATGACTGCATAAACCCGTACACACTGAGCGCACAAGTTCTTTGATCTTATCGGTAGGACCGATAAGCTACGGATAGCATTCGTGGGAGGATTAGTGTACGCGCACACAAATTGTACCTCGTACTCACCTGAGCAATATTACGCGCACAGCATTCATGCGCGCACAAATGCTCTAGTCAGTACGCACCTTTAGTAGGATAAAATCAATTGACTGCACGTTTATATTAATGGGACAATACTTAATCTATTTAATCCCATACTAACATTATCGTTATAGTTAGGAGATAATAATCTTTTTAAAAAATATGCTGAAAACATTCATATCAAGCGGCAAATATATTGTACCGTGTTTATTTAAATATTGACAGATAATAGATAATAAACATTTTACGACGCCACCATAGATGGGTTAACAGACACACAGATATCACACTATTCGTAACGCGCTAATTTCCTTAGCTGTAAACGCTACCTTGAACGTTAAAACTATCTACTAAACTTATCCACAATGCACAATGAACAGTCAACTAATTTAAAGAGCTCTGAACGCAGATTTAGAGTAGGAATGTTTTTAAATGTTGAAAATATTCTCTACAAATAAGGACAGGAGCTTTACAAAAATAATTTCGTAATTGATTAAAATAAAATATTAGAGAATCTGGGCTGTTTACAGACTAAATTTTCAAGCAAAGCTTATATCGTCCCTCATGTGTCTGTCTATTGGGTAAAAATTGTAGCAAAACAGCTTCCTAAAGAGTTGAAATTTGCCATGCATATGAAAATCTTTTTATTTTAAGGTATTTTCATTAAAAAAATACTAAAATTTTTCTATGCCACACTTTAATAACCCAGAGGAAATGTTCTAAAAATTTGAAAAAAAATTTCACAAATGCACACTGATATAAACTAAAACGTATCAACAGAAATTTATAATGAGAAAAGTTTTCGAGATATATGAAAATTGTTGTATATTTTAGAAATATGCATTATTGTCAAAACGTAACATTAATATGATTGAATATCGTTACGTAAAGCGAAAAGATGTAATCGCCTACTTATTGGTTTTGTTATTTAGTGCTGACGAAATAATAAGAACTATCCGATAGTTGTCGTGCGATAAGAAACATTGATTCTTTAACCGTACGCCTGTGAACATCTGCCGCTAGTATTTGTGCTGTAAATAGAATGAATATTGAACATTGTTTCTAATAGGCTACCAACGCCTAGATATGCGTATAAGGAACAGAAATGGTTTTCTGTTTCCAGACTGCCGATCATAGATATGAAAGCCACGTTGTCAATGTGACGTTTCGATCGGTCTTATTATCCCTGTATAAACAGGTACTAATTTTAAATATTATATATTTAAGGCTGAGTCGACCCTAGAACTGAATGCACAATTTCGGAAGATAAAAATCCGAAGGAGGTGGGGGACGTTTTACCACGGCGCCCCGGCAACACTTGAACATCGTTTTTGTGTGTTTTTTTTTAAATTTATTTATTTTACATCGGCCTATTTCTGCAACGAGGCTAATCGCCAATGCCACGGGGCGAGCTCCTACACCTAGATGATGGGCGAATGATTGTGAAATGTAAACATATTATTCTCGCCCGAATAATATCAGCAACGGAGAATCGAACCACCAATCTCCCAATCCAGACTGTTTAACCAGTCCAAACTGCACGTTTTAATGAGCTCGGCCTCTCCGTTGGCGTTTGTTTTTGTGTTTACTTATTAAAAATCTAACTACTGATTAACATACGATACATGGTTTTCAAAATATTGTGCATTTTGATGTGATTACAGTAAAAAATTTAGTTCACTCAGCATGCCGGCTCTCAGATGGCATCCATAACTTACTATTATAGATACCTTACGAAGCCCTGAAATGTGTGAAAATTCACACTTCACATAATTTTTTTCTTCTTTGATATATGTATATAACAATAACAATGTGGCAATTTACTTGTTAATTTGGCGTGTAGTAGGTCATTTTCTTAGTGTGCACTTACTATCCTTTGATCTATTCTTATGAAGTTGTCTGTGCGGTGTGTTCAGCACTAGCTCGCTCAAGTACTTGTCCGTGTCCTGCACGTTAATTAAACCCCAGACCAAGTGGTTTATTGTCTGGATCAAGTCTTTAGTCAAGCAACCAGACCGGAACCTTATCAACATATAATACAATATGAAATAATAGAGAATTAGGATTTAGTGTACGTCAATGTAAACCAAAGGATAGTTCTACAAGTTTCAAGTTCTCTTAATAATACCCTAGAGAAATTATTTGTGAAACTAGAAAATTAGAAAGCAAGAACTGACATCCAAGTCCGCATTCCTGAACAAAGAACAAGTCAAGTAATCAACTCAACTATTCTACATGATTGTGATTTTAAAAAGACCGAACTTATAATCTATGTTACGTGTACCAAAAAAGTGTATTTTTTAGGGTTTTGTAGGTATGACCAAAAAACCCTTATACCGTCATTTTGTCGTATGTCTGTCTGTTCGGTAAAAATTGTAGCCAAACGGTTAAAACTAGAGAGTTGAAATTTGGTATGGTTATCACCCGCACATAGGAAAAATACTAAAACATCTAAAAGCATATTCTCCTAAAAATATAAACAAATATGTTCTCATCGGAAAAAAAGTTGAGTTGGGTATCAAATGAAAGCCCTTAGTACGTGGATTAACGATCAAAATTTTATTTTTGCAAAATAAACTATTTTGACGCGATTTTTGCCAAAATTGTGCAAAAAAAAAATTGTCCCACACCTGTAGCCCAGATGGTTTAAACTAAAAATCTGAAAAAAATCTATGTAATGTACATTGGTGTGAACCGGAATAGTACAACAGGAATTTTTGATCAGAATATGTTATCGGAAAATAACGCATTTTTGTTTTGTTTTTTGTTATAGTTATGTAACACACTATACTAGAAAGCGTATCCTGGTTTAATGGTTAGCTTGCTTGCTACGCAGCAAACTAGGGTTCGCTCCCGGGCACAGGAGACAATTTTTTTTTTTTTTTTATTTATTATTGTGTTTAAATTATTTTGTCAAAATTCTAGTTATATTTTGGCAAATGTTGTTAATTTTTAAGAGCGTAAATTTAATAACCAGTTGGAATTGTTGGAATTATATTTTTATTCTATGAAGCAAAAACAACCAATGGAAGCCAATATATATATATATATATAGCACGGTTCATTAAGATTTTGAAAATTGCACCTATGGCTTCCATTGGTTGTTTTTGCTTCATAGAATAAAAATATAATTCCAACAATTCCAACTGGTTATTAACTTTACGCTCTTAAAAATTAACAACATTTGCCAAAATACAAGGTGTCTCAAAAGAAATTTTATATTTATTTAGCTTACTGCGTGAACGCAACGTATCCGAGGGACGTGTTGGTTATGTCAATCGGTAGCCTGGCTCTTGGGAATTCAGTCACTATGGAGCGTTTCTCGGGAGCAGACCGCGCGTTATGCGTGCGAGAGTTTTACAAAAACGGTGATTCGGCGACTGTAGCGCGTAGAAAATTCTGCAGTATTCGAGGTTTTCGCCACTTAAATGATGCGCCAAGCATTCCTCTCATTCGACATTGGGTTAAAAAGTTTGAAGAGACTGGTACAACGCTGGATAAATCAAAATCCCGGCGACCTAGGTCATCAAGAACGGTAGAAAACGTGGAGAATGTTAATCAGTTTGTTCGTGACGACCCGAACCTTTCAATTCGGAAGCGCGCAAGTTCTTTAAATGTGCATAGATCATCATTACATCGCATTATGCACAAAGACCTAAAGCTGCACCCCTACAAAATTCTATTGGTGCAAGAATTAAAGCCCCAAGATGCCAGTCAGAGGCTTAATTTCGTAAATTCTCAGGCAAATTGATCTCCCGGAGAGGTGACATAAATTGGCCTCCACGCAGTCCAGATTTAACCCCTATGGACTTTTTCCTATGGGGTTATCTTAAATCTAAAGTTTACGCCAATAAACCGACTTCACTGGCGCATTTGAAAGAAAATATCCGTCACGAAATGGCAGCCATCCCTGAGTCCACCTGCCGAGACGTCATAAGTAATTTTACTGTTCGATTAAATGAGTGCCGAGAACGCGAGGGTCTACATTTAGACGATATTATTTTTAAGAAATAAATCCCCAAAAAGTGTATTTTAATAATTAATAAACATTTGTTCTATATACGGCTTACTTTTTTTTTAATCGATCCACTAAATATAAAATTTCTTTTGAGACACCTTGTATAACTAGAATATTGACAAAATAATTTAAACAAAATAATAAATAAAAAAAAAACAAAAAATTAAATTGTATATATATATAAATTGTATATATATATATACATTAAAATTAACAAAAAAATATTTTAACATAAAATTTTTATTTAAAGCTCTTAGATTAACAGACGATAAATTATTTTAAAAATATCCTTCATTTTGCCGAGATTACTACAAAGTAAAATTTGTCCTACACACTTAGCATGCCACCTTCACTATTATACACCTGCGAAACCCTGCAATGTGTGAAAATTCACACTTCACATCAATTATTTCCTATTCGGTTGCTAGTTTTTTTTCCATCGATATGTATTCACTACTTAAATTAATTTGTGTATTTGTTATTATTATTTTTAATACTGTACTAACCATGTCGTTATACGACATAATTAAATAAATTTAAATATTCAAACTGCCGACCGGCGTAGCGTAGTAGTAACAAACGTGCTCTGCGTTGCTAAGGTCTCGGGTTCAAATCCTATTCAGACATGGAATTTAAAAAAATTACAACTGTCCTGGCTAATTGCCGAAATGGCAAAAGCCATTAAAAATAAAAACCTTCAGATGTTTTTTTTTTAAATTTAATTTAATGGCCTGTGCTGCTGCAGCAATTATCCAGGACATTTTTTTTTATTTGTGAAAAATTCCATGCTTGAACGGGATTCGAACCCGAGACTTTCGCAAAGCAGAGCACATGTGTTACCACTACGCTACGCCGGCCGGCAACCTTTAAATGTTCAAACAGAGACATAAGCGATTTTTTCCTGGCCAGCTTTGTTAAAAATTGATTTTAATCCCATGATAATATTGTAGATTAAAATTTTGTATGGGCGCAACTACGTAGCCATTCATTAAAATTACAATTACACAATATAATTTCCTCATATTTTCTTAAATTTTGTTTAAATATTGAACAATAAAAATCACTCTTTTGCTTTAGCAGTATCTGGTGTGTTCTGAAATTTCTTCAAGTTATTCAATACTGAAGAACACGATCACCACTTTGAATTTGAATTTCAAACGAAACCTCGAAAAGTTAATGTTGCAACATCAGAAGCAGAGTAGACGTTAGACGGTAGACAGAGAGAAAACCAACAAATCCTTATAACTGTGTTAACACGTAATCACACAGATGCAGGTGGATTTAGTTGTTCCTTAAATTACAGGATTATTCTACAGTGAGCATATATCCAGTAATCTTACCTAGCCAAGATTGCATATATAGTAATGCAGTTTGCATTGATCTTAGAGGGAATGTCGGCAATTGCGGCATTCTCAGGTTTGTTCTCTGGAGTGCCGCGGTCTTTACATCACAATACAGATAAGTTTTAGACAGCTTGACACTTCCAGTTATTTGATCTACCTGCATACTAACAATGCGTCGTTAAAGTCACATGAATAATTAAATATATTACGCATATTAATAAAAGCAACCTGGTATTAACTCCCATAACACATTTCATATATCGTACCTACTCCAAAAACTGACCAAGGCAAATGTTAATAAATTTGGAAAAATCGTTTTACAAGTTCAGGTACAAAAACTTAAAAATAATGTCAAAATTTAAAAAAAAATCTCTTTATTAATGTGATTACAAAAGTAAATACAATGTAATAAGAAACATACGCCATTTGATATTGTTTAACCCTTACGTTACGATGTCCTTTGGTTGCGGTGTGGGGTACAAATGTACCCCATTTTTATTTTATCGTAAATAAATAATTTATTAATAATTTGTATTCAGGTTTACTATGGAATATATTAAACATTTTTTTTAGCTGAAATTAAAATATTTTCAATTGCAATGTTTTCATACGTTCAACATTCATAAAATCCTGTTTCATACTAACCAACTAAATTTCTAGCAAAGCATAGTATACGCCCAACCTGATACGTCCGTCCTGTCCGACGTCCAGAATCAGACTGAAGCGGGTACTTAGGCGGTAGCTGCTTTGCAAAAATCAGGGAATTCACCGAAGTTGATCCCGCCCTTTACTTAAAAATAACCAATAAAATTCATGAAAAATAAATTAATTAATATTAGGTGTTTAAAATAAAATATGAAAAAAACCTACATTGTTTCATAAGTAGGTAAATAAAGTATTTATAGTACAAGGTGTTTCAAAAGAAATTTTATATTTAGTGGATCGATTAAAAAAAAAGTAAGCCGTATATAGAAAAAATGTTTATTAATTATTAAAATACACTTTTTGGGGATTTATTTATTAAAAATAATATCGTCTAAATGTAGACCCTCGCGTTCACGGCACTCATTTAATCGAACAGTAAAATTACTTATGACGTCTCGGCAGGTGGACTCAGGGATGGCTGCCATTTCGTGACGGATATTTTCTTTCAAATGCGCCAGTGAAGTCGGTTTATTGGCGTAAACTTTAGATTGAAGATAACCCCATAGGAAAAAGTCCATAGGGGTTAAATCTGGACTGCGTGGAGGCCAATTTATGTCACCTCTCCAGGATATCAATTTGATATATTCTCAATCACCTGATTTACGAAATTAAGCCTCTGACTGGCATCTTGGGGCTTTAATTCTTGCACCAATTGAATTTTGTAGGGGTGCAGCTTTAGGTCTTTGTGCATAATGCGATGTAATGATGATCTATGCACATTTAAAGCACTTGTGCGCTTCCGAATTGAAAGGTTCGGGTCGTCACGAACAGACTGATTAACATTCTCCACGTTTTCTACCGTTCTTGATGACCTAGGTTGCCCGGATTTTGATTTATCCAGCGTTGTACCAGTCTCTTCAAACTTTTTAACCCAATGTCGAATGAGAGGAATGCTTGGCTCATCATTTAAGTGGCGAAAACCTCGAATACTGCAGAATTTTCTACGCGCTACAGTCGCCGAATCACCGTTTTTGTAAAACTCTCGCACGAATAACGCGCGGTCTGCTCCCGAGAAACGCTCCATAGCGACTGAATTCCCAAGAGCCAGGCTACCGATTGACATAACCCCCGCGCCCCTCGGATACGTTGCGTTCACGCAGTAAGCTAAATAAATATAAAATTTCTTTTGAGACACCTTGTATTTATAAACCTCAGGAACGATTATTTTATTCAAATTTTGTGGGGTACATTTTAAGTAGCACTGCTCTGTAAGAGTTAACCAAAAAGTAGTAGTTAGGCATGTGCAGCATGTGCAGTGGCACATGGCCTCGCGGCCCAACAGACCTCGCGGCCCAACAGGCCTCGCGCATTGTGCGAACTTTCTGAACCGCGCGTACTCGCGTACACCAAACTCCCATCTAAATTGTATATGTAGTTTTCAAGCGCGCTGAAATTAGAAATAAGAAAACGGGTGGGGTGCTTTGCATCAGCTGTGAAGCGCTGTAATTCCCCGAATACGAGAAAACATCACACAGCCGAAAGTTGTTATTGATAGATGCCACAAAAAAAGAAATAGTGTAACATTCACTAAATGTATCCCTCATTAAAATATATACATTTGAAACATTATAGGAGTATCTAATATGTAAACATAGCGTGGTAGCGGACAGCACCAAGTAAGGAAAATTACATTTTGACTGATGTATCTCGTTCATTCCGTCATTTTGCGTGGCCATCATTATTGATCCAGCCCATTTTGACCATCGCGTCAAAACGGGCTGAAAAAGCAAAGAAAGGTGGAAATAATATAACTAGGGGTCACTTTCAGGGACAGGAGTAGATAAACTGGGCCGGTTCTGGTGCACTTGCAACAGGTTTCTCCGCTTAAGTCGCTAGCGTCACAGCGCTACTGTAGGTGACGTAGTTCAAAGTCGTGGCTAGTACTTATCAGCAGCAACAAGCAACGTCAATAACACCAACAACAACAAAAAACAACGAAAACAACGCTAACAACATCATCAAAATTAACACCGATGAGATGTGGAAGTAACCATCTACGGCTAATGGATAATAATAAGGAAGGTATTAAGGCAAAATTTTAGTTTTAGGATTTTTTTGTTAACAAAAGAGTTTTAGTACCGAAACATCTCCTTATAATGAGAAATTTGATATGCCATATAGCCTTTGTTTGAATCCTGGTTCTACTCTATCATCCTTCTTAATTTCGTTAAAATATGTTCAGCCGTTTTTACATGAATCTCATACAAACAGACAGACACCAATTGATTTTTTTTACGGCTACCATGTTATAATCACCTGAATCGTGTAGAAACCAAATATGAGAACAAAAAAGTAAATAAATAATAATAATAAAATAAAATAAAATAAATAAAAATAAACAGATACTGCTTCCAATTTAGTTAATAGAGATGCGACTGGTTTTCTAAAAATGGGAGACGTATTAGAGGAAATTCTTGGGACAACCGCACAAGAGATGGGCACAAAACTAGTTCAAACTGGTACAAACATGAAGAAATTCTTATTCGCAAGAAATAAAATAAGATTAAATAAGTCTAGTTTCCTTTCTAAAAGGCCTCGTACTAATAAACAAAAATAAATTGCTTCATTATAGAATATCTTAAATTATAATTAAGAAAACTTTACCAACATTAAAATACTGTAGAGTTTGAAAAGTGTTACGGGAGCTATAATTTATTTTATTATTACTTCACATCATGAAACGTTATACAGGAAGTTGAGAAAATTGCGGAAAACTATTTCCTTAACGTGACAAAGAAACAAATAAGATTTCGATGTAATCTCACTGAAATGACAGTTTGAATATGAAAAACAATTTTCTACGTGTAAATTTTTTCGTCAATGTCTTTTTCAATCTTTTTTAAGACAATTTTTTGTTTCTAAAAACAATTGCTCAGTTTAACGAACGAGTAATTTTCTTTTAAGTGAGAAAACTCACAAATGTTTGCGAAAAAACAAAAAAATACAATGTTTCCCTTTATTATTGACTTGTTGATCCGTATATTTCCGTTTTAACTTTATAATTACATCTCTTTCCGCTTGCTCAATTAATATTCTTCAACGTTTTTATGAATCTTTTTGTCAATTTGTCTTTTGACAACTGACAACTGAATTAAAATTCTGAAACAATTGAAAAAGCGTCCAATAATTAAAACACAAATAAAGTGAGTTGTGTCGAACACCAAACAGTAGATTAAATGGTTTAAATTAATTTTGAGTCACAAAGAGGAACACTAACAATATCATTAATATTGTTCAGTCAGAAAAGGGTAATAAGTATAAAATATATTATGTTTCTAAACTGGTAGCCACATATTGGCAAAAAAATTAGGCTCTGTGTTTCAAGAAACAGGTCTGAGCTTCCAGTACTATGTATATATATATATGTAAGGATCAGATCTAATTCTTGGACGTCTTTTGTAATATGTTACGTTAGTAACCATAACATGATGACATATATGTGACAGATTGTACATAGACGTAGTAATAAATGCTTATTTGTGCTTGGATTTGTGTGTTTTAATTGATATTATCATAAACGCTATAAAGCGTTCTATCATCAGAAGTGGGATGCCTACACCTACAACTAATTTTGGCCAGTTCTTGTTGTTCCATACATAAAATATTTAGAAAATTATTGATTAAAAGTGAAAATGATTGTCAGTTGCAAAAATAAGTTGAAATGTCAAAATTGGCTCACAAGAGTTTGAAAAATGGAGAACACAAGTACTATATTATAATTAAACTAAAAAAAATAATTAACCCCAAAACGTTGTGTACCCATATTATGGTGATCCGCAGTGATGAGTAGAAGTTGAAATGTTCTGGAATGAATTTGGATAAAGTACGTTAAAACTAATAGCAAAGACTGGAAAACACTACAAGATGCAAATAAATTTTCCGATAACATAAAAAGGTTAAATAAAGAATAAGCTAAAGAGGTATGCAAATTTGACACTAAAATAATAAGAGAATAATGAGGTATGGTATTTCTAATTTGTTCTTGGTAGTTTAGAAATTTTGGATAAATACTTAACAAGGTAATTCAAAGAGTTTTATTATTATCGTGAATATGCTAAAAGGAAAGATTTTCAAAATTTCAGAGACTTAGCATTTACAGAACTGCAAATTAAAAAAAAAAATGGTTTAATTCAAAATGAACGTAAAATTTTAGTTCTCCCAAGTTCAATAATACAAATGTACTAAGTTAAGTTTTTAACTGATGTGGTAATTGTGAAAACACAGACAAAAATTGACAGCCGAAAGGTGTCAAAGTTGTCTTGTCAGGTGTCAAAGATGTCTTGCTCTTAGGTTTGTACTAATGCTACATATTGGACGGAAGTGCTAATATAAAAGACAGATTTTACAATTGATGCACATGCTATCTAATACTAAATGTGAACGATATAATACTGTGCATATTGCTTGCGCAGATCTTTTGTTGCAGCAATTGCAGAATTCCGTTTCCTGATTTCTGAGGTTAAAGGGTAAAACAAAAAAATTAAAGTGTAATATTTGTTGCTATTTCTAGATTTTGTTAGTCGAGTAAAATCAGGACGTATATTACTTTTATTTCGCGTATTATGATCATGCATCTCCGCATGAAGGTGATAATCTTCAAACTGGCGGTGAGCATGTATCAAGCATTGTAAATTATATATACAGGGAAATGTTAATATGTTAAGCGTAATATATTGTTGTCTACAGTCTTTTCTATAGCCGATCCCGCTAATGACACGCAGAGCTCTACGTTGCAGAGCAAACAGTCTGTTCGCTTGAGGAGCGTGACCCCACACCAGTATTGCATAAGACAGATTGGGATAAACGAATGAAAAATAGATAATTTTCCAAATATTGGGTGATACACAATTCTGTAAGTTACGTAAACACGACATGGCCTTACAGAATGGTACTTAAAGGTACTTCATGGTATACTAAAGCATGCATTTTTAGTGTACCATGAAGTCCCTCGCTGTTCGTGTTAATTATTTGCACTTTTTTTTTTGGTTAAATTTGGTGTAAAATTTACACTTACATACTGGTTAAATTATAGTATTAGAAAATAAATAGTGGTAAAGTGGTGTTAATTTTAACACTGAAAAAGTAATATTTCACAAAAATGACATTATCTGAATAAATAAAGATTTACACGGTGATTTGGTTAAAAATAGTAAACTTTTTACTTTTTTAAAGTGATAATTTTAACAATAAAATTTTAACGAAACTGAGAATGAACACATGCATTTTTTGCTGTGTAGTATTTATTTTATCGGTCATTTCGTAATAGCTAATACGATCTGCAAACGATCCACTGTTGAGAAAACTTATAGTTTAAAAACCACTGATCTAGCGAAACCTGAGTTTCAGTCTGTTTTATATTACCGTCTGTTTAAAATAAATCCTTTAAATAGTAATGGAAATTCTTTAAAGTAATAGGATTCTACTCTCACAGCAGTATTTGCAAAAGTGAATAGAACTGTTATAAATAAAATTAATAAAAGTGTGGAAAATTGTTTTCCCAGTTCATTTTTATTCCTGTATGCATTCTGTAGCTTTATACCGAATAATACAAGCAATTTCGCTAATAATTTTTCTCTCGGCTTTTAGAAACGTGGACTTGCATTTTAATTCTTTCCTCCGGATTTCTTTCAGTCCTTTTTGTACATTATCCTAGTAGAAGTAACTACGAAACGAATACTGATATATGTGCGCAATAATGTATTCTTAGAGGAGTTAAAAAATGCAAGATATAACATTGCATTTCCTACTCGGATGAGATATAGTTTGTGTTATGAATCTTATGAATATGTAAATTTTTACAGAAAAATTTGCTCGTTTTTTAACAGTTTTTGCTAAGCTTTATATTTAAACCACAACGAAGTGAGTTATTATTATAACTAGAATAACATTAAGGGTGGAAAATATCAAGTTTTAAAAGGACATTCAACTCAAAAACTACAAGGATTCAAAGAGGTTGACAATCTTTACAACACACTTCCAAAATATTAAAAGAAATGTAGAGACAGACTTTTAGAGCAGACTATGTTATTGGCTTTAAGTGTAGCTATAATGCCCAATTGATTATCTTATTATTCAGTATCCATGAGTGTACTTTTTAAAATAAAAAATATGCTATATGTTAATCAACAGAATTAAAACTGCTCATGCATCGTATTTTGCACTCTTCCGAAACTCCTGTCTAAAAACAACAAGATCAGGTTATGCCAAATTATAGTAGCCAACGGAGTGGCCGAGCGCATTAAGTCGTGCGGTTTTAGACTGGTAACAGTCTGAACTGGGCGGTCAGTGGTTCGAGCCTCCTTCGTTGGTGATATTATTCGGGCGAGAATAATATGTTTACATAACTCTCATTTTCACAATCATTCACCCCTCATCCAGGTGCAGGAGCTCGCCCCCTGGCATCGGCGATTAGCCTCGTTGCAGAAATAGGCCGATCTAAAATAAATTAAAAAAAAGTTATAGTACGTCCCGTACGTATGTATTTCTCCGAAACATGGACCTTTACAAAGCGAGATCAACAACACTTCATAGTTTTCGAAAATATAATATATCGCAAAATCTTTGGGATCATTCAAATAAATGGTGAACGGAGAATGCGTAAGAACAAATATATCCGAGAGCTGTATTTAAGGCCGAGTATCACACAACAACTGACAGGTAGACGATTACAGTTGATAAGACACGTGATGAGGATGAAGGAGGACAGAATGGTTAGGAAGATATGGAAAGGAAGATTGAATATCCATCGACCAGTGGGAAGACCTCGCAAGAGGTAGAGAGGTCAGCTAACCGACGATCTAACAAGTATTGGTATACCTACTAATGTTATATGTATACTACTTATGTATACCTACATTAGTAGGAAAGACCTACTAATGAACAGATCAAGATGAGGGACGCCAAAAGTCAACCTCACTGAGAGTGTCCAAAGAAGAAGAAGAAGATGTTAATCAAATAGATAAGTACTCTTATGTTTTTCATTAAATACATATTGGTTCAATTTACCTCGCGATGTGTTTTATTCTTTATATTTTTCCAATAATTGGGTCAAAAAGTTTCAAAACTTTCAACTTTTCAAATTTCAACTTTCTATGTTCAGCTATTTCGCTACAAATTTTACCGTACAGACAGACGGCTACAGATGGCTAGACAGACACTTGAGTTAAGTTCTGTGGGTTTTTTGGTGATCATACCTACAAAACCCTAAAAAGACGACGGTAGACAGCAAGGTAAATAGTAGACATCCGAGAGAAGGATCCCCCAAAACAGTTCTGCTTAAACTATCTGTTGTGATATAACGGTTGGTTTTATTTCCATTATGGAGGCTTATGGAGGTGCACGTACCGGTACGAGGGTACCGGTAAGCGTACTACTCTTTGAGTAGCAATTTCCTAAGGGATTGGCTGATTAGATGAAAAATGTAATTGGCCACGTATTGCATGCAGCAACACAATTGGCTTGAAATAGAGATAGTGCTCAAACACAATAGACCCTATCGATCATAATGTCATCAAACCTATTTCATCGATTATTCCAGTTTTTTGGAAGCAGATTTAGTTCCAACAAAGTCCGTAGCATTTTTTTTTTTTTATCTATGCATGTTTTTTTCATAATTTGTTATTTTTCGTTGGCATCAGTCTCAATACCTGTTTTAGAATTCTTCCTTCAGTTACTCGCTGGACATGAGTATTCCAAATATTTTTACCGACCGCCAACATGTATAAGGGAGGTATTGTGGTCATACCGATTTTGACATTTCGATATTTCGATGGATCTCCACGAATTGAAGTCCCTACATAACGTTTTGACTATTTTTAGCATGATGTCAGTCTGTGTCTGTCTGTCGGTCCGTGTACACGTGCAGAGCAAATTCGGCTAAAAGGATTTTTATGAAACTTCATATTTAAGCTTTCGACATCAATGGCACGAGTTGATCAACTTTTGGTAAAAATCGGTTAACTAGAAATGGGAGTTTACTCGTGTCGGTTTTAAGACTAAAAAAAAGCTATAAAAGCAATAGCTAACAACTTTTATTTGAGACATTTTTTGATAAAGCAGCGTAAATTAAACAAGTACTTTGTGATGGCGGTCGGTCCTATGGTGGCCACAGCTGATTTTTTTTTCTCTGACTTGGTCTATGGTATCATTTGTTACATTTTGAACTTTATTTAGCCTTGACATTCTGGCAGATTATTTAAATCTCCATTATCTCCAAAAGTCCATCTCGGTGACTATTTTATTTTATCTTATTGGTATATTTGCTATACTTTGGCATCATAAAGCATGGTGCTCTTTACTATGATATTAAGTAGTAATTGCAGCCTAGACATTGAATTACCATACCACTCTTTTTTTATATTTTTAGCCCTGGCGTCGGAGGCCATTAACCAGTGTTGTTATTAATTATTTGGATAATACAAAGGTTGAGATAAGGTTGGCAGCGGTTTTTGTGTTATAATTTTATATTGTTCTCTACTATGAACTTGTAGAGTAAATTGTAAATTCAATGTTGTTACTATATAGAATGTTTGAGATGTTGAGATGTAGTTGTAGGCCTTGATATGCCTGTTAGATGGTTTGATCTGTTTTGCTGGTATTTAGGGCATGCTAGAATTATATGGTTGACCTCTTGTATGGTTTGATTATCGCAGTCGCATACGTCTGTGTTGGACAACTTGATTCTGTGTAGGTGGCTTTTTGAGAAGGTGTGGTTGAATTTGAGACGCGCAATGGTGGTAATTAAACCTCTTGGTAAATTTTACTACGGTTGCTTGATAGATAAGGATGTAAAAATCCATAGTGTCGACCTTTGTTGGTTATTCATTCTTTGTATTCGTTGTTCCATTCTTTCCAAATGTTTTGATTAAAATGTGAGTTGTTGTCTTCTACTGAAAGTGGACTGTTATAATGATGTCCTGATTATGGCTTCTTTCGCCAATGAGTCTGCTATTTTGTTGTAGTTTTTAGTGTAGCTGAGTGACCCTTTATCCATGCTATGGTGCTTTGTATATTCCTTTCCAACTATACCATTTCAGAGGTATAAAGGAATAAGAAAAAGGTAAAATTGTGTTTAATTTATTATTGGTTGAACTATTAAAATTAATATTTTAAAAATCGTAATATAATAAGGCCTAATTAATAATATTTCCGTCACTTTAAAAGATCAAAATTTATAATCGTGTCTATGAATTTTTAATGAATCCAGTCATTTAGTTCTTTTATGTTCATTGTTAAATTGTAAACCCGTATAATGATTCCAGGTAAAGGATTTTCAGGTGCGAAAATACCGTCCATCCGTCATGTCACAAAGTAGTAAATATTTAATTTACCACTTTTCGTAATTCCGTCGTATCCATCGTGGTAGAGTGCAACCTCTACAATGATACATTAAACATCAGAGTGTAACTTCTGGACACCTACAATTTATAGATGGCCCTCGCTGATGGCTAGTGTTGAGAAATACTTGAAGAAGAGTAATGGTGACACACAGTGAATTGTTGTGATACAGGACTAAACTGATTGCGTATTTTCTACAGCTCGTTATTTTCTTTTCGAGGCTTTTAGAAAGAATTACGATCGAAGATAATGGAGAAAGGGTTAGGATTGATAGAGTTTATATTTTTCAGTGGCTTTAGGAAAGGAACCCTTTTTAAAAACCACATAAGAATAACGACCATTTTTAAAAATATGTCCACCATTTTTATGACAAGCTACCGTCAGGCGTTTTGTAATTACATGCTTATATGTTATTCTACATTACACGTTATACATGCTGGACATAATTAAATTCTTTGCTTTCTGTTCGTTTGCGGAATTATGTTTTTCTCCAAAAATTTCTATATCCCCAGAATCTGTTAATGGAAAGACTACAGAAGGGCTGGTGTTTGTTGAAGAACTGTTCTTGATGATTCTTTCCTCGAATTGTCTTAACAGTACGTATAACTCTATAAGATTATAGGTTTCTTATACAAAACTAACAGTCTGTAATAAAATTAGTAACAATCTATGAATCAAAATTTGCAGAATTTTTTTATGAACCTACCTAATAGAATATTTGTAATCAAAGCTGTGTCTCAGTAAAAGTGTTTCACATACGAAATACCGATCAAAGTATTTGAAATAATGCACTTCAAATGTATTAAATGTATTTGAAATATAATGAAAATACTTGAAGCTCTATGGAATATTTGAAATAATAGGGAATTAGTTGAAATACTAGGGAAATATTTGAAATGCAATATTTCAAACATATCAAATACAAGAAAGTAATTAAAATACTTTTTCAAATACTACAAATATTCTCAGCTCTCTTTCACTGTAGATAGAATGGTTGTAAAATATTATCGTACAATAATTAAATAAAAGATATTAGACAACATTTTTTTAAATATATTTGTAGGTTTCAAATTACTAACGAAATAGACTAATGTCTATTCCAAACGTTTAAGTGGAACTAGATTTTGAAATCTAGTAACTTTTAACTATGGAACTGGACTTTTGGCCATTTTATGTAAGTTTTTTTTTAAATCATACTGATATTCAATATTCTGGGTTAAGTTTTCATGTCATTTTTCATTACATTTAGATTTTTGTGTCTCTGTTAATACAAATTATCCATTTTTTATTTATTTTTCTTTTGTTCCATAAATGTATTCTATATAATTAACAAATATATTCTATTTGTGTCTATATAGTTATAGAAATGTTTAAATAATACGTCAACACTTTTTGCGAACATGAAAGTTTATAGTTCAGAACCTTCATCAAAAAATATTATACTTGATGATAATAGAATGTTACTTGGTACACGTATTCTTTGTGAAAATTAATATATTTTTACCCGCAGCACCTATATTGCTGTTATATTGCCATATGTGCAGAACCACGGAAGATTCAAGCTGGCGGTACAAATAGACCGCCAAGTAATTCAACAATAATTATAAGTAATGTTCACAATAGAACAAAATAACTCCAGATATATATGTTGAATGAAGCTTTAGCTACAATTTGCCGAGTCGTACGTAAACATGCATCGATTAGTTTAGAAGATGGCGCTTTTAATACAATTTTTATTTATTTACAATTTCATATTTTTTTAGAACTAAAAATATCTCATTAGATAGATACAAATTCTCTGCAAATATTGATGCATAAATTGTTACTGAATTTATTTCAGATTGTCAGTTTTATAGAAGAAACTTGTAAGAACTATACTATTGTACGAGGGCTACCTTTTAAATTTTTGATCCTCTTTAAGTTCCTTGATCCTTTAAAGTAAAGGAATGGTTGTGATATGTCCAGTACAACCGAAGAAACAAGTGTTCATTTTCTTGGAAGTGCTTCGTGAACGAACAACTTTTGTGGGTGTCAGTTCATCGTGGAAGACCAAAACAGTAGATTGTTGCTTAGTTTCCGGTTCATATGAATAAATCCAAGTTTCGTCACCTGTAACGATGTTGTATACGGATTTTGTAGTGCCTAAGTTGAATTTTTTTATCATTCCCTTACACCAATCAACACGAACTTTTTTTTAGCTTCGGTCAAATTATCCATCGGCAACAGATTATTTTCACAGCTATGCATTGTTGTTGAGTTAGGCATTTACTAAAATCGTAAAAAATCATACTATAACACACATGAATTTTATTTTACTATAATTACACAGTATTTTTATTAAATATAATGTAACTAGGGGCCTCAGCCCGGCTACGCCGGTCTTCTCCCCTACGTTGTCAAAACTCGTCGCTTCGCGACTCGTTTTAATATAATAAGGCATTTTGTCGCACTTGTCGATTATAAAACTCGTCGCTCATCTTTTTTTAACACTATTTTATGGAAATTCCCCCTGCAAACGTCCTAAGTTTTATCGTTAATTCACCTTACATACTTAATTAGTTTTCTTCTGTCAAGAAATACGTTCAAAATGTGAAAACTCGTCACATTTTAAATTGAAAAAAATTTGACAGATGTCACCTTTTGAAATCTTGTAAGCATATTTTTGTCTCAAAATGATCCAATAATGGCCAAGATCCTTTGAAAAATATTTTCCGATGCTTCAAAATATTATCTCGCACGTCAAAAAAGCTATATTGAACCATTATCACCACTTAACACTTTCATTAACCCTGAAATTTTTAATATATATAAATCTTTTTTAACACTATTTTATGGAAATTCGACCTGCAAATGTCTTAAACTTTATTGTTACTTCACCTTAAATACATAATTAGTATTCTTCTGTCAAGAAACACGTTCAAAATGAGAAATCTCGTCCCATTTTAAAATGCAAACAATTTGACAACTGTCTCCTTTTGAAACCTTGTAAGCATATTTTTGCCTCAAAATGCTCAAATAATGGCCCATATTCTTTGAAAAATGTTTTCTGATACCTCAAAATATTATCTCGCACCATTATTACCATTTAACACTTTGATTCTCGTCGTAAATTTTCTGGACCGGCCGTCTTGTATTAAGAATATTTTTGAATTATCGTCTGATAAAACCTGTCCGTGCCGATCAATGGTGACTTTGATTCGAAATGGTTTCGAGGAAAAAATGCATGATTTGTATCAATAAAAATTAGTCAGTACCCCCTGTCGAAATAAAATTAAGCCTAAGCACTAAAAAAATATCACCCGGATAAAACGGCGGTTCATTTTCGTCTCTCCGTGTTACCGGAAAAATGAAGATACACCAGAAGTTGAATAGAACATACATACCAACACTTGTACAATATAATAGTAGATACTTAGTGTAAATTGACATAAAAATTCATGGCTGTCACATATCCTTATTTCTCTCTGTTGCTTGGCAATAGTCAGTCAGTGGCGTGCTGTTCCGCCTTCGTCACAATGCAACGAAAACCTTCACGAGTATATCCATTTTTTCACAAACTTGTGTTTTTTTTAAACGCTCATATTCAAAAAACTTCTCGGTCTATTTATAAGCTGCCACTGATTTCACAATAACAAATGTCAAATTTTACGTATATAGTAAATGACACATTTCAATATTGCCATCTAGTGGTCGTTTGTAAAACCATAAAAGGTAACCCTCGTACTTCCTCTTGAACGTTTAATGTTGCACAATATCTACAATTATTTTAACAATCAACCCTGAAACCATAATACCAAAAATTATAAAATAAATTTGCGATAAATTTCATTAAGAGAATGTATATTTACTCAGTTTAACAATACTCGGTTTTTTTATGAAGCCGATAATTAACTAATAAATTTAATATAAACGCTGAACAATGACAGTGTTTATCTAAATCTAATCTATAATGTTTAGGACAGTTTAGAATTGCAAACAAAGTGATCAAAATTGGCATCATTTGGTAAACATGATCGCAACTACCTATTATCCTAATACGTTACATGAATTAGCTACAAATGTCAAATTTATTGTCAGCATTTACCCGTTTATAACAGGCAATTGGATAATTGTTTATAATACCATCTAAATAAGCCGTATAGCACATTCATGACTAAGCATACAATATTTACCAAGTAAACAGAAACCAATTAAAATTTCGACAGAAATTTTTCAAAAAGTTTTTTAATTATAGCCTTATCAGTAATGTATAACTTTCTGCTTGCAACGATTTGTAGGACTCAGATGCGATAATAAAAGTGGAATAACTATATACACGTGCATAAGTTTAATCGCACACTTACAAAAATAAATACTACCACAAAAAATACGTTTACTTGAAGTAGGCCTCAAAGGTCGTGTTGCGGTTAAATAACCACGTCTTACCACCGTCCATAAACAAAAAAGGTTAGCCTGGGCCAAAGAGCATAAAAATTTGACGGTAAAAGAATGGAGCAAAGTGCTTTGGTCGGACGAATCAAAATTTGACATTTTTGGCAATAAACGCCGATCATTTGTTCGTCGTCGGCCAGGGGAAAGGATGCTGGAACAGTGTATTACCCTGTAAAACATGGAGATGATAATATAATGGTTTGGGGTTGTTTTTGTGGTGGTCAAAAAAATGACGAAAGAGGTATATTTGCAGATTATAGACGAGAATGTTTTGAATTGTGGAGCAGAACTGATTGGTGAAGGGCTCTTGTTCCAACAAAATAATGATTCCAAATACACTGCCAAAGTGGTTAAAGAGTACCTAAATATAAAATCTGAGGAAGGCCTCTTAAAGTTAATGACTTGGCCACCACAAAGTCCGGACTGTAACCCTATAGAATGATTATGGGATCATTTAGACAGGGAGGTGCGAAAAAAACCTCTAAGGATTAAAAATGACCTTTGGACATCACGCAAAAATATTTGGAACAACATTGATTGCCAATATTTAAACAAATTATTTGATCGCATGCCGCGTATTTGTCAGGCGATTATGAAAGCCAGAGGTGGTCATTTTGCCGAAAATTCAATTTAAATATTGTTATTTAATTTTATTATGTGTAATTTTTTGAATTAATTTTTATTAAACAGACCTAAAATTATCTATTAATTTCATTGGAACCCTAAGTCAAAGATATTTTTTATAAAAACTACTATTAGGATAGATTCGATTAAACTTATGGACGGGATTGTATATGGTATTTGAAGCTTAAAGCAGCATGAGCCTTATGTTTAGGGGCCCAACCAGAAATTTATTAAGATGGGGAAATTTAGAAAAAAGAGGGGATGCACAAAAAAACGGAGTTCAATTAAAATGATGGGAAATATCTTTTTTTCTTCTACTGTTTAAATATTTACACATCGACAAGCCTTGGTTTACTTCTACACGTATTTGGGTCTACTATTCTGTATATTTTGTGGTTAAAAAGATTTGATAGAGATGGTTAAAAAGTAACATTTTAACTAGGAGTTAAAATTTGAACGTTGTTCCTTTTCTGCATCTCAAGTTATAACTCAAGTTCTAACTTACTATTAACCTTATGGTTAAAAGTATGTTGTGAAATTATCAACAAGAGAACGTATATTGCTGGTGTAAGTGTGGTTTTAATGTAAATAAGTGTTATGGTCGAATCGTGAATCAACAACTTTCAAAAATAATAATTCTATATTGCGGAAATATGCAATATTTATAAATAAATAATTATGGCTGCAGAAATTAAATATTACATTGAAATCATTAATTCCTGAGCGTTATGTTATACTTAACAGAAACATTTAGTTATCAAACTTATTTCCAAGGACATGTACACATAGGTGTAGATTCGATTTTTATTACTGCTTACCAATTAATTATTAAATGAACACTGTTTTTCTCTACACGCCAAACAGTTAATGACAAATATGAAGTTCGCAACGGATTATCGTTGTTCCTCGGGTGAGTTCGGGTCAACAAAGTAATCTGATTGGATCTTTGTCCAGTTGTGACTTTTAGCTGTGAATTGGAATACAGTTTTGATATTTTTAAACTCAGTGTTTACTGTTATGTAACGCTCAAAAATTAATAATCACATTGTATAATATTATCATAACATGCTAATGTATCTATATTTTTTCTTTCTTTTCTTTTCTTTTCTTTCTTCTACATTAAAATACTTTTATTTTCACGTAGTATTTACCTTATTTTTAAGCAAACAAAGAAATCAAAAATTTATAAATGTATCACAGTTTTAACGTTTAAAATATTTACATTCAATATATCAAGAAGTTTTTTGGTTCTTCTCGGATTTAAAAAAGGCTACATTTGTGAAACGAGATATTCTGTAAAGGTTTTAGGCAAACGAGAATATTTTAAAATGTTTCTTCAGGTAAATTAAAAGGGTCATACCACGTAAAAGCCTTTGTTTAATTCGAACTGTTCTCTTAAAAAGCATTTGTATTATATGTCTCATTTTGTAATTCGTAACTAACAAGGTAAGTTCATTTTTGTTGTTGTATATTTACAATAAATTTATATATTATCATAGTATTTCGTTCGTAGTCCGTTTACATCACAAAAGTCACCAAAATCATCATATCTAGTTACGTATTACAAGATGTAACATTTTAACAGTTTTAACCCCGAAACACCCCTTTAGAATGAAACTTTTGAGATGCCATATTGCCTACATTCGAATCCTGGTTTGACTCATACATCATACCAAATTACGTAAAAATATGTTTAGCTGTTTGGTGAGAATCTAGGACAGACAGACAGAAAATGATTTGATAATATCATCTTATAATTATCTAAAACGTGCAGAAATCAAATATGTGACAAAAAAATCAGATATAAATTGCCTCCAATTTTATTAATATAGACGTATAAAGAACTTTTTTCTTTAAAAAAATATGTATTTTTGAGACCACCCTAAAGTTGAAGACTCACAGCTAACGTCTTATGCGTCTGCTGAAATATCTGACTCTGAATAAGGTTACCAGATTTTCAAATAGCCAAAGCGGGAAGTCTACGCTTGGCGCGCAAAAGTTGACGAACCATGTCGGCACAAAGATTACAAAAATACATCCAGCTTTTCACATCTGAGTGGGTTTGGGAAACAAGCTCGGAGAGTTGTTCCGAGTCACTATTTTTAACTCCAAACCAATGGAGGAAACGCGTTTGGGCCTTTTCTCGAACACTCTGGAGTTAAACAGAGTGACTCGGAGCACTTCCCGGAACGCTTTCCAACCTACCTTCTGTCGGAAACTAATAACTCAGAGTTTCCCAAACTTTTTGAACAGCAAAGCACTTTTCACGAGAAGAATTCGTCGCGGAGCACTATCATTACTATATATATACCTACTATAGTATAGTAGATCGCGGATCACAGTTTGGGAAACCTGTAATAGCGCATTGATATTCAACCTATGTTCCGTGGAACGTTTTCAGGGGTTCTGCAACTTTAATTAAATGGTTTTATTCTGCTTTTTTTTTAATGTCAATTTTAAAATCATCAAGTATTCAAGCAGAGTATTTGGATACAATGATTTTAAAAATTTTATACAATGATTTTGGTAAATTTTGAAAATTGAATAACTTATAATAATCTGAAGGTGCTACAAATTTCTTAATCACCATTTTCGTCATCAGTATGTTATACTTATTCCAAAACAACTAATTTTACTCGACAAAAAGTTCAAATTTGTTGAGTTACCATTTAATTATGTACTTATATTTATAAATTACTATATTACTTTGATTTTATGTTTATAATGATTGCAAATAAATGTTTATAATAAATAAATAAGTAAGATTCAAAACAACATATCGCTAATTACACTGGTCAACAAAGATATTTCATCAGAGATAATTTTGTGTTACCTGCATTCAATTTTCAATGCTGATTTCAAAACAGCAATCAGATTTTTTGTATCACGTATAGTTTTTATGATGAAATCATATATGTATATACACAGATTTACCAATACTATATAGGCAAAGTACTACTTTTTCAACATTTTATTGGATTTGACTTAGGTATTTCGTACATTAACGTGTGCATTTCGTATTAACGTATGCACTTCCTGCATTCACATTTAGATTTCTTTCCCCAAAACCTTGGCGCAATGAGTGACGAGCAAGGGGAACGCTTTCACCAAGACATTAAAGCTATGGAAGTTCGTTACCAAGGATTTTGGAATGAAAGCATGATGGCTAACCATTGTTGGATGTTGTATCGTGAAATTCCTGACCAAAAGTTTAAACAAAAATCGTACTCTCAACGATTTTAATAGCCTGTAATGGTATACTCTTATTTTACAATCATATTAAAAGCTCTCTTTCATATAAATTAGTGGTTTGCAGTTCATTGCCTTGTATTAATTTAGCGTAGATGTGTATGTTACTTTTCCCAAATAAATGGTTTGCATAAAATGTGATTTACTAAACACTCATTTTCATATAATTACGTTTATTTTCATAATATACAAAAATGTTAATAATTTAAAAACTATACGTGCTACAACAAAACTATAACCAGATTTGGGTTCAGCATCAAAAATACATTCAGAAAAGCATATTTTTGTTTGTGATGAGAAAAAAAAGTTTAATTTTGTTGACCAGTGTTATTCGATTCAATATTTATTTATAATTTGCTTTAAAAAATATATTAGGTAGGTGCTGCATTATTTAAAAAGTAAAATAGTATACCTACATTTAAAAAATATAGAAATATAGTCAACTATAAAATCAATTTAGATCCAGACTAAATTCAATGATAAATATCTAAATTATTATTTTAAAACGTTTGACCTTAAAATAAAAAAAAAAAAAACAACAACCTATTGTGACTTTTTGCCTTGGAGTTCCAAACAATAGCATTTAAACTGTAGGGTTCCGCAGATGTAAGAGGTTGAAGACCACTGTAATAGCGGGATTATCAGAAAAAGTGGGACTTGTTTAGAAACGGGCAGTGAGATAGGTCACCTAAAAGCGGGACTGTCCCACCAAAAGCGTGTCACCATCCACTCACGGTCGTTTTATTGTAGAAAGCAATTTTCTTATGGCCGGTTGCTAAAGTAAGAATTATCCCTAACTCAAGTTAAAATCATTTGTTATTGTATGTTGCAACATATAAAAACAAATGATTTTAACTTGAGTTAGAGAAAACTCTTACGTTAGCAACCCGACATTAGTGTCTTATTGGAAATTTACTCATTAAATATGTACATTTTTATCACGATTTCGTTCTAAATTTATCTTGAAAAATTCTGAATAAAAAAAGGTTTTAAAAATATTAATAGGTATTCTTAATTATGTACATTACTGAAAAAGTTAACATTTTTCTTGCTTAAAACTTTATTAATTTTCTAACATTTGAAGCTTAAATGCTCACCAAAAATTTTCCCAAGTTATGAAAAGATATACAAGAACTTGTAAGTTCTTAATAAAATATTAAAATTAATCACTTTTTATTATTTGGCTACGCATATTTTTTGTTTACATTTTTCCTCAAATAACACTTCAAGTTTAATATCGAAGTCTAGACGGCATCTTATATCATAATCATGAAATTTTACGTGTTTATTATTTTTGAGATTATTAAGAAATAATTTGGAATAACAGGTATATTAAAAAAAAAAAAACATTGATTGTTTTAAATTTCATTTTAAGGAGGCAACAAAAAATATATATAATAAAATAAACACGTTATTAAATTCAACAATTTTTCAAGCTTTTCGTACTTCGTACATTAAACATTTATCCTTATAAAATAATATAAATAATAACACGTTAAAAACGTTAGGACCGATTTTTTTTATCTAGATATAAATCTATACACATCATATCCTAAAATTTGTATTGTGTGAATATTAGGACTTTCACTGACTCCAAATTAAGTCCAACATGCTTAAGTCCTACTGAGCATTTGTCATCGAAAATATCTCAACGTTTGCACTATGAGCAGAATTACAAAAATAAATAAAAATATAATAGGGCTGGAACGAATATTACGGCATAGGAAAGGTGCAGTACAAATGAATACGATGGTTCAGGAGCGCAGCCTGGAATTTTACTGGGGGGGGGGGGTTCAGAATAAAAAATTGTTTTAAAAGGGTAGGAATCGGAAAATTATTCGGCAAAAAGTGCTGGCTATAAGTTTTTATTTTCCAAAATTCAAGTGTTGACCTAAAAAAAGGTCCTTACTTCCAAAACATAAGTAATGACCTCAAAAAAAGGTTCTTGTTTTTAAAATATAAGTGATGATCTAAAAAAAAACTCTTCATTTTCAAAATACGAATGATGCCTAAAAAAATGCTCCTCAGGTCTAAAATTCAAGTATATTCTTTAAAAACACTAAAACCAAGTGTTTTTTGAACTATGGATGAGGGCTAAAGCCCTTGAGGAGTGCCATGGTTACTTGGTATATGGCAATCAACATCGACTTTTATTTTACAAGAAGATACAAAATGAACCCAAATGGCAATAACTACGGATAATGAACTACGAAGAAATGATGCGGAATAAAATATGGAAATAACTAGTGTACAACTACTGGGAATAAGATGAAGAGAGCAAGAAAGGAAGAGAGAGACATAAGGAATTAATGAGATCATATTACGAGGAAAAGCTGTATTCTCCAAGAGAAGTTGAAAACAGAAGAATACTAGGATAGAATATGAGAGACGAGCTAGTAACCATTAAGGTATCAAAATACAGGAAAGAAGAGAGAAGATTAAAGCATCTACGCCCAATCCCCGCTACAAGCATTTCCTAATTTTAAAAATATCTTCTCATCTCGATTCAAAAAACAGGAGAACGGTAGCCAGATTTAAAATTGGGAACAAAGAATACCATACTGACTCCTGGCGAAGAAACGAAGATAAGAGATGCAGGGTCTGCAATGGAGGAGAAGACACGGTAAAAATCCAAGTAAGAGAGTGTTTGCCAGAATTTAAGATAACAAAATTAGCTAGTTCGGGATTACTATTTTTTTGCTCGTTAGATTTTTTGAACATTCGTTAAATTTGACGAGCATGGCAGTAAATATAGGATACAAATTCTAGCTATACTAGCAGAATGTGTTCTTCGCACGAGGTAAGTTCAGTTAAGTTATAATATAAATAATCTTGTCTTTTAATAGGCATGTCTAAAGAACTTCTTTGTACACATTGTTTGTGCTAAAACTACTACCTGTTTATACAGGGATAATAGAATAGGTTGAAACGTTACACTGACACGTGGTTTCATATACATGGCGGCAGTCTAGAAACGGACTTACACCTTCTCTACCCCTTTACACCTATTTATGGGTTGGGAACCTATCATTTATTTTATTTTATGTCGTAAATTCGGTACAGGTTCACTGACTTTCATAAATTTTGTTTTAATTTATTCAATAATGTTTAAACAAGACGTGCATGTAATTTTCATAGATAAATTACTGCAGGAAAGATTCCTAGGCAATTTCTAATGTTGGAAAAATTCAGATAAATTATGCTCAAAAACTAAAATAATTAGAAGTATTATGTAAGAGTAGCTCTTCTTCAGTTTTTAAAACTGTTTCTAACTAATAAAACTGGAGATGATTATGATGAATAGTTTTAGAGTTTGACCTACTAGTTTTAGTCGTACCTACTAGAAAGTACAACTTGAAAGTATTTGAATGTGAAATATTTTTATTTTTATTATGTTCCAAGCTACAAATATCTCAAGATAAAGGATGCGAAAGTTTTTAAATTAAAATGGAAAGCACTTGAAACACTTGTAATTAAAAATACTTTACTTTCAAGTCGTTGTAGAGAATACAATTTTTCGTAAACTGTAAAAGATATTAAAAAATTGTTTAAGTAAAAGTTTCTTTTCAAAAGCTCTCTCCAAAAATAACTAACACGGAATAGGTTCCCATTTACAAAAAAATTATTTACTCAGTCGACAGACAAATAATTTCTCTTACATTTCATCATACATAAAACCAGATTTACTTTGAAAATACACATGTATATGATTTAGATTATTATAATGTATCAATGTAAGTTAGTGAAAAAAAAAAAAAAATTTTTTGTTTTTGTTTTTGTATATATAATTTTGTATATTATTCATGTTATATTACCTTGGCATCACGACATACATAGCTTAGTAATGCCAACGTAATAAAATAAAACTGTACTCCTATATTATTAGAATTTAAATTTAAGTACATCTATTTACGGTCGATAATTATATATATATTTTTTTTTCTTAACTGTAATTAATATGGTAAATAAATGAATTATTATTATTATTATTATTATTTCGATTCTTTGGGTGAACTTTAGTAATAATTTTTTTTTACCAACTTGCTCACACACCCCGATTTCGAGAAAAATAGTGTTCCTTCTTTTTTTATACACCCTGTTTATACATAGATATGTAACATACAATACAATGTCTGCTCCTGGTGCCAAAATATAACCACACGATCCTGAAGAGGATTCCTAGAGAGCATTATATTTCAAGAGCTTCAATTCAAGAATTCAAAGCGGTACAAGTCCTTACTTGTTCCGCTACATCTTCTTATCTGTTCATCTTTTGCGAGGTCTTCTCGCTTGTCGACGGCTGTTAAACTTTTTCTCATATCTACTTTGCTATTTTGTCTTCTTTTACCGTTATCACACTATATTTTTGTAATTAGACGTAATATCAATATGAAATTGAAACAATGGAACTTGGTAAAATAGATTCAGAGTTACCACTAGTTTATTTCAAAAACTGTAAATTTAAAGAATCATTCGATATATCTATGATATAATACGTAGTAGGTATGTAGCATTTGTTCAAACATTCTCCAGTGGAATAATATGAGTTTAAATTCAATAAAAAGTACTTCTGAAAACTCAATATTGAAGTAGGTTAACCTGGTTTAAAAGAGGAAGCAGCTGAAACTATCACTTCACTGGAGATTTTCATAAAATCAATACCATTACTTTAACCACAATATCGCATTGAAATATGCAAAGTAGCTTTTTATATTTTAATAAAATGTTTAGATTCAATTTAGTTGCATAATTGAGTTGTTTGAAAATAAGAAAATAAAACAGCATATTTTAATTTTAATGATCATATTAAATAAGTTTTATATAGTACAAGGCGTTCTACACTAAACAATTTAATTTTCTATAAACAGTGGCGTATTTTCATAAAGGTGTTTTGTAATATTAATTATTAAATAACTAATTTATTTATTATGCTATTTCTAATTGGCATCTCTTCTTGTAACCTGTTACTGTTTGAATGCCCGAAAGAAAACATTTTCAATCATAAGAAATTCAAACATTGTTGTGATATTTATTATAATTGTCATCAAATATTTCTTTAAATACTACACTATTAAAATGTACTGCGGTATTCGCGACTGCAAATAACAGTGAGACATCTGGTGGTGACTGGCTAAATTAAACAGAAGCGTATATCTGGATAATATTTGTAGCGTGTTGTGCTGCAGTTTATGTGAATTAAGAAGTATTTTAAAATATAGTGACTTAAATACAGTGCATTTTTGCCGAAATATTGTTTGAACAGATAAATATTAAGAAAAAACTTATACGCTTCTTGTCCGCCATCAGCTGTTGTAAGCAGCGCCGCCAACGTTAGTTTCAGTCGCGAATTGTGAAGCACGACAGAGGCATAAATGATTTTTGTAGCTTTCAGAAGATTATAATTTTAAATACTGTGTCTCAACAAAAACTAAAACTGTTCTACAATACTCGTACTCTATTTACTTCCTTTTGTAACGAATCGTTCAGTCCGCCGGAACAATGAACCAAAATTTCGCCAACCACCCGTCGCGAGCATTTCTTTCAAAGTAATTTTTTGGATTTTTTAAAGGGTACATATGTTTGAAAATTCAGAAACTTTACGTTTACAACAAGTAACTTTAGAAATATATTTTTAAATGGTTCATTGTTCAAGGAAACATTTGTTCGGAGTTATTGCTTAATAACTTTGAGCACTAGCTTCTCCTTGAACAATGCTTAAACCTTTCTTCCTAGAAATGCCTTATAAAAACATACGTCTCTTTGAAGACGAGATCAGACAGTATATGGTCCGGTTAGCATTAACATCTAATTTATTGAATTCTTAGAGGCACTGTGTCGGCATTCTGGTGGTCTATCCGATTCTATTTGTTTTAATCTTTTCATTATTTTAATATCTATATTTTAATCTTTTTGTAAATATTACTTTTAATAAATCAAATTCATTAATTTTAAACCGTCTTACTTAACGTGTGTAAACCTTCACCTTTAAGCACTTAAGTGAACAGCTAAGATTCAAACTATTAACAAGATGCCTGATCAGTCGGCTGGTAAGTACTAATATATATCATTTAATTCACATATCGTAATGATGAACCCTGCATAACACTCACGCCTACTACCCGAACTTCTTTAGTCAGAAATCTCATTTTAGTTTGAGATCAGACTATATAATATCACAGGCTCGCTACCTAGTGGACAATAAACGGTACGTTGTAAAGTAACGTACCGAGCTCGCTACACTTTCTATAAAATTTCTTGAACTTGCGTCTGGTAACTCAAAAGGGTTACTTGTATCACAAAGATAACGAATGACCATTTTTAGTCTTACTGTAAAGAATTCACTTTAAAAAAGTAATATAAAGTTTGAATAATTAATATTCTTTTTCAATCTTGTATTTTATTCAATTTCTTTTAATATCATGACATTTAATAAATTGGATCATCCATTTTTGTAAACGAAACACCAGTGTTAACTTTTAAAGCCGCCGTTTTGGTACGCGCTTACTGTAGAACGTTAACTGGCTATTTGAACTCCACCGCGTTAAAATTTTAATACAAATATGTTTAGCGAATAGAATTTACGTTAAAATGGTGTTAAAAAAATTAACGTCAACTAACATCTTGCTTAGAGAATAGATCCGAGTGTGTCTCGTATTTAATATCTACAGCTACCTAGATTTGATCTGACGATAAAGCCTGGTTTATAATAGATACATAACGTAACGCATAACATATGCATAGCATGGTTCCATAACTTAAAGAAGTTGAATCCTAATACTATCGTTCTCCTATTTATAATACAACCGAACAACATAGACACACAACTCCATAACATAAAAATTCACCAAGTTGAACATTCAAGTTTGTGGAGGCTATGCATAGCCAATCACAGAAAAGAGTAGCGAGCATGCGCTTTGCTTGATAATTTTGTCATGAGTTTTTGTATATTTTTTTGGTTATTATTGTGTTTACAACTTATTAAAAATGGAAAAAGAAGCGAAGTTGGTTGACTTAGTGGAAAATAATCCAATATTGTATGACAAATCAAGAAGAGCTCCGCGTTCCTACTAACGTACTACTGCGGTACACCGTTTCTATTATAAACACCGTAGTTATGTATTGTGCGTTGTGCTGTGGAGACATGCTATGTTATATGCCAGGCGTTATGTCATGTAGCTATTATAAACCAGGCTTAAGGCAAAAAATCTGATTAATGTGAGTCAGGACATAGGACAACTCACTAACAATATTATTTAAATTCTCGTCCTTGAGTTACAAAAAATATTTACTAAAGCTAACTGTGATATGAAAAGATACCGAGTTTTAATATCAAGAGATGCATTTATACAATATTTGTCACAAACTTGCATTCAACAACTCCCGAGATAAACTTACAAAATACTTATCAAAAACTTTCTCAATTAATATCAGGACAGATGGAACGAAAACTAATGTTTATCTAGAAAACAAATCCTGTTTTCATCAACATTCTGCTAACGTTTCAAAAATAAAATAAAAGTACGTAGTGTTAGCGTAAACACCAATTCTGGAATTGACATGTAACATTTTAGATGCAATTACATCAGTTATTGACTTTATGTATGTCACATGTTTACTTGAACACAATTTAAAAGAGTTATAAGATGATTTTTTATCAAATGTGAAGGTTTTTAACTTACCCACAACTGGAGGTATATTCAAATAAATAAAAATTGCAAACTCGCACGTACCTGAAACAAAAAAAACTGGTGTTAATTTTACATTGTCATAATAATAATTGTACATATATAATTAGCAATTGTCTGCATGTCGTCTGGGTAACACTGTGACGTCAATTTTTCCTAAGGTTCCCGTATATAAAAATATAAAGATATAAAAATCTACGAATATAATTACGTATAGAAATGTGTAGGATTTCGTAGGCATAAACAAGTAACTCTAGACACTCCTATATGCTTTGACCAATATGAAAAATATTTTGCAGATTTATTCTCTAAGATACTGCGGATAAAATAACATATAGAAATGTCTAGGGTTACGAGGCATAAACAAGAAACTCAAGACACTCCTATATCCAATGATCGATATGAAAAATATTTTGCAGATTTATTTTCTTAGAATCAGACTTATATAATTAGCAAGTGTCTGTATGTAGTGTCGGTAACATTGTGACGTCTAATTTTCCTAAGGTTCTCGTGATTGGCTAACTGGGGACACCCTGTCTCTTGATTGGCTGACAGGTGACACCCCCGTGATTGGCTAACTGGTTATATCCTGTCCCGTGATTCGATACAAACAATTGAAATTATTATATTATAAATCCATCATTGTTGGTGGGTAATAACCTAGTCAAGTAAATAAAGATTAATTCAGCTTTTTGGACAGTTTTTTAATTATTCCAAATAGAAGATTTAACGTAGAGGTTCCTCTTTTCACGTTTCTAATTCATGTTTTGATATGTTCTTCGTACAAAATATTCGCCGTCTAAAAACATACTATGTCATCCACCTGATGTATTACAGAGCCTCTAGGTGTCGGTTCCTTCCTTTTTCTGCTTGTATTGCTTATATTTGGACCACTACAGGCATCTGTATATCCATACTCTTAATATCATGTAATACGGACTTTTCCTTTCCATTACTGAAATGATTTCTTTATGGAAGATTTTAATACTCGTACATACCCAGACCTTAATTTACTTTGCCGATTACATCGTCTAGATTACCACATATGAACCCTTTTAACATATTTTAAAATTTTATTACTATATCAAAAATTTTATTTGGTGTTTACACACCAAATGAAATTAAATGGATGAACCGAACGCTCATCCATATAGTAAATTTAGACCCGTACGATTTTTTATAATTCTTGTTTTCTTTCCAGTCTATCTAACGGTCAGTCGTTCATTCGTGTGTTAATAAATTCGTAATCTGGACAAGCTGATTTTTAGTTTTAGAAATTGAAGTCCTACACGATTTATCACCATCCTTGATTAAATTTCTACCATCTTTAAAACGCCTAAACCACTTAAAACACTTGGAGCATCTTCTCCAAAAGCTTTAAAAGGTCAGGGATTAAAATTTAGTTATTTTTGGTTATCTTGTCAAACTTGGGATGTTGATGGTCAACGTTTCAATAAGAACGAAAATTCAGATCATTTACGTCTGCAGATCGAATTCTGCCTTTTTGATCTGCAGAATACAACAAGTAATGCTATTCGTACGACTCTACGACTGCATATTGCCAAGATTTGGACAGCATCCCGTGTAATTATCGTGACTATTATCTTGTTTGACGTGGCTTAAAAGCTACTTACGTTTGTGACTAGTGGATGCTTGTCGAAAGTAATAATACTTTATGAGATTTTGATAAGAATCTCTTGAACAAAATAGTTATTTATTTAACACTTAAATGATAACAAGGGGTCACATATGACCCCACTACTTATACATTTTATACTAGTTTTTCACACGGCGCCGATATCGAGCTGTACCGTCTATCTTCCGTATTCGATAGGTAATACTTGTGAGTGTGTTGTCAAATTCAGATGGTAAGTCGTATTACACCAGTTGCCTTTAGGGTCATATATGACCCATGTTATTGTTCACATATTCTTTGAAGATGGCTTCGTATAGTTGTATTTTATTGGAAAAAAGGTTGAGGAGATTGTTGGAGCTTTTGAAGTGGAAGAAATGGATAATGAAGATAACTAAGGGTAGCCAGAGACAAGTGAAACAGATGATAATGATTAAGATGACGAAATAGTTGAAGATGAAGGTGCAGTAATAAACGCCTTTGTCATCTATAAAGCCAAAAACTCTGGTAATTTGGAATCTACAATAGTTTTTGTAAGAACTAGGACTAAAACTTGCTGAAGAACACCTCACAAATCGATTTAAAGTGAAAAATCTTTCCCTCCCTTTGAGGACGTCAATTATGAAATTTTTAGGTTTGGAACCAGAAACAACGGTATTGACACATACCCTTAAAAATTTCCAAAAAGAGTCCGTCTTGCGGTTGAATTAGTTCAGAGGAACAGTCAGAGTCGTCAATAAGTCAGTTCCATGCATTCAACTTCAGAGTAGAGTACAAGTGATTGAGCTCAAGTCACGATACTGAGTTAGTGGAATTCAGTACAGTGACTGAGAAATTTAGTTAATCGAATACCTAGACTAGTCTGGACTACATGAGCATATATATAGAACGGTTAACTGTGGATTAAATGTGGTATAAATATAGTGATTAGTGGTATTTATTGTTTAAGTGTTATTTAATCGAAATATATGGCGAAGAATTACACAAGAGGCATTATCCATGTATGAAGACAAAATACAGCAAACCATAAGAGCCAAAGCTATTGCGAGGAAATAGAGAATATCAGATAAGAACCTCACTGTCGTGCTAACATGCCCTCTTTGTGACAGACAGCTTACGGCCGAAATAGCTCTCTTTAGCCATCTCATGAAAGACGAAGGCTCTAGAATACTCTATAAACTAAATTACACCCAAGTGACTCCTATAGTCGAAACCGAAGACGGATTATTATTATTTGGAGTTTGTCAGGTCTTGGCAAGCGTCCACAAATCGCAAACTTCAGCAACCTTTTGAGCTCCGTCATACCAGACTAGTGGAGCTAAATACACACGGCTGCATGCCAAACCCTGGCGATATTAAGATGCGAAAATTGCCCGCACAATGCGGAGTGCCCCGAGCAACACTGCTTTCTGCATCCTGCAAATCAAAGAAGTGGCAGATGATCAGCAGGCAGAATGGACTCAATTTCCCTTCAATGGCTTTTATACCAGCCAAAACACCAACTATCAGCACTACAAGTTTAACTTTATACCCTGGGTACAGCTTTCTAAGTTCGGACTAGAGATCCATATACTTGGACTTCTTTCCTTTCTCCTTGAGAGATATTCTTCTCAGCAGGACTTGAGAATTCGATCACAAACAACTATTTGGTCTCGATATCCAGGAGTTATGTCCGGTTTAGTGGCTGTCAGTAACCACGTAAAATATTTTTATTAACTTAAATTTAATTTTTAGCTAGTGTGGAAAATCTTTCGGTTCTAAAATTATTCCCTTTTCGTTCCACAGCATGTTGGTACCTCTTTAAATACTTAAAACAGTATATATCATTTATAGTTCATAGCCTTTACACGCAAGTAAACAGAATGTACAATATATTATTCAAATCAATTACTTATGCTTTGTGTTAGTGTTGCAGAATTGCATTGAGAATGCAAGTTAGGTTAAACAAAACGTATTTATTTAGTACAGGCGCTGCTTCCTGTTAGCGTTACTGTTAATTTATCTCTTTGATAGGCCATGTGTTCAACATACACCACCTGACAGATACAAAGATATATTCTTCGTTGCAATACATTTCATTCGCTACAAAAAAAAAATGGATTTAGAGGATTACTGCGTGGAAATTCGACGCTAATAGTTTTAGAAGCAATGCTGTGAAAATGGTGGATAGTATTGAATGGAAAATAACAATATTGAACTAAACACTAAAAAAAAAAAAAAGGGTATTTAATAGCAACGAGAGGTCTATACTGTTACATACTTGTGAGACATGGTTGGTTAATGAAACGTTGTATAATAAACTACAAGTCTTTCAAAGGAATCCCCTTTGAAAGTACCAACGATTCAGCTGAATCTCAATAACGACGATTCAGAGCTAAAGCTCATGGTCGCTGCTGTAAAGAGTTGGATTATCTATAACGAGGTTCGTCAAAAAAGTCTTCACTACTTGATTTTTTTGTTGTATTAGCGGCAGAACTGGTTGCTACAAGAAGAGAATGTACCAAAAACAAAATAAAGAGAAGGCTGGTTGGTAGAACATCGAAACGATCAAAGAGCATGAGAAATGTTGGCGATCACTTACCAATAGTACTGATATCCCGACGCCGTTCTAAGAAGTGTTCCCAAAATCGAAAAGAAACTCAAACGAATGTGATTTGCCAATTATGTCAAATTCCTCTGTGTATTGACTGCTTTACACCACATATAAAAAAAAAGTGTAATATGATTTATTTAATTCTTCAATTTCATTCCATTTTTATTCATTGAATCATTTTGATTTTACTTCATTCCTATTTGTTTCTTATATTTATTTTTTTAATTACTGATTTGATTTCTGAGATTATTTATGTGATTTCTGGGATTATTTAGTGTATTGATATATCATATTTGAAAAATAAATATTTTGATCTTTGAAATGTATAGTTTTAATTATACTAATGGGACATATTATTCCAACGAAAAATACCAATGAGGAAATATGTCCCAGGATAAATACATTATCCTGGCGAAAATAAAAATTAGTCCTAATGTATACTGTAATATTATGTATGAAACAAAATGTCATTATTTTTACTTCAATAGTTCCAAAGAAACAAAATTGTGGGCGAAATGGTTAAGAAGGATAATGGGAATCCATTGACCCGACACCGTAAGTAACGAAGAATTATGGCAAAAAACCAAACAGTTACATATCGGACACAAGATACGTTTAAGCAAGTGTAGATGGTTGGGACACATACTTGGGCGAAATCCTGCCAAAATAACCAGGCTCTTCTTTGGAGGCGCACTGTGGAGAAGGAACTGTGTGAAAAGGAAAAGTCGTGGGACGAAATAGGACCTTAGCTCAGAACCCCACCAGATAGATGTGTTTTATTGAGGCCTTTTGCTCCTTGAGGAATTACAGGAACTACGAGGGACGTTTCCTAAATTCTGGGAATTGTGCTATAATTAAATTACGCAAAACTTATAAGCAATTTTATTGGTGCCAGACAAGTCTAGACATGTTTATGCAACTATCTAGTGCAATATTGTTCAGTCTGATTTAGGTGTTCGACTGAAATAGACGCGTTTTCATAGCACTGTTTTTGTAACTATGGAAGACGCAGCCAAATGTCAAAGAGCAATAATTGTCTTTTTGTGGAAAGAAGGTGTGAAAACATCAGAACTTATTCAGCGTCTGCAAGGAGTATTTGGTGAGTCTGCAGAATCCAAAAGTACTGTTAATCGGTGAATCGATCGTTTTAAAACCGGTAGAACATCACTAGAAGACGATCCACGCAGTGGGCGCCCAAGCACGTTGGTAAATGAAAGAAACATTATTGCCGTCGAAACCCTACTGAAAGAGGACAGACGAATGACTATTCGTCAAATTAGTGTGCGCCTAGGGATAGGTACACGACAAGTTCATGACATCTTGCATGATTGTTTGGGCGTTAGCAAGGTTTCGCCGCGCTGGGTGCCAAGCCTGTTGGAATAGGTGGATTGAGGAGACACTGAGAAAATTCTTTGAGGACGGCTTAAAAAAATTAGTTTGTCGTTGGGATAAATGTGGCTCCGTGAAGTTAGCAGTCCACTGAAAGCACTAACGAAAATTCGTCGGCCATCCGTTAGTGCTTCGTTAGTGCCTATTAGTGCTTCATAAAAAATCGTAGCCACCCTAACCGTTTTCGAAAAAAAAGCAATTCAAAATGGACTGCTAACTTCACGCTTCGTTGGAAGCACTAACGAAAATTCGTCGGCCATCCGTTAGTGCCTCGTTAGTGCCTGTTAGTGCTTCATTAAAATTTGTAGCCACCCTAACCGTTTTTGAGATATTGAGCATTCAAAAAAATAAGCGTGAAGTTAGCAGTCCACTGAAAGCACTAACGAAAATTCGTCGGCCATCCGTTAGTGCCTCGTTAGTGCCTGTTAGTGCTTCATTAAAATTTGTAGCCACCCTAACCATTTTTGAGAAATTGAACTTTCAAAAAATCGACCGTGAAGTTAGCAGTCCACTGAAAGCACTAACGAAAATTCGTCGGCCATCCGTTAGTGCCTCGTTAGTGCCTGTTAGTGCTTCATTAAAATTTGTAGCCACCCTAACCGTTTTTGAGATATTGAGCATTCAAAAAAATAAGCGTGAAGTTAGCAGTCCACTGAAAGCACTAACGAAAATTCGTCGGCCATCCGTTAGTGCCTCGTTAGTGCCTGTTTGTGCTTCATTAAAATTTGTAGCCACCCTAACCGTTTTTGAGAAATTGAGATTTCAAAAAATCGACCGTGAAGTTAGCAGTCCACTGAAAGCACTAACGAAAATTCGTCGGCCATCCGTTAGTGCCTCGTTAGTGCCTGTTAGTGCTTCATTAATATTTGTAGCCACCCTAACCGTTTTTGAGATATTGAGCATTCAAAAAAATAAGCGTGAAGTTAGCAGTCCACTGAAAGCACTAACGAAAATTTGTCGGCCATCCGTTAGTGCCTCGTTAGTGCCTGTTAGTGCTTCATTAAAATTTGTAGCCACCCTAACCGATTTTGAGAAATTGAGCTTTCAAAAAATCGACCGTGAAGTTAGCAGTCCACTGAAAGCACTAACGAAAATTCGTCGGCCATCCGTTAGTGCCTCGTTAGTGCCTGTTAGTGCTTCATTAAAATTTGTAGCCACCCTAACCGTTTTTGAGATATTGAGCATTCAAAAAAATAAGCGTGAAGTTAGCAGTCCACTGAAAGCACTAACGAAAATTCGTCGGCCATCCGTTAGTGCTTCGTTAGTGCCTGTTAGTGCTTCATTAAAATTTGTAGCCACCCTAACCGTTTTTGAGAAATTGAGCATTCAAAAAATCGACCGTGAAGTTAGCAGTCCACTGAAAGCACTAACGAAAATTCGTCGGCCATCCGTTAGTGCCTTGTTAGTGCCTGTTAGTGCTTCATTAAAATTTGTAGCCACCCTAACCGTTTTTGAGATATTGAGCATTCAAAAAAATAAGCGTGAAGTTAGCAGTCCACTGAAAGCACTAACGAAAATTCTTCGGCCATCCGTTAGTGCCTCGTTAGTGCCTGTTAGTGCTTCATTAAAATTTGCAGCCACCCTAACCGTTTTTGAGATATTGAGCATTCAAAAAAATAAGCGTGAAGTTAGCAGTCCACTGAAAGCACTAACGAAAATTCGTCGGCCATCCGTTAGTGCCTCGTTAGTGCCTGTTAGTGCTTCATTAAAATTTGTAGCCACCCTAACCGTTTTTGAGATATTGAGCATTCAAAAAAAATAAGCGTGAAGTTAGCAGTCCACTGAAAGCACTAACGAAAATTCGTCGGCCGTCCGTTAGTGCCTCGTTAGGGCCTGTTAGTGCTTCATTAAAATTTGAAGCCACCCTAACTGTTTTTGAGAAATTGAGCATTAAAAAAAATTAACGTGCAGTTTGCAGGTCATGAAAAGCACTAATGAAAATTCATCGGCCAACCATTAATGCCTCGGTAGTGCTTGGTTTGTGCTTCATTAAAATCGAAATCCACCCTAATCGTTTTTGAGAAATTGAGCATTCAAAAAAATTAACGTGTAGTTTGCAGGTCATGAAAAGCACTAAACAAAATTCATCGGCCAACCATTAGTGACTCGGTAGTTCCTGTTTGTGCTTCATTAAAATCGAAATCCACCCTAAACGTTTTAGAGAAATTGAGCATTCAAAAAAATTAACGTGCAGTTTGCATGAAAAGCACTAATGAAAATTCATCGGCCAACCATTAATGCCTCGGTAGTGCTTGGTTAGTGCTTCATTAAAATTGGAATCCACCCAACCCGTTTTTTAGAAATTGAGCATTCAATAAAATAAGCGTGAAGTTAGATGGTGATTGAAATACTATATTTTTCTATAGATGGGGGTAGATTTATCTAAGATATATTAATTAATTTATTTATTTATTTATTTTACATTGGCCTATTTCTGCAACGAGGCTAATCGCCGATGCCAGGGGGCGAACTCCTACACCTGGATGAGGGGTGAATGATTGTAAAATGAGAGTAATGTATACATTATTCTCGCCCGAATAATATAACCAACGGAGAATCGAACTACCGACCGCACAATCCAGACTGTTTTCACCAGTCCAAACTGCACGATATTTTAAATCCCAAGATATTTGAGAATAATTTTTACTACAATTTTACGCCTTCACAAATATTGTATTTTCAACCCTATCTAATTAATGTAGGGCGAACTTGCAAATTAACTTCGATGACAGAATAAGCACCCAGAATTATCTGATTAGTTGAAAAAGGTATGAAAACAACTAATTAATTATATCACAAGTAAAATTAGAAGAAGTCAATGTAATCTGTGTAAAAAAGCGTCTAAATCGTCTAATGTAAATAAGCAATTTTTAATAAGTGTTGGACTAAATATGACTGACGATTTAGGTATGAGAAATGATAAGCAAAATATCTATTGTAATAAAACACAATATTGAAGGAAAGTTTCGATGTTAGTATATAATATAATCAATATAATAATATACAAATAACAAATCATCAAAACACAATTTAAATTTTACTTCAACTAAGCAGAACTTTTGAACCAGCAGTATTGTTAATCCCGGCAGCCCGCTCTACCACCTAACGATCAAACTGACTCATCAGATTAATTTAATTACTGTGATCTTCTTTCTGTGATTACTTCTGACCTATAAACGATAGGTACATGGGTCAAAGGGAGGGTCAAAAGAGGGGGGGTCACGAATATCAATGTATATCTATCTTTGTTACACTTATATGCTACAGCATACGAACACAATAATTTTGGGTATAATAATTTTTAAATATATTTGTGACGAACAAACTAAACGAATATTATCATCGACTATCATCAACTGCATTGCAAACTAAAATATATAGCACCAAAGACGCGTAGTATAATACCTTATCTATCTCAATTGTGTGCGGCTTGCTTTATATTTATTAAAAATATAAAATATAAAAAAATATAAATAAACTGCAACACTTTATATTTACCTATTAAATCTTTGGCCATACTTACTTTCATTGACAGCAAAATCCGCTCTATTTTTCAATTCGATGTTATCGAAAATCAATTTATCGAATGCTCAATTTATCGAATGGCACGTTTATCGAAAATGCTTAGTAATATTATGTTATTTCATAAAAACAAATTTTCTTATTAATATAAATTTTCGGTATAACTAGGGAATAGGTCATACCACTAGCGTCATACCACACATGATTTGTTCAATTTACGGTAATTCTAAACAGGTGGCATTATTATGTTAGTGTGAGTTTGTTTTGTCATTAAACTAGAAGATGGGTAGCTCGCTTCGCTCGACTTCTTCTAACCAAACCCTTACTAACCTAACCTAACCTAAGATAGTGTTTTGTCATTAAACTAGAAGATGGGTAGCTCGCTTCGCTTGGCTTCTTCTAACCAAACCCTTACTAACCTAACCTAACCTAAGATAGTGTTTTGTCACTAAACTAGAAGATGGTAATCTCTCTTTGCTCGGCTTCTTCTAACCAAACCATTACTAACCTAACCTAACCTAAGATAGTGTTTTTATATGTCACTTTATTTACCGTCACAATAATAAATTACAATGTAAACTAAAATTTATTTCATTATTAATTCCTACCGAAATAATTCAACAATAAATTTTCGATAAACGTACCATTCGATAAATTGAGCATTCGATAAACTAGCTTTCGATAAATTGATTTTTGATAAATTGATTTTCGATAAATTTGCTTTCGATAAATTGATTTTCGATAAATTTGCTTTCAATAAATTGATTTTCGATAAACTCGCCGGTTCCCGCGGAACTAATGGTGCAAAAATTAATCGGTTTTTAAATGATGTACATGTTTTTAGGGCCTACGGACGGAAAAAAGTCGGAAAATATCTTTGGTGCGGAACATTAAAATCGTTACGACGGCTAAACTGTAAGAGATATATCGAAAAAATATATATCGGACTTTTCAGGTTTAATATTACTACAAAAATCTCCGGGAGAGCATATATCGCAGGTCAATAGATAACTCACAATTATGATTTATAATTTTATTTTCGACGAAAATTATAACGCTGTTTGCTGTGGAATATCATCGTTACCTTTAAAGATTTACAAAGAAAAATTAATTTAATGGCAAGGGCATTTACTAACGAATAAAAAGCCCTTTGACCCATGTACCTATCGTTTATAGGTCAGAAGTAATCACAGAAAGAAGATCATAGCAAATAAGTTAATCTGATGAGTCAGTTTGATCGTTAGGTGGTAGAGCGGGGTGCCGGATTAACAATACTGCTGGTTCAAAAGTTCTGCTTAGTTGAAGTAAATTTTAAATTGTGTTTTGATGGATTCACGGTAAGTTCATCGAAAATCAATTCAACGAAAATCAATTCATCGAAAATCAATTCATCGAATGATCAATTCATCGAATCGTCAATTCATCGAAAAAAATATATTTTGTAAATATTTGAGAAGAATGCCGAGGGGATCGGAAAGCCAAAAAAAGCAGTGGTCAATAAAAGTTGACAGACTACACTTGTTAAATTACTATCATACTTGGTCTATTAATAATTTTTAAATTTCATTAAGCTAGATGATGGGTAGCTCGCTTCGCTCGGCTTCTTCTAACAAACCCTTACTAACCTAACCTAACCTAAGATAGTGTTTTGTCATTAAACTAGAAGATGGGTAGCTCGCTTCGCTCGGCTACTAACCTAACCTAACCTAATCTAACCTAATTACCTTGTTTTTAGATGCATAGTACTTTATTTTCCCCCATATTAGCCCAATTAAAATGCGTATCATTGTGTATGAATTTATAAAAATTATTTGCGTGCAATTGCCCATAACCTGTCTTATTAAACCTTAAAAACAAAACATTTATTTGTTTTATTATATAAGTTTTCTTATTATATTTCTTTATTTATATTCAAATACTATGTCACTTTATTTACCTTTTTTTAAACCATATAAAAATTTTATGCAATTATTTCTTAGTCTGTCAACTTTTATTGACCACTGTTTTTTGACTTTCCGATCCCCTCGGCATTCCTCTCAAATATTTACAAAATATTTTTTTTTAGATGAATTGACGATTCGATGAATTGATCATTCGATGAATTGATTTTCGATGAATTGATTTTCGATGAAATGATTTTCGATGAAATGATTTTCGATGAACTCGTCGGTTACCGTTTTGATGATTTGTTATTTGTATATTATTATATTGATTTTAAATACTAACATCAAAACTTTCCTTCAATATTGTGTTTTATTACACTCGATCTTTTGCTTATCATTTCTCATACCTAAATCGTCAGTGATATAATTAATTAGTTGTTTTCATACCTTTTTCAACTTATCAGATAATTCTGGGTGCTTATTCTGTCATCGAAGTTAATTTGCAAGTTCGCCCTACATTAATTAGATAGGGTTGAAAAACAATGATATGTGTGAAGGCGTAAAATTGTAGTAAAAATTATTCTCAATTATTTTGGGATTTAACATATCTTAGATGCCAACGGAGTGGTCGAGCGCATTAAGTCGTACAGTTTGGACTGGTGAAAACAGTCTGGATTATGCGATTGGTAGTTCGATTCTCCGTTGGTGATATTATTCGGGCGAGAATAATATGTATACATTACTCTCATTTCACAATCATTCACCCCTCATCCAGGTGTAGGAGTTCTCCCCTGGCATTGGCGATTAGCCTGGTTGCAGAAATAGGCCGATGTAAAATAAATAAATAAATAAATTAATATATTTTAGATAAATCTACCCCCATCTATAGAAAAATATAGTATTTCAATCACCATCTAACTTCACGCTTATTTTTTTGAAAGCTCAATTTCTAAAAAACGGGTTGGGTGGATTCCAATTTTAATGAAGCACTAACAAGTACTAACGAGGCACTAACGGATGGCCGACGAATTTTCGTTAGAGCTTTCTATGTCCTGCTAATTTTATGCTTATTTTTTTGAATGCTCAATTTCTCAAAAACTCTTAGGGTGGATTCCGATTTTAATGAAGCACAAACAGGCACTACCAAGGCACTAACGGTTGGTCGATGAATTTTCATTAGTGCTTTTCCTGACCTGCAAACTACACGTTAATTTTTTTGAATGCTCAATTTCTCAAAAACGGTTAGGGTGGATTTCGATTTTAATGAATGACAAACAGGCACTACCGATGCACTAACGGTTGGCCGATGAATTTTCATTAGTGCTTTTCATGACCTGCAAACTGCACGTTCATTTTTTTTTAATGCTCAATTTCTCAAAAACGGTTAGGGTGGATTCAAATTTTAATGAAGCACTAACAGGCACTAACGAGGCACTAACGGACGGCCAACGAATTCTCGTTAGTGCTTTTCATGACCTGCTAACTTCACACTTATTTTTTTGAATGCTCAATTTCTCAAAAACGGTTAGGGTGGCTACAAATTTTAATGAAGCACTAACAGGCACTAACGAGGCACTAACGGATGCCGACGAATTTTCGTTAGTGCTTTCAGTGGACTGCTAACTTCACGCTTATTTTTTTGAATGCTCAATATCTCAAAAACGGTTAGGGTGGCTACAAATTTTAATGAAGCACTAACAGGCACTAACGAGGCACTAACGGATGGCCGACGAATTTTCGTTAGTGCTTTCAGTGGACTGCTAACTTCACGCTTATTTTTTTGAATGCTCAATTTCTCAAAAACGGTTAGGGTGGCTACAAATTTTAATGAAGCACTAACAGGCACTAACGAGGCACTAACGGATGGCCGACGAATTTTCGTTAGTGCTTTCAGTGGACTGCTAACTTCACGGTCGATTTTTTGAAAGCTCAATTTCTCAAAAACGGTTAGGGTGGCTACAAATTTTAATGAAGCACTAACAGGCACTAACGAAGCACTAACGGATGGCCGACGAATTTTCGTTAGTGCTTTCAGTGGACTGCTAACTTCACGCTTATTTTTTTGAATGCTCAATTTCTCAAAAACGGTTAGGGTGGATTCAAATTTTAATGAAGCACTAACAGGCACTAACGAGGCACTAACGGACGGCCAACGAATTCTCGTTAGTGCTTTTCATGACCTGCTAACTTCACACTTATTTTTTTGAATGCTCAATTTCTCAAAAACGGTTAGGGTGGCTACAAATTTTAATGAAGCACTAACAGGCACTAACGAGGCACTAACGGATGCCGACGAATTTTCGTTAGTGCTTTCAGTGGACTGCTAACTTCACGCTTATTTTTTTGAATGCTCAATATCTCAAAAACGGTTAGGGTGGCTACAAATTTTAATGAAGCACTAACAGGCACTAACGAGGCACTAACGGATGGCCGACGAATTTTCGTTAGTGCTTTCAGTGGACTGCTAACTTCACGCTTATTTTTTTGAATGCTCAATATCTCAAAAACGGTTAGGGTGGCTACAAATTTTAATGAAGCACTAACAGGCACTAACGAGGCACTAACGGACGGCCGACGAATTTTCGTTAGTGCTTTCAGTGGACTGCTAACTTCACGGTCGATTTTTTGAAAGCTCAATTTCTCAAAAACGGTTAGGGTGGCTACAAATTTTAATGAAGCACTAACAGGCACTAACGAGGCACTAACGGATGGCCGACTAATTTTCGTTAGTGCTTTCAGTGGACTGCTAACTTCACGCTTATTTTTTTGATTGCTCAATATCTCAAAAACGGTTAGGGTGGCTTCAAATTTTAATGAAGCACTAACAGGCACTAACGAGGCACTAACGGATGGCCGACGAATTTTCGTTAGTGCTTTCAGTGGACTGCTAACTTCACGGTCGATTTTTTTAAAGCTCAATTTCTCAAAAACGGTTAGGGTGGCTACAAATTTTAATGAAGCACTAACAGGCACTAACGAGGCACTAACGGATGGCCGACGAATTTTCGTTAGTGCTTTCAGTGGACTGCTAACTTCACGCTTATTTTTTTGATTGCTCAATATCTCAAAAACGGTTAGGGTGGCTTCAAATTTTAATGAAGCACTAACAGGCACTAACGAGGCACTAACGGATGGCCGACGAATTTTCGTTAGTGCTTTCAGTGGACTGCTAACTTCACGGTCGATTTTTTGAAAGCTCAATTTCTCAAAAACAGTTAGGGTGGCTACAAATTTTAATGAAGCACTAACAGGCACTAACGAGGCACTAACGGATGGCCGACGAATTTTCGTTAGTGCTTTCAGTGGACTGCTAACTTCACGCTTATTTTTTTGAATGCTCAATATCTCAAAAACGGTTAGGGTGGCTACAAATTTTAATGAAGCACTAACAGGCACTAACGAGGCACTAACGGATGGCTGACGAATTTTCGTTAGTGCTTCCAACGAAGCGTGAAGTTAGCAGTCCATTTTGAATTGCTTTTTTTTCGAAAACGTTTAGGGTGGCTACGATTTTTTATGAAGCACTAACAGGCACTAACGAAGCACTAACGGATGGCCGACGAATTTTCGTTAGTGCTTCCAGTGGACTGCTAACTTCACGGAGCCGATAAATGTATTCAGTTAAATGGAGATTATGTTGAAAAACTACATTGTAATATTGACGAAAATTAACAAAATAATAAAAATTATAGCTAAATTCCCAGAACTTTGGAAACATCCCTCGTAATATATAAACTGATCTATTCTTTACCAACCTCTAGGTTTATAGCTGATTTAAGGTAAGTAAAACCTGGTTTAATAAAAATTGATCTACAAAAATGTTATTTCTATATATAAAGCATGAAACAATAGAATTTATATCTACATATGTAGATAAATAAAACCTTGCCATGGTAAAAGTCTATTAATTTTAAAGTCTCTTTTGTTGTATTTTCCCTACATATGAAAATTTGATTAAGCCTTCTTTTCATTTGAGTTTTCAACGTTTATAAAATATGCATGTAAACGTAGTGAGAGTTCGCCAAGAGAATAGCAGTGTGCGTACTGGTCCATTGCAACAAAGTCGATGGATTTATATAATGTAAACCGAATATACTACTCCTTTGAAAATAGAAATATACTACACTTCGTTAAGAGAAATAAAATTTGTTTTTGGTTATTAGTTCCTTTATATGTGCTAATTTTGCCACATCATTTCACAGCTATCCAAAATTTCGTTTCCATTTTCTAAATTCTGTTTTGATCTGGGTTTTTTAGTACCCAATATTCGCTAGTGCATGTCAAAATAGGAACTATAATTGATATATAAAAATATGTTTAAGTGAATCATTAAAAATAGTTGTAGAATTCAGTATATGGTTTTCTTTTCACCTTTTTTATACAATTTATTACCGACCGTCAACATATGTAAGGGAGGTATTGTAATCATACCGATTTTGACATTTCGAGGTTTCGATGGATCTCCACGAATTGAGGTCCCTACATAACGTTTTGACTATTTTTAGCATGATGTTTGTTGGTCTGTCTGCCTGTCTGTCTGTCGGTCTGTGTACACGTGCAGAGCAAATTCGGCTATAAGTATTTTTATGAAACTTCACATTTAAGCTTTTGACATCAATGGCACGAGTTGATCTACTTTTGGTAAAAATCGGTAAACTATAAATGGGAGTTTACTCGTGTCGGTTTTAAGATTTTTGCGAATATTTCACAACAGAGAAATATTTCGAAAAAATTTATTTGACAAAAGTTGCTATAAAAGCACTGACAACTTTTATTTGAGACATTTATTTATTTATTTATTTATTTATTAATTTTTTATTTTTTTGTATGTATGCAGGTACGTTTCCATGGTTATCTTAAATTATAAATACACATTATGAAATTGTGAACGTAATATAATACGTCTTTTACAATAATAACTACTCTGCTGCTAGAATGTATTTTATACAAATACTTTGTGATGGCGGTCGGTTCTGTGGTGGCCACAGCTGTTTTTTTTTATTTGTCTCTAGGAATGTAATTATTTTCCTAAGGCAGTGGCGCACCCAGGAATTTTTGATGGTGGGGCCCGGAAGAAAAAAAAAGTTTTTCGCTTTTGATACCGAAGTGATGACCTAAAAAAAAGTACCTCACTTGTAAAATACAAGTGGTGACCAAAAAAAAGGTCCTCATCTCTTTTTAAATACATATATTTATCTAAGAAAAAGTGATAAAAAATAAAAAATTTGGTATTTCCCTCCCCCCTGGGTGCGCCACGCTCCTAAGGAATACTAAAGCTGCGTTCAGTGCTCTAAAATTAATCGACTATGCACTGTACGTTGTTGATAAATTTAGTAGACAGTTTTAATCTTTAATGACAGCGTTCACAGCTATGAAATTGAATGCATAACGAATGTTGTGACAAACCAACTACGCTGGAATAATTTTTACTAACCCGCCATCAGCGAGATCGTGATTTCTTACTAAATTTTAATAACAAAATTATAACCGCAATAACAGCAATTATTTTTCGTTTCATGATGTCTGAATTGATGAAATTTGGGCGACAGTATTTTTTCGTCTCATTAAAACAACGCAGTAACTATAAGTTTTGAAAACAATCGACAGTCGACAACGCATAATCTATTAAATTTAAAGATGTGTACGATCGCTTGCGTTACCATATGACAAACTTGGTAGTGACAATCAACAGTGAACAATTCATAGCATATAGTCTATTAATTTTAGGTCTGTGAACGTAGCTTTAGTGTACTGCGTAGTTTACAAATATCATAGTTTGGAATGCACCGCTCTAAACTATGAAATTCAGTATTTTATACGCTTTGTTTGTAATATGTTGGCAAACCTTGTTAAAATTGCATATGTTTAACAAACAATATTTTAGTAAATATCGAAGTAATAGTATGGAAATTTAATTATCTCTACAATCAAGCTCATGTTATTCAATAATACAAGCTATTAAGTTAGTAAAATGCTTATAGAAATTGCTGTTTAATTTGCAAGTTCAAATCGTTCTCGATCGTTTTACACGACATTTTAAAGCTCGCAGTAATCGCTACAGCAATTTTACATAATCCTGAAACGTCACAAGTTAATACGTTAGCCATGTTGTACTCATATGCCAGAATATATTGATAGTTTGCTCTTTGGATTACAAAGCACCACATTAAAATATATGCTATTGTTTTTAAGTATAATACCATTAATTTTCGTGTAGATATTTTTATAATTAAATCTTTCTGTACTACTGTTTCAATATATTATCGTAAATCACAAAGTTCTGTTAGAAAAACTAGGAAAAAAATGGTCTAAAAAATTGGTTCGTCTCGTATCTAAATAGTAGGCAACAATATATAGTAATTGGAGATTCAAAGTCGTCATTTATTTGTAATACAAGGAGTTTCGCAAGGAAGTGTGTTAGGGCCAATTCTTTACATGCCACATGTTAATGACGTTGTGGGAGACGCTCTGAGTTCGAAACTGATGGCCTTTGCGGATGACACCATAGTAATGAGTTCCGACTCAGATTTTAGTACCCTTGTATCGAAAGTAAATGGAAACAAGTTACTGAATAATTAGCAACTTCAAATGTACAATATTAAATTATGAAAAATGTAGTTTCATAAAATTTGTAAAAATAATACCTACCTATGAGGCTAGCCAATTAATTGAAAATAAAAAATCTATTAAAAAATATACAACGGTTAAATTGTTAGGAATTTATTTGGATGAACAGTTTACATGGGATACATATATAGTCTATATAAAACAATGTCCCAAGAGTGTTGAAAAACTAAATTACTAGCAAAATTATGCAGTCAAGTAGTACGGACATATTATAACGTATACTCAGTGTTGTCATATGGTTTATTATGCTGGGGTACAAGTTCCGAACTCATTAGATGACTGTAAAAACGCATTCTTCGTAATATGGTTGGATGCAGTAATAAAGAGTCATGTGTTACAGTTTTTAAAAACTTACATTTCTTGACATTTCCATGTATGTATATTGGAAGTGAATCTTAGACACTTGCACAAAAACAATAACGACGGCTGAGAATCTTTGAATTTAAGATTCTACGGAAAATTTTCGGTTCTGTCCAAGAGGATGGAATATGGAGAATCAGAAGAAATGATGAGCTGCGCGAATCGCTGAATCGGACACGTCATCAGAATGTCCAACAACATGCCAGTGAGACGATTATTCGATAGCGTTCCAGGTTCAAACAGACCAAGAGGAAAACCTCGAATAAGATGGGTGGACTATGTGCACAAAGACCTACAAAGAATCGATGCCCATAATTGGAGAAGATTAGCGCGTGACCGCGGAAGATGGAAGAAGTTTGTGTAGGTGGAAATACTTTTTAAGGGTTGTAAAAGTCAATTGATTGATTGATTGACCATGTATGTATGTCTATCAAGCTTACATGTATGTAAGACAAAACTTGTCAGGTTTAGACTTACATATATATAATACAAGAAATAAAAATATTTTAGAAATACCTTTAGTGAAATACGCCAAAACGGCTGACAATCCAACTAGAGTGTCGAGAAGAATGTATAATGAACTACCACAATACATACAAGATTATAAACTAATCCAATATTTTAAAAAAATCTGGCAGATTATTTAGTAGAAAAATGCTATTTCAGGTAGAACTCTATATAGGCCCCAGTTTCGGTCCTAGGAGAATCGGTGTAAACAGAACTGGCGTAAAATGAACCTAATTTACAGTGAGGGTATAGCTTTAGGTTACAAGTAAATAAACAATAGATATAAATGATATCTGTAACGCTATTTTATATGACTTAGTACTCGTTGACGCGAACATAGCGTTAACTTCTGTAGTTTGCTGAGCATATTGTTTGATTTTATCTGCATTTTTCATAATGGTAGTAACAGTTGAAAGCGGGAAATTCATTATCCTGCAGACATCGGGACATTTTCCTTCACTTTTCATTCGTCTAATAACTTCCATCTTCTTGTCAAGGGAGATTCCAGCCATTTTAGGTTCATTTTGAGTTAACATTTCCTTTCTCCTCTTCTCAGGCATGGTATTTGTTTTACTGTAACCTTTTGTATAGTAGGTTGCAAAAAAACAGCTGTTTATTCGTAGATATTCGCCAGACGTGTGGAAGGATACTTAAACGCAATGATATTTGAGCTCTGTCCAGTCCAATTGTCCCGGTATTTTTTCCCGATCAGATCGGGGAATCCCAGGCGTACGATTGTTAACTCAGCGCAGGCGTAAAAGTGAATCGGTGTACACTGTTGCCAACTTGGCGCTTTTAGCACTAATATTGGTGTTTTTTTTTTACCAGGTATTGCGCTCTTTTAGTTTAATTTGCGCGGTCGCTCAATAACGGTGTTTTTCTTTATAATCTGGCGCGTTTTATAGTGCTTTTTTATATATGAAATTTAGTTGTATAAAATAACTATACTTGTAAAATACAAATAAAGTCTGTTTCTTTGGTTTAGGCGGAACTAGATTTTCAATTCTAGTTACATTTACAGATTAAGTGAGGCTTTTGATAATTTGGTTTTAACTTTGATAATTTGGAACTTGCTTCAAACCATTAAAGAAGAGCTTATGACAACTTACAAGAATGAAAATTTCAGCAAATCTGCAGGTTTCAAACTGCACCGTACAAAATGAACACAAATTAGAACAAATGTTATAGGGCAACATTTTAAAAAAACGTTAATCAGAAGATTTCTGGTCAGAAGTAAGTTTACAGAGATGCAGCTGGAATAAATCCTTTTAAAGAACTGACTGAACTTGTGAAATATGCTTTATCACTACCCCATTCGAATGCTGATGTCAAAAGACTTTTTAGTAAAATGAATATCGTAAAAAATAAATTAAGGGATAAACTGATAGATAAAACTACAAACGCAATATTACATATAAGATATGGGCTTAAAAGGCATAATTCGTGCTGTGATACATATGATCTACCACCAGATATATTAAAATTAATTGACACTAACAAAACTTATGAAGAAGAGGACTGTATTGAAATCGATATTTAATTTATTCCTCAAGAAGATTCTGCACCAATACTTTAAGGAAATCACTGTATTTGTAAATAATTCATAAGTAGTAATGAATTTAAAAAAAAAAAATAGTTATCACGTAATCAACATGTAAAATCTGTCTGATTATTAAATATGTTATAAAATCGCGCCAATGCAATTTTTACCTTTATTATGCAATTGATCAAAATCAAACAAAAATACTAGTAAGGATGATATACATATATTATTAGTTGTTGCTTCTGTTGTATTATTATTTTTTAATTCGTGATTTCCTTGGGCATACAGTGCAGAATCCTCTTAAAACCAAAGAATTATATTTATTGGCGTATATCGAGTTCTACCTGTATAATGTACGGATACTTTGTCTAGGGAGACTAAGCGACAAAAAAAGTCATTGAAAGATGCGATGGGCCCCTAAATTATGTGCCCCCTTCTGCAGTTGCAGGCTTAGGGGAGCCATAGTTACGCCACTGGTTGCAAAACCCTGCCTTAAACGTTGATAAATGATTTATATCGTCCACCTCACGGTACAAAAGTAGGCAATAACTCAATATTATTCAATTAGCCCTAATATCAAAATCAAAACAAAATCATATTATGATTTGAAAATGTTTAATTAAATTTAATTTAAAATCTCAATTAGGCAGAAGATAGATTATTTTTTAATTTATCCTAAGCATTAAGTAATTGTATAATTACTCAAATTATGTATGTCATGAATCAAACTTCAATGCTGGGTATAATAAAAATTCAGTTGGATCAAATTCTATTTAGTGTGTAATGGTTATGCAACCAGCTTCTCATCTGTGAATTGCATGCACATCTAGAATTTCAATCCAGGGGCATTATCCCATTGAGATGTAACGTAATACAGGATTGTAAACAGACAGGAGAAGATTGTACCTAAGTGAGGACGTGTGTTGGCAACACTATCAAACGGCTATCACTCACTCGCCAAAATAAGAAGTAGCGAGAATTCTAAACAGTTGTTTCGTGATTTTAGAAATGTACAAATAAGTAACAATTTGTTTTAATGAAAAAAAGGGAAGGTTTTTGCTTTTAATGCAACATAAAACACAAGTAACTTTTTACATTTATATCAGATTACATATCTATAGTCTTCTTCTTCTTCTATGATATCTATAGTCCGTCTCTTTAATTTAAGCGGAATTGTATTTTTAAAATTAGTAACTTTTGACGTTTAAGTGAGGTTTTTGATCATTTTGTTTAGCAAAAGCACTCTTCAATCGTTAAAAAGTCCGCTCATAACAACCTTGGAAATAAAAATTACAGTTAGTTCCGCTTAAACGTTTAGAATAGCCTATAATTAAGAAACTATGGGCCGAGATTTCCAGTTCTCAATAAACTAGTTAATAGTTATCAGACAATTAATTTATTTACGATGCTTATAAATTTATTGGTGATTTCCAAGTTAAAAAATCCTTCTATATTGTTTTGAATTTTGTAAGGACAAATCAAATCTGGTTATTTTGGTTATTTTATATTGTATTATTGAATTTAAATGTCATTAAAAAATCCCTTATATTATAAAATAGACCTTAGATTTTTTTGTTATGATCATTAAAATTAAGATATACATTTTTTTATGTCAAATTATTTGACATATTTATAATGTGACATTATAAATTAATTTTGTAATGCCTACGTGACATACATTATCAAAGGTGTAAACTGTTGAAATCAAAATTTCTTCTTAGTGTGTTTTTACAAAAGTTAAAACAGATTGTAGCGTGTTTTTTTGTTCAAGTGGAACTAGATTTCCCTCAATTCTAGTAACTTTTACCTATTAAGTGAGGCTTTTGATCATCCTTGTAATTACAGTAATTTCTAGCGGAGGATTGATCATTGCATAATTGCCGATGGGCGCCATCTTGAAGATATTATTTTTCACAGTTGATTTCTTACCAAATGGCGTATATTGACGTGTATTTTGCGGCAAGTCATTCAAAAAACAGAAATACATGAAGAACTCAGTATTGAATGTATCAAAGACTACGTATTCAAGAGGACAGAAAATTTCTTTACTAAGTGTCTCGCTAATCACAACCCTTTAATTCAAAAAATAGGAAATTATGAAAAAGACAAACTGCCATTCAAGAAATACCATACAAACATAAATTAACTAAACACATACTATTTTTAAATTAAAGTCAACTATTATCATTTAAGTTTTGATTCTGTTATATAGGTTTTACACTGTATTTTTCTTATGTTTAACACTATAATGTAAAAATATAAAAAAAAATGAATATTATTTTTTAAATCTGTACATGTAAGGAAGTTTAAGTTAATGATATAATACCAGGTCTACAAGTATGAAATACGGATTTTTTTCAAACTTGCCGCGCAATCAGAATGTATAGTTTAAAGTTTCAACACATACGGCGTTTTGTTAAGTTATCATTAAGTGTCAAATGTGTATAGGTTAGAATTTGAAAAGTGATCATATAGTTTTGTTTTACTGTGTTAAAAATGTCAAATTTTGTGCCAAATAAAGAGCATCCGCGGACAGTACTACTGTTTTGTTTTCATTTGAAAAAAACTGCTGCTGAATCATACCGACTGCTTCGAGAAGCTTATAGTGAATATGTTCCATCGCAAAATACGTGTGAACGATGGTTTCGGCGTTTCAAAAGTGGTCAGTTTGATGTTACAGACAAAGAACATGGAAAACCTCCAAAAAAATATGAATATACAAAATTGGAAACGTTGCTACAGGAAGACGATAGTCAATCACAAAAACAACTAGCAGAGCAGTTAAGTGTTAGTCAACAAGCTGTTTCCAATCGCCTACGAGAGATGGGTAAGATCCAGAAAGTCGGCAGATGGGTTTTACATGCATTGAATGAGAGGCAGATGGAAAAACGCAAAAACACTTTTGAAATTTTGCTTGCACGATACAAAAGAAAGTCTTTTTTGCATCGTATCATTACTGGCGATGAAAAATGGATTTATTTTGAAAATCCCAAACGCAAAAAATAATGGGTGAACCCAGGCTCACCATCCACATCAACTGCAAGACCGAATAGCTTTGGCAAAAAGACAATGCTCTGTACTTGGTGGGACCAAAAGGGTGTGGTCTATTATGAATTGTTAAAACCTGGTGAAACAGTTAATACTTAACGCTACCAACAACAACTGATCGAATTGAACCATTTGCTGCTCATAAAACGACCAGAATACGAAAGAAGACAGCACAAGGTAATCTTTCTTCACGGTAACGCTCCATCACTAAGGCAAAAGCAGTTTGCAACACATTGGAGGCACTCAAGTGGGAAGAGTTACCCCATGCCGCTTACTCACCAGACTTGGCCCCTTCAGATTACCACTTGTTCGTATCGATGGGTCACGCACTTGCCGAGCAGAACTTTTGTTCATATTAAAATGTGAAGAATGGCTAGATGAATGGTTTGCGGGGAAAGGGGAAGAGTTCTACTGCGAGGTATTCACAAATTGCCTGAAAGATAGGAAAAATGTATAACTTCTAATGGAGCATACTTTGAATAAATAAACTTTTACTGTTCTTTTGAGATGAATGTGTTTTATTTAAAAAAAAATCCGCATTTCATACTTGGTATTATTTCGATACTTAACTATTGACAAATTTTGTTAACTAGTTGTAGCTTTTGTTAAATAAATGGTTTTATAAAAAAAAAAAAAATCAAAAAACACAAGATTCCCGTGTGTCACCCTGCATATCACATTTACAAATGTTCAAAATATTCTAAAAACTGCTGTCTAAAATTTATAAATTCATCCAAACAGATGGTCGATTTCGCCAAAATACATCAAATATATATATAAAAACATAAAAGTTACCATTATATAAAAAATTTGCATAAGCAGTATAAAATTATACTGTTTTTCAATTAATTTTATATTAATTAAAACTGAAATATTAACAAATCTTGCGAACTCATTTTAGGTTATACTTTAGTAAGCACTTCATATTGCATATAAGTTATTAGGCAAATAAGCCTTCTTATTAAAAACTTAATAACTATTTCGAGGTGGAACACACGGGGAAAAAATACGTTATTAACAAATTTGTTAGACAGTTTATTAACAGCTGGAACTTTCTTCCCTATGGCATAGAAAAATAAGGTGAAATTGGAAGGGTTGTGGCCCATTAACATTTAAGAGATAGTTTATGTTATTTGAAGCGTCTTTCTCTTAGTCAAATGTACAAAATAAAATCATTAAATTAATCATAAACGTATTTTGTAAAATTAATAACTTTTTATAGCGTTTTGCTACTGTTACTTCCGGGGTAACGCAGGGCTCACATTTAGGCCCTTTAATTTTTTACATTTTTAAGGTTTTGTAGGTATGACCAAAAAACCCTTATACCGTCATTTTGTCGTCTGTCTGTCTACCTGTCTGTCTGTCTGTCTGTCTGTCTGTCAGTCTGTCTGTCTGTCTGTCTGTCTGTCTGTCTGTCTGTCTGTCTGTCTATACTAGAGAGTTGAAATTTGGCATGCTTCTACAATTCTTAGACCCGCACATAGGACAAATACTAAAACATCTAAGAAATATATCCCCCTAAAAATATAAATAAATATACAAAAATACTCGTAAAAAAAAAAAATATATATTTTTTTTTACAATTCTATGTAGGGTATCAAATGAAAGCCCTTGGTACGTGGATTAACGATCACAATTTTATTTTTGCAAAATAAATTATTTTGATGCGATTTTTGCCAAAATTGTGCAAAATAAAAAATTGTCCCACACCCTGTAGCCCAGATGGTTTAAACTAAAAATCTGAAAAAATTCTAAGTAATATACATTGGTGTGAACCGGAATAGTACAACAGATATTTTTCATCAGATTATGTTTTCGGAAAATAACGCATTTTTTGTATTTTTAACTAAAATATGTAAAATATTTAATCCCCTATTTAACACAGCAAACGAGTCAACATCCGTAGTCCAGTGGTAACGATCTCGCTTCGTAAGTTGCAAACTGCTGTTCGAATCCCGTCAATTTTATTTTTTCTGTTTTTTTTTTGTATTTTTATTTCGTTTAAATTATTTTGTCAAAATTCTAGTTATATTTTGGCAAATGTTGCATTTAATTTTTAAAAGACTAAATTTAATTACCAGTGGGAAGTGTTTAAATTATAATTTAATTCTACGTTTGAATGTATACAAAATCAGGGTCAAACCCGGACAGGTGGCAACACTGAGTCTACTTGTTTTGTGCCTGGAGAACCCAAAAGGAACTGGTTCTTCGACATCGACCGCCCAATAAGTGCTTCGGTCGCAACACTGACGTTATGTGTTATTTGCATTATTGTAAAGCAACCCAAAATATAAACGTCCATTAGTCCAATAATGTAACAATTTAAGAGTAAACTGTAGAAATTATCTAATTTAATTATGTATTTTCTAGCAAAAGATAAATTTTCAATTCCCGCAAAATAACTGGAAAAACTTGCAGTATGAATACAAATTTTTAACTTTTCCACTTTACATGTAGTAATGCCACTAATTGTGAAAAGAGTTTAAAACTATTTAGTATTCATAGTTGATGCACATATGCGTTTTATAATATAGAAGCATATTTGAAAGTACCCGATGTTCAGAATATAAACTGTGTGAGTATTCTTACAACATCGGTAACCGGTAAGTTTCTCCACGGAAGCTTTACGGTTAGTTTATGGTAATGGTTATATATGGTTGTGATCTTTCGAGTTTGTTATAGCCACAGTTACAGTGACGTACGGACAGAAAATCTTTCGAGATCCGTCTGTGGTAGGAACAACTTGAAATTTAATTTTCTTCATCTGATGTTTTTGTCTACAGTTCCATTTAGTCTTCATACATAGACAGATAGATTCTTTAAAAATTCATATCAAAGGAAAACATTGATGTGAAGTGTGAATTTTCACACATTCCAGAGTTTCGCAGGTATATAATAAATGAAGGCATGCCGCCTTCATTTATTATATACCTATATATGGCATGCTGAGTGTGTAGAACAAATTTTGCTTTGTAGTAATCACGGAAAAATTAACGATATTTTTAAAATAATTTATCGTCTGTTAATCTAAGAGCTTTAAAAACAAATTTTATGTTAAAATATTTTTTTGTTAATTTTAATTCGAATACCTAATACCATTATTTAGGTTTCTAAATATGTGCAGTATTTTTTTTATACAGCAAGGTTCATTAAGATTTTGAAAATTGCGCCTGTTGCTTCCATTGGTTGTTTTAAGTCATATGCTCCGCCCTCTGGTTTCGTATACATGACACATAGAATAAAAATATAATTCCAACCATTCCAACTGGTTATTAAATTTATGCTCTTAAAAATTAAATGCGACATTTGCCAAAATATAACTAGAATTTGGACAAAATAATTTAAACAAAATAAAAATTGAAAAAAAGACAAAAAATAAAATTGTCCTCTGCCCGAGAGCGAACCCTAGTTTGCTGCGTAGCAAGCGAGCAAGTTAACCATTAGACCAGGATACGCGTTCTAATATAGTGTGTTACATAACTATAACTTTTGTACATCGTCAACCAAAAAAACACAAAAAATGCGTTATTTTCCGAAAACATAATCTGATCAAAAATTCCTGTTATACTATTCCGGTGCACACCAATGTACATTACTTAGATTTTTTTCAGGTTTTTGGTTAAACCATGTGGGCTGCAGGGTGTGGGACATTTTTTTTTTTTTGCACAATTTTGACAAAAATCGTGTCAAAATAATTTATTTTGATCGTTAATCCACGTTAGTACGTGGGCTTTCATTTGACACCCTACTCAGAATTTAAAAAAATATATTTAGTTTTTTTCGATGAGAACATATTTTTAGGGGGATATGATTTATAGATGTTTTACTAATTTTCCTATGTGCGGGTCAAAGAGTTATATAAGCGTACCAAATTTCAACTCTCTAGGTTTAGCCGTTTGGCTACAATTTTCACCAAACAGACAGACAGACAGACAGACAGAGATACAGACAGACAGGTAGGCAGGCAGACAGACAGACAGACAGACAGACAGACAGAAAGACAGACAGACAGACAGACGACAAAATGACGGTATAAGGTTTTTTTTGTCATACCTAAAAAACCCTAAAAATATTTTAAATGATGATGAGGTGATAAGGACAAATACAAATATCCCTGCGCTGACCGAGATTCCAACTTGGGTTCTCTTGCACTTGAAGCCTATGAAAGGTTTCGCAGGAAGACCAAAATGTACATCTAATATTACAAATACAACATTGAAGGAAAGTTTCAGTGTGATTATTTAACAAAAGCATAGTTATATGACACATATTTTCAAACGATCCCTTTTTAAAGTGTTTGTGACGACTCTGGATGAATATAATATTGTGTTTCTTCTTCTCTGTAACGTGCAGCTATTTTAATATTTTAAAATAGTTTTTATATGAAATGTTAGCTGCCGTTTAAGCGAGAAATCGTTTGCAGTTTTTAGCCATTATAAATCAAATAATGTAGAACTACTTCTTAGATCCATTAAGTATAATATTTTTCTAAAGTTATATCGTGGAAATGTGCGACTTACGATATATAAATGCTCCCCAGCGGATAATGTCACAATTCTTCATTTTACAGTTATTATCAAATAAAAACTGAACAAATAAAACTTTTATACTTGATATTATGTTTAAATTTAACGTTAAATAAATAAAAGTTAACGGTTTTCTTTTATTTACACTATTTCAGGAAATAAACATAAGTTTACGGTTTAAAAATTCTTCCTCGTTTTCTCTTCTTGGTTACTGTAAGCAGAATTGACGCATGACTCATATTGGCATCTGACACTACCGATAGAGGCGCTACTGCATTCACATCATGGCTGACTTTGGTAGGATATTTTTGACAGGTTCAATGGTATCTTCATGTGATATTTATTGAAACACACGGGAACACACTCTAAAATGGTCTTTAACTGTCTTTCCACTTCTAAGAACATATTAACATGCTTGTCACAAACTCGACTATCCTACAACCGTCAGTTTCTCAAAATCTCACTAGAGGCGCTTCAGTTATCAGTTGACAATACGTATACGTTGTCAGTTGACAATACGTATATCCTCCATCTTGTTCAATTAAGTTCCCAATTCAACTATGTAGGCATTTTTTATACCAATAATTAATATATTTTGTGAGTTCTTTCCACAAGTCGACTAAAGCTCAGTTATACGAGATGTGAGCAAAAAATTCATACAATTTTTATTTGTTTGGTAAACGTTCATTTAGGTGGTACATATTCCATTGACAGCTATAGGTACGGGCCATGTTGGAATTTTATTTTATTTAAGTAAGACACCTTTTGATGAGCTTGGAGATTTTATGATGTCGGAATGCAACGATCAACGAATTTGTATCAAATTCTGAGTAAAAAATTAAATTAAGTCATGCAATTCGTAAAAAACGTCCAGCTTTCTTAAGAGAAAAATTGTCGAAATTGTATCACGACAATGCACCAGCGTACATTTCATTGCGGAAAATATTTAGGAGCCCAACGATCCTCTAATTATCTTTTTTTTTGTCGATTTGTCTCACTAGATAGTTGGCAAACCTTGCAAAAAATTTAAGTGAAGTGTGAATTTTCACACATTTCAGGGTTTTGCAGGTATTTAATAGGTGTAAGAAGTCAACATAGTACTGGATGTCTAGGTATATTTATCACATCAAAATCAACAGTTTTTTTGATAATCAGTTTTATTCGTTATTTGAAAATTTTTTTTTAAACAAATTTAAATAATTTGCCAAATATCCCAGCGTTTTTTTCTGCATTTGCTTCGTGTTCAAGTCTTAATTAGATTAATAATAAATATTTTACAGTGTAGAGTGTAGTGTGGTGTGAGTTACTCAGTTCGCAACTATTAAAAAATTATATTATTTTTTTAATATTTTGAATTCCAAAATTACACGCACTATCTTAGCTATAAATACAAAAAATCCATAACATTATTAGCCATAATTTAACCATGAATTAAAAAAATAATATTTCTTTTCAAAAACACCATCTGAACAAAAATTCCTCTCGTACGTTTCCGGCTCAAATCAATATACATTACCTATAATTTTTTCAGATTTTTGGTTTAACCCTTTTTGGTAAAAGGTTGCGGGATAAGAACTTGCAAATTTTTGGCTAAATTCGTGTTAAGAAAAACGAATTTCAAAAAACTATCTCTCGTTCCGTAATCTACGTCTTACTAGATTTCTTTTAATACCACAAAATAAATTAAAAAAAAAAAATTTAAACGACTAAAAAATCGACATTTTTCGAAAAATATGTCTGATCAAAAATTCCTGTAGAATTATTTCGGTTCCCATCAATGTTCATTACGGAGATTTTTTAAATTTTTAGATCAATACCTTTGGGAGATAAGGTGGGGGACAAAAGTTTTTTGACATATTTTTGGCAAGAATCTAATAAAAAATATGATTTTTCAAAAATAAAAATTTGTCTGTTGATCCACGCTTTAAGAGGTTTCATTTGGTATACCACTCAAAATTAAAAAAAAAATATTTATTGTTTTATAAATACATATTTGTCTATATTTATCCCGCGCAATATATTTTTGAACTCTCTATAGTTTCCTATATGTGGGTCAAAAAGTTGTACAAGTATGCCAAATTTCAACTTTCTATGTTCAGCCATTTGGCTACAATTTCTACCGTACAGACAGACAGACACACACACGAGTGACGTTATAAGGGGTTTTTGGTGGTCATACCTACAAAACCCTAAAAATGTTGGATATCATTCGCTTGTAACTAAGAAAAAGATATCATGTATGTTTTATCTTGGATACATAGATTGTATTTTGTTATTTAGAATCAGTTATAATAAATAAAGTTAGTTAGTTAGTTAGTTAAATTTTTTGGCGCACAGCAACAAAGGCTATTTGCGCCTAACGCAGCCCATTTAAATGACAACACTACATATTAAAAACAATAAATTAAACAATCAATAAATAGATAAAACCAATAAAATTACGCATACTCAATAAAAAAAATCTTGCACAGACAAACACAAATAAATAAGATAAAAAGGTCTGTTCGAAAATTTGAACAGACTCAGGGTGATGGTAAAAGGCTGTAAAGGGGCCAATTACCATCGAATATCACAGTTTAAAAACAGAACACATTAAAAAAAAGGTGCAAGACTTCACACATAAAACAGTAAGTTCGATTCTCTCAGGAAGAGTATCAGCCTGTCCATGAGTACCCGGTCGTCACCTAAGGCAACTGACAGGTCATAGCAGAGGCCTAACCTCTCCCTGAACTGTACGCATTCAGTTAGAAGGTGTAACACAGACAAATCTGTGTTACACGTCTCACAGATAGGGGACTCTTCACCTCGAAGGAGGTGTCCATGGGTTCACCAACAGTGACCTATACGAATATAATAAATAAAGTAAAAAGTATAAAAACATTCTGTCATATTACGTTATTTTAAAGGTCATGTTATTCTACTGCTTATAAAGTATTATATTAACAAAAAACGGGCCATAGGAAATTTTGCGGGGGAGCCCAAATAATTAAATTACGCCACTAGATACCAACACTGGTATCGTTAGGTACTATCGATACTACGTATCAACACCTTCAATCGATATTTACATCTTTATACACCATGAAAGATACTTAACCCTTTCACACATATATTAAATTATCCTCTTTATATTTTTTGTAGCTGAATCCCTTTTTGAAAAAAATCCATTATCTAAATGTTGTAACATATGTCTACCAAACAAAAAAATATGTCACATTTATCCAGACTTTTATAAAACGTTTTAAAAATCGCAAACAACTATTACAAAATATTAATTCAACTCTTTTGACACATAAATATGTGATGAAATAAAAAAACATGGATAAATGACCTCTCATCAAGTCTCTAACTTTTCATTGAACTCCTATATTGTAGGGCAATTCGCAGCCATTTACCGAGCGGTGGTTTTAGATCGCCTTATTACTCATTCTGATCGGTTACGTCATGTCATTTCAATAAACGGCTCTGGAATGGTGACCCGCAGATCTTAAGATTATACAGGGTCAGGAAAAAAGATGATATTGGAAATGCGGTAGGAATTTTTGAAACTAAAAAATATCTTGAAATGACATGACAGTTAATAAAAATTCCAGAATTTTTGTGGGCGAAGGTACGAAGTATATATATATAAAAAAAAAGAAAAAAAAGAACGGTGCTGATAAAATACAGGTGCTGGATTTAATATATTGAATAATTTACAGTTTTATTTGGTGAAATTCTAATATAGATAAAAGGTTCTTAAGTGAAGCATTTGGTAAAGTGTCACAAATATTTTTATTTTTTGTGTTGCCTGCATATTCAACTTTAACAATTTTCACAATATAATAGTGTGTGGAAAAGGTTGTACGGTTTGCGGACATAAATAATGCAGCTAGATCTGGCTGATCAGTTTCGAAATATTTTATTTTTTCATCAGAGCAACACAAATAAAAATAGAATTTGAAGTACAAAAGCTGATTATAAAGTTTAAAAAACATGCCTGATCAAATAACGTAAGGTAATTGTAAAGTAGTTAAAATTAGTCATGGTTTAAAACAATAAGTTGTTAGTAGATAAAAATATATCATCATCATTGGCGCGACAGCCCGAGATGAGCCTAGACCTCCTGTTTCCAGGTTTCATGGCCATATTTTTAAATTATATACATTCAGGAGTAATATGGTCAGTATTACGTCCATTTTTTAGCGTACACAGTAAGGCACTTACAGTTTATAGCCGGTGCAGAACCTGTAATTTGTATAAATATTTTTACACAAATCATTTGACATAAGCAGGAATTGAACTCTTGCTCAGTCATGATTGAAAACAATAAGGAGTTATTAGATAAAATATATATGTTTAGTTAATTATGTCCGTAGTCAATATAATTCATGAATTAATAGCATTTGGACAGGTGAAAAATGAAACAAGTTTATTTAACTAGACTAACGTTTCGATTTTATTAAAATATTCATCAGAGCTAAAAAATTATAAATATAAAATACAGGCTATTCCAAACGTTTAGGCGGAACTAAATGGGAATTTCTTTTTTTTAGGTTGTCAGGAGATGGGACCTTGCTTAGGTTATTTCATCTTTGACGTTTGGTATGTGAACATTTAAAATTCCAACAGTGAAACCATGGAAACGAATGACTTTTTACCTATTTTAATGCCAAAAAAATAAATAAATGGAATTTTTTTATTAAGAATGACACAAAAAAATCAAAATATAAAGAAAATGACAATTTAAAATGATTACCTTAACCAAAAAATATTTATTGTAAGTATGATTTACAAAGCTTAAACAAAACGGCCAAAAAGATTGATTCAAACGATGAAAGTACCTAAATTGTAAAATCTAGTTCCGCCTAAACGTTTGAAATAGCCTATAGTAACATAATAATGCATAATTGATTACTCCATATAGAATACATTTAAAAAGTACAGAGGAATGAAGATTTATACTAAGTACCTATACATAATTATTAATTTCTTATTGATTACAAATTGTTTAGGAGTTTAAAAAGTTTCGCAATATTGTATGAAATGTTATCAATGTATGTTAAATTATTTTGTATGGAATTTCTGTGGTTATTGTAAAATGTACTATTAATGAGGTTTCTAGGGAAATTATTATTCACTGATTGGACAGTAGCTTTTTTAAAATTTAGGTTGTGAAATTTCGGGTCACTTAAATTCAAAATTCTATGTGTCTAGAATTTTATTATCTCGTTTTTTTGTTTGTAGGGGTGTTGAATAAGAAATTTATGGAGCGACCTAAGGGTTTGGTATATCAATTGGTTTATTTTTCATTTGTCCGATCCTATTAGTTCATCAAATATAAAAATAAATGTAATATAAAAGTTAAAAAATAAATAAACAATAAATAGACAAAAATAATGATATTTTTCGTGAATATGGATCGCCGTAAATAGGGTGTGATGGAGACTCTAATACTTAAACAAAAGAAATTAGAAAATTAGTAAAGGGAACCTGCAGAGACCTGATAGGGGATGAACAATAGGGTCAATGACTTCTATTTATACTACCATCTATTAGGATATTATGGCAGGTATATCTTGGAATCAAATAAGATTGCCGAGTTGAGGTTTGTTTTGCAACTAATACTAGTAAAAAAAAAATTTTTTTTCTGTACGAAACTTCTATTAAACGAACATTACATTATATAACTAAATCAAAAGGTATTGGGAATAAGAATATTTTACACAATTACTGTAAAGAGTTCGTAAAGATGGTTAATAAACAGTGATAATTGTGATACTGTAACGAATCGGTCAGTTCGCTGGGATAAAGAACCAACCCTCACAAATCATCAGCACGAGAATTTCGTAGAAAATAGATTACAATCATTTTTATGCATTAGTACAAGGGGAATTTAAAGAATACATTTTAGATATTCAGATAATCAGATAAAAATTAGGATTTTTACTTCAAAACACGTATTTTTAGGAATATATGTTTTGATGGTTCATTGTTCGAGAGGACTGTTATTCAAAGTTATTGCCTAATAACTTTGAACAGCTTCCTCCTGATCAAAGATAAAACCTTTTGTTTTTCTTGGAAATACTACCAAAATGCTTATTTAAACCCCTAGCTCTCTGGAGAAGGGATCAGAACGTATTCGGCTGGGTTAACTTAAAGATCAAACTTGTGGGGTTCTAGAGGAACTGGTTCGACATTCTGGTGTGCTACCGATTCGGGTTATTTCATATTATTTTTCAATGTTTCATAAACTCATATACTTTTGATCATTTAAAAACTAATTGTACTTTTATACTTTAATAAAACTTTAAACTTAATACTAAAACTCGTATCGTCTTATTTAACGTGTGTAACCATTCAGTCCTAAATACTTTAGTGAACATTTAAGATCCAAACTTAAATACAAGATGCCTGTTCAGTCGGTTGGTAAGTACTAATACATATCATTTAATTCACATATCGTAATGATGAACCCTGGATAACACTCACGCCTACTACCCGAACTCCTTTAGTCAGTAATCTCACTTAAGTTTGAGATTAGACCTAATATAATACCACAGGCTCGCTACCTAGTGGACAATAAATGGTACGTTATAAAGTAACGTTACCGGTTCGCTACAATACAGATTATTGTGTTCGTCTCCTGGGGTTTACATTTTCAGCACTTGCCATCCTGTGTCCGAATCTGAGTACAATGCTGAAACACCTTCATTATTTTAGTTCATTTAGCATAAAAATTTGAAAACAATTGAAAAATAATTGTATTTATTAACAGTAACTGAAATTTAACAGTGTTACACCAATATATTAGCATAAACCAACAAATATAAATTCCTGCACCAATGCGGTTAGTGATTGCAGAAATGCGTAGTACATGTAACCATAATGAAATTGCAGTTATAAATTCAACGGTTTAAAAATAAAAGTCAACAAAATAATGGCTGTTTGACCAATTAAATTTTCTAAAGTACAATGCTGCACTTTTATACAAATAAAGAACAGAAATCACTTGGTTCGTTTTAATTTATAGGACTGAGTTTTTATTTCTTGAAAACGGAAATTACTTAATTTTGCACTTTAGAAAAATTGCAATGGTAATCGTATATAAAAAAGTTAGTTAAAGAAGAATAAAAATTGAGAAAAATAAATTATAAAAGAAAAGAAGGTATAAAAAATATTACTTGACCAATGCTAGAGTTCACAGACCGACAGCAGTATTGGACAACGTGTAAAAATAAATTTCCCCTTTTACTTAACGAATCAGTGGATTCGAGAGCAAACAAAAGTATGTGACGTCATCGAAATAATTGCTCGTTAAATGGAATTGGCCTGGATATGTACCTAGACTTCAAGATGACGTATGGACAAAGAAGATCCTAGATTGGAGATTTAGAGATACCAACAGAAGCAGAGGAAGACCCCAACTAGGTGGACGGATGACGTAAATAGAGTTGCGGGAACTGGAAATCTAAAGCATAGGATCGTTCCGCATGGAAAAAGCTTGGGGAGGCCTATGTTCAGCGTGGACAAGAAAGACTGATGATTGATGATGATGATGATGTGCAAAAAGAAAAGTAAAATATTTTTAAAGATCTCAGGGAATTTAATTGAAAACTTTGTGACATTATTTATGGTAAAACTAGGTATAGGTATAAAATAAAATAATGTGTTTCTTCTTTTGCGGTGCCAACATAATGTAGCACTATGTAAGTAATACCAATATAGAAAAATAAAATTATTACAGGTACATTGTTTACTTTATAACATGGTCACACGTCTTCGTATAGGTCACTGTTGGTGGACCCATGGACACCTCCTTCGAGGTGAAGAGTCCTCTGTCTGTGAGACGTGTAACACAGATTTGTCTGTGTCTGATTTATTGTTTTTAATATGTAGTGTAGTCATTTAGATGGGCTGCGTTAGGCGCAAATAGCCTTTGTTGCTGTGCGCCAAAAATTTTAACTAACTAACTAACAACTTTATAACATAGCGACTTAAATGACCGCTGGTTGATAACGTTTGGAATTATCTCATTATTTCTTTTTCCGTACGCCTTCTTGTACACTATTGTTTTGTGGAGTCATATATTATTAGCTCTCCAGGCCTTGTAGATCCATAGCTTTTGCCACTATTGTCCTCCATAGTTTCCTATTTTGTACCTTTACTTCCCAGTTGATTACTTTAAGTGTTGCATTGTTGTCATAAGTCATTTTTCACACTATTAAACCGCTTCAGTTTAGGTCTTCCTCTCCTTTTTTTGTGCTCACTCCACCTTTAAACACTGATTTTACCACTCAATTGTCTTCCATCCACAACATATGTTCTAACCACCACAATTTTGTGCCTTTATTACACCTGTTACCTTTAGTTCGTTATATAGTTCCATAACTTCTCTGTTTGTTCATCTAAACCAAATTTCTTTCCAATATTTTTTTCCACCGAAAATTTTCTTTAAAACTTTCCTTTTATTTCCAGTTTATTTTGATACGTTTTGTTTAATATTCATAGTTCACATCCATTACTGTAGGCCTACTGAGTTAGGGTATGTTTTGTATATTCTTAATCTTACTCTTGCTGCTTTTGAAATCTTATTTGAGCTTATGATTTGCCATCCCTCCTAAACATCTACTTCCTTTCATCAATCTTGCCTCTAGTTCTGCGTTTTCTTCACCGTTATTTGTAATAGTCACTCCTAGGTAATTAAAGCTGGGTAATAACAATAAGAATAATCAGCACTGCAGGCTAAGCTGGCCCATGACTTGCTGGACGATTTTCGCCATTGCTCGCGATTCTTAGCTTTAGCTTCCCATTTCTTTATATCCAGTGTCTACAGGTCTATACGAAGGGCATTTAACCACCTGCCTTTTGACCGACCTATTCTTTTCTTTGCAATTATTCCTCCATGTAACACTAAATTCGTTACTCTGTCGTCCAGAAGACACATAAATGATCCAAGCACCTAAGCTTCCATGCTTTAATTACCCCAACAATGTTCGATTCACTATAAAGGTTCATCAGTTCTTTGTTTGTTCTACGAATCACTAACCCGTCTTTCTTTTTTCCTCCATATATTTTCCTTAAAACTTTCCTCTCCCATATCTCTACTCTATTCTTGCTATCATTGCTCAAGGTTCATAGTTCACACCCGTACAACACCGTCGGCCTTATAATCGACTTTGTTGTTTTTGCCACTTTTTTAGATACGAGGAACTTAAATAATGAACCTAAACATTTACTTCCTTTTGCTAGTCTTGTTGTTATTTCTAATTCTTCATTATTATTGTTAGATTTGACACATCCAAATAAACGAAACTGTTTACTTCCTCAAAACTGTAGTCTTCCACTTTCAGCTATGGTTTGAAAACATCTTCTTGTCTCTTGTTCTCCTCCTCTCACCAACGTTTACTTAGTCTTTGCTTCATTTATTGATAGCCCTACCTCATCTGCGGCTTCCTCTAAATATCCATCTTTCTTGTTCTGCTCATGATAGTTATATCGTCCGCATAAGCTAGACATGCTCCAGACGATAGATGGTTCCTTTGGTATAAATATTGTTACGCCTTATTGCCCATTCTTGAACAAGATTGAAAAGTAGCGATGACATACGGTCTCTTTGTTTCAAATCTCTCTTTACTGTAAAGCTTTTAGATTTCTTTCCATCTGTTGTTATTTTACAATCTGTATTTGTAAGAGTCATTTTGACTAACCTCACTAGCTTATCAGGTATTTGAAAGTTATTCAGTATTTCGTATATTTTTTCTCTTTTTATTGAGCCATATGCTTGTTTAAAGTCTATAAACAATATATGTAAAACCATATTATGTTCATAACTGTTTGATATGAATCTGAAACACAGTGCAAAGGCTTGTAAAAGGTCTTGTAAAAGGTCTGTAAAAGCTGTGTACTGAATGGAAAACGTAGTTTTTATTTACTACCTCTACGGTGAAATCCATCTTCTATTCTGTTATCTTTTTTTCTGAAGTCACTATCGGTAGATTTCGAAGTAGTGTCCGGTATTAGAAACTCTTTGAAATAATATTGACTAAAAAATTATATAATTTATTTTAAATCAAATGAAATTTAAATAATTTTACTATAATCGGTATTATGTTTTATTTCATATGCAATAATATTATCATTATTTATGATATTATTTTCATATTTCAACTAAATTTATAATCACAATTAGTTATTATTGTTCAAATATTTTGTTCATTTGTATGCAAATTTATTCATATCACAAATTTAAAAGTTATTATGTTCAATCGGTTACAAATCACAAAACTTTCAAAATAAAATTTTAAACACAACTTTCAATTTTATAATAATTTATGATTTTGTTCTCAAAGTATGTTATCATTATTCTACCTTCCTTAATAATAAAATACACTAAATTATTTATTTTCTTTGTTTTCAGGAAAAACTTTTCTTTCTCCAAGGAAAAATCTGAGGAGAAGATAATGAGAATTTAAGACTCCCATGGGCCTTCTATTCTACAGAATGGGTACAGGTGTCTTTTTCTTTTAAATGAATCGAGTTTGAAACAGTAGGATCAAATGTTTTTATTTTAATTATTTGAAGTTTTTAACATTTTACTAATAGTTAGACATACATAATTCACCATTGGCCACTTAAGTTAAGTATCAGCTCTCTCCAACGACATATTTATAAGAATAACTTCAGAAAAGGCTTTCAGTTCCTAAGACGAGAAATCGAGATCCCTGTTATTTAGAAAAACATTGCTTGATATAATTCAGTTTTGATTAATAAATTTTAATCAAGATTTTAGTTAGAGAAATATAAATCTTGCAGCTAAACTAAAATTAATATCAGATTGTATGTGTCTTTTTGCCGTGACAATATTAAATTTCAATATAACTTTGTAAACAGTGAAACTTTTGAGTTTCTGAAACAAAAACCGATTCTTGATTAAGGAGAGATTACCAGGTCGTCTAGGACGCCAGACGCCTAGAAATTATCGGGGACGGATCTAAAATACAAACGAATGCGTTTATATGTTGTTAAAGCTGGCAAATGTGCTAGCCTTATCACAGATTTGAGATATTTTGTGGGATAGGTTTGAGAATACAGACTGAATTATTGCAAAAATATTAGGGTTATGTTATCAAGAAACCACATCTAGAGGGCATTGCTAGTGCCTGGAAACACATTTAAATAGATGACTCAGAAATAATCGGTTTTATTGAATTTGAAACACAACATTTTTTCAGTAAATGTGTTTTTTTTATTAGTTGCAGATTGTTTATTAATTACTTTCCAGCAACTAAAGGGAAAAAAGTCAAATAAATGTTTAGAATTCTTATCGGCTACCAAATCGTAATATCGAACTTAATGACACGCATTAAGTACCATAATGTGATACTTTATCAACTAAACACGATAATGATTTAATTACTTTATTCAGATGTGTCAAATCTTCAAAGAAAACGTCAAAACAAACCCAAACAAGCCTACTTATTTAATAAGTTTCCAATATTAATAGTTATATTTATGCTTATATTATATAGTCGGATTGCTGATAGGTGACTGTAACATGTATGTATCAAGTAATGCATTCATATAATAATCTAGTTACCATATTTCAGCGATTTTAAAAATGTTTTTGTTATTTGTCTTAGGAGTCAGTGTCTGTTAATAATATTAATTAATAGAGCTTGCGGCCAATTATTAAATTCATAAACTTTAATTTTAAATCTGCTGGTATATTTCAATTCCGAAAAAGAGAACAATGTGCCACTTATTTCTCTATCTTGTGTCCATCAAAGAGTAGCAGCTGCCTTAAAGATTTCGGAATCAACAATTCGTAGAATTATAAAATGTAATAAATCTGAACTTCTCACTAACAAAATCACGAGAAAGCGAAGGAAATTAAAATCTGAACCAGTTTATTTTATTGATACATTGGCACAAACGTACAGTCATGAAGTACTAAGATTACCTCCTTATCACTGCCAGTTTAACCCCATTGAACTAATTTGTAATAATAAAAATAAATAATAAAAATAATTTGGTATAACAAAAAATTATCATGATAGACATATTGGTCAAAACGGATATAGTGATAACAAAGTTTTGAAATTGTGGCAAGTAGCCTGTGATCAAATTAGTTGTGAAACTTGGGCAAAATCTGTTAAAAAATCGAAAATTTAATAAATAAATGGTGGGAAAGGGAAAGGATTGTTGATGATATTAATCCAATAATAATAAATACAAGAAATGACAGCGATAGTTCAGATGACGACGATATCATGCATTACAGTGACTAATTAAAAAAATAAAATAAAAATAAACATTTAAATACAACTTGTAGCAACATATTATATGAATAAATATATTTTTACTTAATATTTTATTACTTTTTACTTAGGGGAAACATAAAAATTTAATTTAATTAAACAACAAATTATAATCCAAAATTTACGTATGTGTATGTGTAAGTTTTTCCTTATTTATAATTATTACCTTAAAATTAATAATTTTGTTTGTTTGAGTACTGCTGTGAATTTATTTTCGTACTCTAATTAGAAAAGATATCTACGAATCATGCCGTTTCTTTCTAATGCTTTGTTTTTTATTAAAATAATTTGGAACGTTAGTTGTCAACTTGCGTCACTATATGTTACTGTGGGTATGCAAATAATTATAATGATATAGGCAGAGAAAGCCATAGTATTGTATATCGAGACTTGTAGCAACGAACAGTCACCTATCAGCAATCCGACTATAGTTATATTATTTATGATGTCATTGAACGCGCCCTTGAAGGAAAGCAAGTCTGCTCTGCAGTATTATTGGACGTTGCCCAAGCCTTTGACAAGGTGTGACACGAAAGATGAGTTCCTAAATTAAACGAAATGCTTCCAAAACAGTATGTAGAGATTTTAACATGGTATATTTCAGACAGGCTTTTTAGAATCAAACAAGAAGATAATTATTCTAACTTAAAAGATATAAGAGCTGGAGTTCCACAAGGAAGTGTTCGTGGACTAATTCTTTATTTACTTTATACCAGTTACTTGCCTACTCCGGTAGATACGACTATAGCTACATTTGCAGATGATACTGCTCTCATTGCGGTTGAGCAGGATCAAGGAAGATCTATGCGAAAACTACAAATAGCGAGCAATTCTGTCGTTAATTGAACCAAACAATGGAGGATTAAGCTCAATGAACTGAAGTCTATCCATATGAATTTTACCAATAGAAACTAGCAGAACCTCTTTCCCTGAGCATCAACGGAATGACTGTACCTCATGAGCTGAATGCAGAGCATCTTGGCATGACTCTTGATGCCAGGTTGCGTTGGAAAGTACATGTTAAAAAGAAAAGAGCTGAATTAGGATTGAAATATAGACAGCACTACTGGCTCCTTGGCATAAACTCCAAACAGTCAGTGCATAATAAATTATTAATTTACAATCAGGTCTTAAAATCTGGGTGGCTTTACGTCATCCAATTATGGGGATGCGCCAGTGATAGCAACATTAAGTCTATCCAAACGTTCCAGAATAAAGTATTGCGCAATATAGTGCACGTTCCTTAGTATATGCGCAATGCAGATCTTCATCGAGACCTTGGAATGCCAACAGAAAAGGAAGAAATCAAAAGGTTTGCTGGCAGGCATAAAGCCAGGCTTCACCTTCATGTCAACGCAGAAGTTCTTCAGTTGCTGGACATTAGATCTGGCCTAGTGTGTTGACTAACTGGATGTAGTCAAAACGATCAGAGTAAGAAGATTTTGATTGGCTATGTACAGAAGGACGATTTGTAAACTTATCTTAAGAACTCGCTTGATAAAAAAGCAAGTAGATCTTGCACAAGGTGGCTGGGCAATGCAGCATAACCTATAACAACTATGTGGCATCAATTAGCGAGAACATTTAATGGATACAGTACAATGGAAGAGGCTAATATAAAAGTCCAAAAGCCAAGAATTATGCAAAAGAAGTGTCAGTTTCTGAGATTACTGCACAATTCCGAAATGGTGACCGGCATTTGAACCAATCTGCTTTGTAGACGTTTAACTACCGAGCTTCCACAACTCTAAATATTTTGCGCGAGCCCCATTTTACAAAATGATGATTTATAATCTTAATTTTCCTAAGTACGTAACTTATATTTTGTAAAGAGAAATATGTCATAATTATTTTTTCCAATCGGTTTATTTCATAAATTTCCACCCTCGATGTATCAGTTTCCAGTATTCAAATAAACCTATTAAAAATCCAACAGAGTTCAAAATACTCACTACCCAAACATATCTTTATTTGCCTTTCGCGGTTTGATCATTAATTTCACAAAAATAAAAAATCCCCATACTCTTATATTTCCCAATTCATATTTCAATATCAACCTACATTCATAAAAGCGGATTTTTTTTGCGTATCATATTCAATCAGTTTTCCATTTTATAAGCCCTGAGAATGGTCATTGATGACGTCATTATGTCATGACAGTATTACAAATAATATAGATGTAACATATATGTACATATGCGTGTGTTAATAATCGTTGATCGTTAAAATCAGCGAAGGCAACAAAACTGTCACTTGTTATGCGTCGGATTAAATAGGGATAAACATGTTTGCAGAACTCTGTGTTTTACTATCGCAAACTCTAAAACTATAGATGCATGTTCCAATATTTACTATAAACATATCGTATGCATGTTTGACTTGTAATTAAATAGTTGTAAATTTTGTAGCGGAAATTTTAATCAAAATGTTTTGCATGTTACATTTTTGTCGGAAGTTTGGGATTTAGTTACATTGTCCAAATATATTGTCACAATAATGATATAATCTAGTGCTTTCGTCAAAAGATACTGCATTTCATGATAATGGAATGCCAATTGGCACACATATTTTATACCAGCAGTCGCCAACCATTCGGACGTCACGAACCACTAAACTCACAATTCTGAATCCCGCAGACCAAGGAAGGTCCAAACATCTATAAAATAAAGATCATAGAAGTTCAATTTTATTAATATGAAATGGTAATTACACTTGTTTAACTATAACAAAATTATTAGTTCGATATTTGTTACTGCTAAAGGACTCAATTTCAATGGAATCCGTCTTACCGATTTACAATACGCTGACTACATGCACCTATTCTCATAAAACTTGGAGGATTTACAACAGATGCTTAAAGATCTATATTATGCGTCAAGACAAGTTGGTGTTAAAATAAATACACAAAAAACTAAGGCATGTATCCGGGAGACACAATGAAAGTCATTATGGGAAACAAGGAAATAGGAAGTGTTTATGAGTTCATATACCTAGGATAGCGTATAGAATTGGAAAGATCTAACCAAAAAGAAGAGCTAAAAAGACGACTGCGATTTGGTTGGGCAGCCTTTGGTAAGCTTTCATTTATTGTAAGAAATAAAAAGATAAAACAAAAAGTAAAAATGAAAGTATTCGATCAGTGTGTTTTGCCAACTATACTGTATGGTACAGAAAACTTGACACTTACCAAGCCAAGCCTGGACACGTAGCGAGAAGTGACACAAACAGCTGGAGTTGAAAATTTTATACTGGCGTCGCTATGAACACAAAAGAGAAAGAGGAAGGCCACCAATGTGTTGATATGATGATTTGAAAAGAAATGCTGAGTTGGAACTATGGATTTAAATGAAAAGAGCTGATGAAAGCATATATTCTGAAATGAATGAAAGACGCTTAAGAAGAAGAAACTGCTGCTTATTGGACAAAAGTTTATGGATATTGGCTCCAATGACGTCACTGCAACACGAAGACCCGTTTGAATTTCAAGCCGACAGTAGTATTTGTTTTTGATTACTGTAACATATGCGAATGTATTTTCATACAAAAAGCTTGTTGTAAATGGAATACATATTTTGGTGGCCTTTTCACTCAGCAGTATGTGCTCACTTTTTACAAAGAGCCACAAATGAGATCTTGATGAGGACGAGTGTAATTTATTTTGAGACTGTTGTCAGATGAAACATTAGGCTTTCTTATTCTTTCATGTTCAAATTGATATCTTCAATTTCACCGAAAATGTATATTTTACTTATATTGCCACGTCTGGGGGTCCTTTTTCTTTGAGTAATAAGGCCAAAAGATTCTGTAAGTGCTGTCAAGTGTAAGTTGTTACCTGTCGGTTGACATCCTCCTCTTTAATGTACTCATCAAGATTTGAGAACATTTTAGATCCTTTTGAGCCAACCGCGTTTTCAACAGCACTATTCTCTTTGTCTCCATAAGCAGTCCATATCCGTAATCTGTCCTTGTAAGGATGTGTTCAGATCATGTAACACAGAGAAAATATCTGCCAAGGTTGCAAGTTTGGCTAACCAATCATCTCCGGACAATAGATTTTTAACTTTTTAACACAACAATCTGGTCAGTATTTTATCTCTCGACAGCTATCTCACTTTAGCGTGAGAAAGAAGGTAAATATGTTGAGAGACTGTTTCTTCACAAAGTATCTCAAATATTCGAGAATTGAGCACTGTGCAAACTTTCATCTACAAATTTTCCAAAAAGTGACTCAAATAAGGGTTCAGTTCCGTTGAGATTGGATTTTTCGATGTCGGATCTTTAGCTTTCATTTCCTCAAAACAATTCCGAAAAGAAGAATCTTCTGGGACCTTCTTATTCTCCGGTTCAGAGCTGTTCTCATCTTCATAATTATTACTAAAAGGTGAGTTTCTATCGCCATCGTTCTCGTCATAACATCTCTGTCTCAGATATTTTAAAAGCATTCGATATCTTGCTTCTGATACATTATTTACTGAGATAAATGCAATAAGGCGTGGATCGAGTGCAGTAGCAATACTGCAAATACTTGGTTCAATGTTTTTGAATTTTGTTACGTCCAAAAAGCCATCCAACACTTGACGCATCAAATTCAAATTTATAGAATCCCTTTCTAAGAAGCGTAGGCATTTATTTACGGTTCGGTGTTTGGTATTCGGCAAAAATTGTAACGAAATATTTCTCGATATTCGGAATCGCTCCAAATCAAAAATTCACTATTCGCTTATTTGGCAAAATCACTGTTTATCACAACTTTAATTTTTAAGTTACCTACCCACAAATTAAATTTCATAAAAAATTTAAGCTGCCTTTTTTCATATCTTAAATATTTTCATTTTTTAGAATGTGTGATATGATGTTTTTTTTTTTATAAAAAATTCAAATGGTATCATTAAGGGGTACATGTATAAGGATACATATTGACATGATCCTGACATATCAGGTTAATGAAATGCGGCCCATGACTGATATTCCACGGGATACACTATATTGATTTGTGAATTTGAATGTGGCTCATATATCACTATGACAGATTCTGTTCGTATGCTCCCGATTTCGGGCAATCATTTACAAAATGCGTACCACAACAATTTATAACTCACCCAGAAATATAACATCCAGTATCAATAAAATAGAACCCGTTACTATACGGCATCTTTTGTGTTCATTTCAAAACAGAAAATGTTGGATTACGTCAGAAAATTCAAAGCTATATATGAATGGATTCTTTAGAAAAGAGAACAACATTATAAAGAAAGATATAAAGTAGGGTTCCTTGAACTACGGGCCTCGGGATGAATCAGTATGTACAATTCATTTTCTTAAGGAAATCTGCTCAATGGCAAATGAATGAAGCAACAATATATTTATTTATATATTTTTGTATCACATGCCTTGCAAGCAAGAATGAGAAATAAATATATAAATATGTTTAGGTAAAAGATATCACTGTAAAAAAGTTGAAGATGTCATGTCAGAGGCACTACTTAATAAATTGGGCGTCCCACAAGGTACTTCTTTAAGACCTATTCTGTCTTTGATTTAAATTAATGATATTGGTACCGATGTAAATTTCGTTTTTCTTAACTTATTTGCTGATGATACTTTGGTAGCAATATATGATAATAATATTAATGTAGCCGTTGATAAAATGAATAGAGAGTTAAAAAAACTAAATACATACTTTTGCCAAAATAAACTGAAACAAAATGCACTAAAAACTAAATGTATGATATTATTCTCTAAATATAAATATCGAAATATTGATATTAGCAGCATTGATGTAAACATTAATAATCAGCGTGTAGAAATTGTTAAAGAGTTTAAATATCTTGGTTTTATAATAGACTGCTACTTGAATTTTGATTATGTAAAAAAACAAATATCAAGAAAACTATATTTAATTAGTAGATATTCTACCAAAATATCATCAGGCACTCTTGTAGTAGTAGTAGTAGTAGTAGTAAAGATTTATTTTAATGTACTATACACATGATAATTGCACACTGTTTGCTACTAGATTGTAAATGTAAATGTATGAAAATTTTAACACCGCAAGGCACTCTTGTTAACTTATATTAATCTGTTGTGGAACCACATTTTGATTACAGTGCCAGTTTGTTATTATTATTATTATTAGAAAATCAGGAGCTGAAGCCAAGGCTTGTTTTGCTCCCTAAAAGTAAAACTATACACAGTGTATATAACATTACATGAAACATTGTACATAAAAAACAGCAGAAATTGAAAGAAATAAAGAGAAAAATAAATAAATATGGCAGTCTATAATTGAATGTCTAAAATGTTTTTAAAATTATTGGCACTACCGGAGAACGCACTGGAAGGTAAGCTATTCCATATATGGAAAACATGGTTTGTAAAAAATTACCCCGCACATTTTTCTTAAATTTGTCCCGTTTTAGTTTGGAACTATGTTCTCTTAGACGTATGTCGGTGTTGAAAGTATATAGATTGGACAAGTCGCACTGGAAATCGCCACGCACTATGTTGTACATAGTTATAAGGTCACCACGTAAACGTCTTGTCTCAAGAGTAGAGAGTTTATGGTGCACAAATCTTTCGTCGTATGACAGTCCCTGAAAATCATGTGCCAATCTGGTGAAGAGTCGTTGGACTTGTTACAGAGCTATGAATCTCGCTTGAGGTGCGGAGCCCATACGGAAACCGTAAATTCCAGATGTGGACTCACGTAGGTTGTGCAGAGTTTGCGAACCGTCTCTGAGGAGGGACGAAAAAAGGCCTTATAAAGTAGATACGACACATAATTAGCTCTTTTTACCACCTTATTTGCCACGACCAAGTCCTGTGTTACTGTAACCCCAAGATCAATCTGTTAATCCCCCTCCTTAAGGGCAATGTTATTGACAACATATTGTGATTGGGTTGTGCCGTCCAATATGAAGCACCGTTGTTTGGTTTAAATTTAGCGGGAGTAGCCATTTTTGTGTCCATTGAAAAATTTTCTGGATATCATTCTTTAATATCATTTGGTTAAGTCTGGCATCATTGAAAATGTTTGTGTCATCGGCAAACATGCAGAACGGTGACTCAACGGAATCAAGAAGGTCAAGGACATATATTAGGAATAGGAGAGGGCCAATATTGTACTCATTGAACAGAGGTTCAGTGAATCAGTTAAAGAAACTAGAAAAGAGAGGTTTGCGAATAATTCTTTAACTTCCCAGGTTCACTCTCAGGGAGATATTATAAAATTGATATCAAATAAATTTTCTCTATTGTAAATCATATAGTATGATTCTGAAACGGGTAGGCTGTAATTAGTAGTTTTTACTACTGTTCGAAATCCGTACAGATTCTACTATATTCATTAATCGACAAGCATGACTAACTCTACATACATTTAAACTTATGCTTATGGAATATAATTATGCATGCTCTGACACGAATTTAAACTCGGGACCTTTGGTATGAGACCGAGAGAAAAAACACAATTGTGTCCAATTTAATGTGTACAGAAAAAGATTGAAATAATCTATAAGTATGTGGGTGACCAGAATGCAGAGCAAATTTGAAATAATAAAGATATCATATTTATAATGTGCTTACTTATTATTCTATTCGAAGTTGAGATGTACTTAAAATTGACTATAAAATATAAAATTTAAAAGAAGTGTTTTAAAAGCGCTTATTTTTGCATTTGATATATTTCTGCATTTGCAGCAGCATTACAAAAACAAGTAAAAAATCAGAGAGCGCGTTTTTCATTTCTTAAAGATTAAATGTAAATCGTTTTCCAACACTTGAATTATATTTCTCCATATACTAGCACCATTAAATATTAAAAATATTCCGCATATTTTGTGACTAGTAAGTAGGTATAAAATGCTGTGCTCCGTTGAATAAATTTTAGTGATTTATTACGTTGGGTGATAGAAGCAGTAATGCCAACCAAACCAACGCAACTCCAACGCTAGCGACACGAGTGTAAATAAGCGAATGTTGGCAACAGTTATTGGTGCATTTCAGACCATTTCTCTTTTGAATAATCCTTCAGTGCACCATATTGCAAACCTGACACAACAAATGATGTGGGAATTTCAAATATTACCCTCAAACTGAAACAAATGGACGGGCAAAACAGTCCTGGAATTTGTTAATGGTTCATATGAACATGCGAATGTGCTTCCTTCGAGATGTTTTGCATACGGTTTCACTCACAACAAACTATATGGAGCAGAAATATTACACTCGGAACTTTGCACTCCTATTAACCAACACAAAAATAAAAAAATTATATCCTCGGTTTCATAAACAAACAAAATGGAATGAGAGCCTTCTCAACAGTTTTACTCATATACCGTGAGTTTATTTTATCAAAGAACATAGAGGTTTCATTTCTATAACAACCGTTGATTGACAGCAATGTAAAATGCGTTTATTTTAAAATAGAACATAGTATATAGAGTGTATAGCTTACTCGGTTATAGTTATAAATAAACGTAAAACATTTTTTCTTAAGGAAATAAATAGGAATGAAAAATAAAAAAAAGCTGTGGCCACCACAGGACCGACCGCCATCACAAAGTACTTGTATAATAGTATATCTGTAACAAGGTTGGAATGAGAAACTTCGATGCGAGTGGAACATTCCGAGTGCGAGCCGCAGGCGAGCGTGAGGAACCACGAGCAACGAATTTTCTCATTCCAACCGAGTCACAGACCCTACTTTCTCCACGTCCACCAAAAAGAAAAATAATTTAACAAATAATTATTTTAACAAACATTTTATCTTAACAAATAATTTATATTACATAACAAATGAATCAATTAATTAAACTATTTTTTTTAAAATTTATTATTTGTTTAATTTTAATTTAATTTGCCGCACATCGGCCACTATTTTAGGTTAGGAAGTTATGTTACATTTATTTAATGTAAACGTTGCATATATCTTAATGTAACCCTACAAAAACAAAGGACAACAAGCATGGAATAGTTATCCCATAACAAGTGATGGAATGAAATACACGCAAAATGCATAAGAAGATAAGCACTTTAGAATAACATTCCAACTCATGTGTTAGAATATTAACTTTCTGTAGTCAAAATTGGTTTTAGAATTGTTAAATTCTATAGTGGTCGTGGAGAAAATACATTCTAGCAGCAGAGTAGAAATAACATGGCCCAATATTTTCTAACAGAGATATTATTTATCATGACCATGGAAACGTTACATATAAGTATGAAAAAACTGAGAAAATATTTTCAATTTTTTTTCGTTTTATCAAAAAAGTTTCAAATAAAAGTTATTACTTATTGCTTTTATAGCAACTTTTGTTAAATAATTTTTTTCGAAATATTTTTCTGTTGTGAATTATTCGCAAAAATCTTAAAATCGACACGAGCAAACTTCCATTTGTAGTCAACCGCTTTTTACCAAAAGTTGATCAACTCGTGCCATTGATGTCAGAAGCTTAAATATTAAGTTTTATAAAAATCCTGTCAGCCGAATTTGCTCTGCACGTGTACACAGACAGTCGGAAGGACAGACAGACAGACAGACAGATAGACAGACAGACAGACAGACAGACAGACAGACAGATAGACGGACAGACAGACCGACATACATCATGCTAAAAATAGTCAAAACGTTATGTAGGGACCTCAATTCGTGGAGATCCATCGAAATCTCGAAATGTTAAAATCGGTATGATCACAACACCTCCCTTATATATGTTGACGGTCCGTAAAAATATTGGGTTGTTACATAAGTCCGTTCGTTTTTTTTTTTTTCACCTTTTATTCAATAAAATATATATTCTAAAAAAAACTTTTATTATCAAATGTACTGTCCATTATTTTCTATCACTTTGGACAAACGTTCAGGCAATTTCTTAATGCCTGAGCGTTTGTCCAGAAGGTTCCGTCTTTGCTCTCGAAAAATCTGTAGAGGTGAATTTTGATATTGTCCAAAGATGCGAAATTTTAAGGGAATTTTGTAGAAAGCAGAACAAATGGTAGTTGGATGTGGCAATATCTGGATCATATGCTCCGACTTGGTAGTCGGAGCAGACTGGTGTCTAACAGACTAACAGTGTTTATTGTAAATGGATATGGCTATGCCAACTAGTTAGAAGAACAGATGACAGATGGTCCAAAGAGATTCTAAAGTGGAGCCTATGAGTAGATGGTCTGAATAGATTCTCCAGTGGAGATCATGGGCAGATAAATTTTGCCGAGGAAGATCATCTTATCGCTGAACTGATGACCTAAAGCGTATATCTACCAACTGACTGTAAGAAACTCAAGAATAACTGTAATTTTTTAAGGGAGGTCCTATATCGAGCAGTAGATTTGAACGGCGGCAGGATGATGAAAGTAAACAATAGACCTGATGGAAAAGTGTGGAAAACGTAGCCAGTCAAAATAAGTGGCAAGATTTGAATACGAGTGCAATGTTTTCAACATTGCTGATAGTTGGTTTTTTATTTCTATACATTTGCTTTTCACGAAAGCTAATAAAAGTGTGCACACAAAGCTTTTAAAAATATGTTTGAAATAAATTTTCTATCTAACGCAGGGCCTTTTTTCAGAAAAGGCCCTAAATTTTATTATTCAGAAGTTACTGGCACGAAAAAACAACATAGATTTCCATCTAACCATAATTTTGGCAAAGATTTGGATGTTGTCTTATGATTTTCCATAGTCCTTAGTGTCCTTTATCACTGTGCGCATGTCAATTTTTACCCTGCCTTTGGAATTTCAGTCAAATACCTTTTAATCTATTCCAGAATTATGGAAAAGTCAAGCTGCTTTGCCAGTTGTCTACACTGTCAGCTCAAGGTAGAGCGCATCAGTCTGTTATCAGGACTGTTCAGCAGAGCTTATGAAATACGTTTTGTAAGCTCAATTTGTATTTTTATGCCGCTTGGCACAGTTGGTACGTCCACACTATGAGCGTTGTTGCGGCTTTCTTTGATCCAGACCGACATCAGTCTGTTTGCAACTGTCATGCTAAGCGGTTTGGTTATGAGAATGACTCGTCCACACTTTTGCAGCTTTGTCAGTTAGTTTTGCCAAATGGCATAGTATGAATCCACCATAATGCTTCTTAACTTTCGCACAAGTATTCTCACCGTAAGATAAAGTAAGAAAGAAGCTGCTGACCCATTGAAAACATATTGTTTGTCGATCCTATAATTATTCAAATATTCAAACAAAATTTATTGCAAGAAATAATGCCTTAATAACCAAAATATTAAGTTTATTATCAGATTAACTCTGTGGCCATTCATTACGATATGGATTAGGGTTTGATAGGTGTAGTCATCAGCAATATTAGGTAATCTTGATTTACAGCTCGGAATCAACATTAAATTCCAATGTGATTTAACTGAAAAGCATATAAAAGCTACCCTTTATAACCGTCAGTTATGATCGTATTAATTTTATGCATATCTCTTCGGTGCGTTTTATGACAAAAATTATTAAAAAATCGATAACGAACATCGTTTAAAAAAATGAAAAAAGGGCACCACATCAAGTAACAGCAGGAATACATAATCGGGTTCCAAATTTGTCAAAAGATTGATGTTGACCTGGGAAATAAGAGTAGAGTGAACAAAGAAAATAGGAGTGAGTTATATTTGCTTGAGAAATGTATCTACTCTCGATCATTTGACTTGGTAATAGTGCGATATATCCACTGGAGGTATTCATATATATCACCTGTAAAGTTCAATAGACCTGTAGAGTATTTTTTTTATGAATATTAAATAGTTTTTATACACATTGGCGTATTTAATTTAGTTAATTATGATTTTGACAATATATATATATATATATATATATATATATATATTCAGTTCAAGGGAACTCAGGATGGTCAGGGACCTCAAGGAGTTGTTGGACCTAAAGTGGTCATGTTTGTCTTGTTGACTCTGGATGGTCAGGTACCTTAAAGAATTGTGTTTGTTTTGTTTGACGCTAAATGTTCAGGGACCTCAAGGAGTTCAGTGAAAATCTGGATATTTTTGTGTTTTTTTATGCTTATTAATTGTTATATTCAGTTGTTAAATAGAGATTAACATTATAAAACTGTTTTTTTTATTTTATTATTATGCAATGTACAAACAGTTATTTTTATGTGCGAGGGTGGATCAATAAGTACCCGTGTTTGAAGACAGGTGGCGTTGCTGAAGGAAGTTGACATTACCGTCGTGTTCTGCCATCTGTCAAACGACACCATACTAAATTTCAGATTCATAGGTTAGTTTTTATTTGGCAGCTAGTTGTATCACACGTGTTTCGTGTTTCTCGATAAAATGTTAAAGGAGCAATATCGATCCGTAATTCGCTTTTTATTTTTGGATGGCAAAACATGCGAAGAAATAAAAGCGAAGTTGGATGCTCTCTATGGCGACTCTTCACCATCAATGACAACCGTGAGATATTGGTTCAACGAATTTAGACGTAGTCGTACATTTGTTTTTGATGAAGAGTGGCCAGGCGTGGTTACCAAGGAAATCGTTAAAAAGGTCCACGACATGATTCTTGCTGATCGCCGAACTACGGTGTGTCGTACGGAACGGCAATCAATATTTTACATGATAAGTTAAGTATGCAAAAAGTGTCGGCCCGATGGGTGCCACGATTGCTCACGGTGGACAACATGTGGATACGGCTGTCAATGTCGAAGCAGTGTTTGGACATCTTTAATCAAAATTCGCAGGAGTTTTTGCGTCGAGTCGTCACCGTTGATGAAAGCTGGATACATTATTATATGCCAGAGACCAAGCGACAGTCAAAACAATGGATTTTTTCGAGTGAATCTGCTCCGAAGAAGGCAAAGACGGTCTCATTGGCCGGAAAGGTCAAGACCACGATTTTTTGGGATTCGAAGGGAACAATTCTCATGGACTTTTTGCAGAAAGAAAAAACGATCACGGGACAGTACTACAGTGAATTGTTGGACCGATTCGATAAGAAATTGAAGGAGACAAGGCCCCATTTGGCTAAAAAAAGGTGCTGTTCCACCATTATAACGCACTAGCACATTCATCCAGAATCGCGGCCAAATTACATAAACTGCGCTACGAATTGCTGCCGCACCCACCATACTCGCCCGATCTGGCTCCCTACGACTTCTTTCTGTTCCCCAACATTAAAACATGGCTCGGGGGAAATTTTTTTAGCTCAAACCAGGAGTTCATCGCCGAGACAGAAGCGTATTTTGAAGAGTTTGACAAATCGTATTTTTTGGAGGGGTTAAAGAAATGGCAGAAACGTTGCGAAAAGTGTATCTACCTAAAGGGAGATACACAATGTTGAAAAAAAAAAAAATCGTGATAAATTTGCGTCTTCATTCCTAACACGGGTACTTATTGATCCACCCTCGTAAAACATATAACCACAATTTTATTATTTTCATACTTGATAACCTGATTCGGTTATCCTTTCTATATTTTTATAAAGCTATTCAAATTTTAAAAGATTATGAAAAATGTTTTTAGGGTTTTATAGGTATGACCAAAAAACCCTTATACCGTCATTTTGTCGTCTGTCTGTCTGTCTGTTCGGTAAAAATTGTAGCCAAACGGCTAAACCTAGAGAGTTGAAATTTGGCATGCTTATACAACTCTTTGACCCGCACATAGGAAAAATACTAAAACATCTAAAAAACATACCCCCCTAAAAATATAAACAAATATGTGCTCATCGAAAACAAAAATATTTTTTTTAAATTATGAGTAGGGTATCAAATGAAAGCCCTTAGTACGTGGATTAACGATCAAATTTTTATTTTTGAAAAATAAATTATTTTGATGCGATTTTTACCAAAATTGTGCAAAAAAAAATTTGTCCCGCACCCTGTAGCCTAGATGGTTTAAACTAAAAATCTAAAAAAATTCTAAATAATGTATATTGGTGTGAACCGAAATAGTACAACAGGAATTTTTGATCAGATTATGTTTTCGGAAAATAACGCATTTTTTGTGGTTTTTGGTTCACAAAGTACAAAAGTTATACCAATGTAAGACACTCACATGCAAGGCGTACGATGGCGTTATTGGTTAGAGCACTGGTGTCGTAAGCTAAAACTCGCTGGTAAACGAACAGTTTCGAGTTCGAGTACTGAGTGAATTTTATTTTTTCTGTTTTTTTTTTTTTGCATTTTTATTATGTTGAAATTATTTTGTCAAAATTCTAGTTATATTTTGACAAATGTTGTATTTAATTTTTAAGAGTGTAAATTTAATAATTATCTTATTATATGATTAACAGACGATAAATTATTTTAAAAATATCGTTCATTTTGCCGTGATTACTACAAAGTAAAATTTGTCCTACACACTCAGCATACCGCCTTCACTTATTATATACCTGCGAAACCCTGAAATGTGTGAATATTCACACTTCACATCAATTTTTTTGATTAACTTTGATTCTTAAATTAATGAAAAATATTTTTTTAAATTTAAGTAAAAATTTCCACGGCTGAAAGGATTAAAAACAAACCGAAGGTAAAATGAAGGACGTAGTAAATTGTTTTATGTTGGATAGGTCATGTTAACAAATCTACCCAGGTTGTTTCGAATTCATAGCGCAACCCTTTCTCATCTGAAGGTTAATGTTACAATTTAAAACAAACTGAAACTTCTGTTGTTTTACAGTATCTTATTACTTACTTTGCCTCCTTACCAACTTTAAGATCCGAGGTATAATAACCTGGGAATAAAATGATTAAACCGTTGTTATTCTCATATTTTTTCTAACATTTTATTAGAGTTTACCTAATGAAATAAGCCATAAACCTCTCGGTATCTTTTAGAGTGTAATAATTTCAGTTATAAATGTAATTTGAAGAAATGTGTCTAAGTACTTCGGCTCCGAATACAACCCTTTTTTAATTAAACGTAAAGCGTACATTATTGTTACTTAAATTTAATGAAACTTCTCGACAGGACGCCTCCTGAATTAGATAAAAACAAATATTTTACTTTAAATGGGAGACCTACTTCGCTTTTTTAACTTAGAACCTTGATTTAAATCTTTCCTACATAGATATACTACCCTCAGTAAGGAAAGTTAATTCTAAAAGCACCGAAAAGAAGGTACATACCTAAAGTATTTGGGAACCACCAGGGGTGCAATTTTCGAATCTTAAGAAAAATTGCATGATATTTGCATTCTCGAACAGTACCCGACAATTGGTGTAACATTTCTCGTATGGAACAATTTTTAAACGCCATGCCATCCTGGCAACATTAAAAAACAAAACAAAAAATAGGGTCCTCGCATTTCGGCGGAAAAATAGATCTTAGTAAATAAATGATATTAGTAAATACCTCACAAAATGAGCTTCCGTGCTGCCGCCTAGCGGTTTGTTTCCTTTTATTTGAATAGGGGATAGGCATGATTTTTTTTTTATTTTTTATTATATTCCTCTTGTTAAATATAAACATAAAAAACAGTTTTTATTTATTTTTTTTGTAATTTGAAGGCTTAAAAAAATCATAAATGTATGTAGCGCGCGAAAACGACGTGTGACGTCATACCCCTTCTAACTGACGTATGAAACTACTAGCTTACCGGCGTACATAGTCTGTTCTGAACTTATTTGTTTGTATAACTTTCATAGGTTATGTAAAGTTAGAGTGATTTTAGTTAAAATAAAGTTTAATTCTATAAAAACAATTTATACATGTTTACTGAATTAAATTTTATATTAAAATAGATAACTTATATTGCAGTATTTCAATTATGCCTCTAACGTTTTGTAACTTCATATAAACAATGTAGTAAAATTCTGACATCTAAATTACATAAATATTTACATTTTACAGAGTTGCAGCATTTGTTTACATAAAGTTATAGAATATAAAATAAAAATTACTTTGACACCACGTATTTCCTCAGCACTGTAGCATTCATTATTTTTCATATATTCCATGAGCATAAATGCATCAATGTTGGGTAAATTATCACTCTGAGCCCTAACAAAATCTTTATCTGCCATTTTAATAATAAATGCGTGAAAAATTGCTTAAAAACAAATACAAAACTCTCGAACAATACAATACACACACGTGTAAAGATTATGTTGCAGCTGTATCTGTGATGTGAAACCCCTATCGTTTGACGTCATACTCAGTCGTTTTACTCGGCAACCTTCGCTCCGTGGTCGGCTTATTTCAAATTTACAATATTTTAATTCAAAAATTTGGCTATAATATTAATTAAAATGTAATTTTTGTTTTGTTAGGTGACATAACTAACATTAACATATCAAAATAATGTAGTTTTAAGGAAATACAAATTTTATGCGTATCCCCTATCGAGCATTTTGTTATAAATAAAGTATTTTTTTTAAATTATATTTTGGAAGGAATAAAATGAAAAGAAAATGTTGATTACAGTCTGTTCCAAACGCTTAAGCGGAACTAGATTTTGCAATCTAGTTAATTTCATCGTTTAAATCGTGCATTTCGGCCGTTTTGTTTAAGCTTTGTAAATCCTACTTAAAATAAACATTTTTTGGTTAAGGTTAATATCATTTTAAAATGTCATTTTCTTTTTTTGTGTCATTCTTAATACAAATTTCCCATTTATTTATTTTTTGTCATTAAAATATCTAAAAAAAATATTTAATTTTGACATATGTCATTCGTTTCCATGGTTTCATTGTTGGAATTTTAAATTTTGACATCCCAACGTGAAAAATGAAATATCCCAAGCAAGGTCCCTTCTCGTGACAACCTAAAAGAACTAAATTCCCATTTAGTTCCGCTTAACCGTTTGGAACAGACTGTACAAGTCAATATTTATTTATTAAAATTCTTATTTTATAAATTAAAATTTAATATGTAATTATTTTTCCAGAACAATATTACTTTGCAGGTTAATTTTGAAAAATTTACGTTAATAATCGTTATTACGACAAGTAACATAGCAATAAGCCTGTCTGCCATTTCTAAATGGTTTGAAGGAACAATATGTTGTTCATATTTTCGATATTTCGATTTCATATTATTTAAAAACCTAACCTATAAATAACACTTCCCTCAATAAGTCTCTGGTCTGACATATATATGGCAACATTGTTGACAGAACCATATAATTTCTGGATAGTACCAACCTTCAAACGATACGTGTGAAAATTTCATGACATTCTGACAATTAATTTAGAGGTTACAGTGGTTTTAGTGACTCCAGTTTTGTAATTTTCAAAAGAATGGATAAAAAAGAATTTCGTGTGTTGATTAAACATTGTTTTTTGATGGGAAAAAATACTGTTGAAGCCAAACGGTGACTTGATAAGCGTTATAGAGACTCTGCACCAGGCAAATCAACTATTACTGATTGGTATGCTGAATTTAAATTAATTAATTTAAATTTTTTTTAATTTTAGGAGCGTTGGAATGAATGTATCACTATGAAGGAGAGTATATTGATGAATAAAGTCGAATTTATAAAAAAAAATCTTTTTCTTAGTTGGACCGGAGACTTATTGAGCGACGTGGTATATGCGTGCCAAATTTCAACTATCTTGATTTAGCCATTTGGCCACAAATTCCAATCAAATAAACAGATCAGTGATGACAAAAGATTTCTTGATTATACATACGAAATCCTAAAAAAAAATTTATAAAAACTTGCTGAAATTAACGCAAGATAAATAATAAAACTTAATAATAGAAAATAGAAATGAATAAAAGAAATGGGGTGTGTTATTATTATTTCTTGTGGGAATTGTCTTATAAAAATAACAATTTCAAATAACTGTCTTAAACACAAATGACCAGAGAATTTTTTTAGTAACTCAAAACATTCATAAAAATTGTAAAACTTGAAATGAGGACGCACAAAGAACAGAATATAATCTTAAAGTTTCCAAGTAATTTCCTTGACATATCCATACGCCTCTCTGCTTCTTTTTTACTATTTTTTTACGTCCCAATCTTCCAACAAGGTCATAACCTGCACCCTTTATTTTTTACACAACCACACTTTATATATATTCCATCAAAAATATTGTTCGTATTTACCAGAGGAGAAATTGGAAAATGTAGCAAAAAATTGTCTCAGCTGGTTAAAAAACTGATTTCAACACAAGAATATATATATATAGATATAGAACGTAAAAAAACATTCAAATGGTAAATTATAACTAAAAAATTCAGTACTTAATGAATTTTCACTGGCATAATCAGCATCCTGTTTATGGCCCGTTGACACTATGATAGTATACGGGCTAGTAACTAGTTTTTGGTAACAGAGATAGGGAAATAAATTTAAGGTCGTTAAGGGTACCTGATGTTATTGTTACATAGTTGTGAAAGTGAAATGATAGGAATAAATATGTTTTACAATATTTTGTGAACCTGTTTTACTATTTTATCAACAAGTAAATTAATACAAATGATTATAAAACTATATTTTTTCATGACACGTCTCAAAAAAAATGGATGTGAAGTGTGAATTTTCACACATTTTAGGGTTTTGCAGGTATTTAATAACTGAATGATGATTATTTGGGATGCCAAAACAAATTTTATGTCAAAATATTTTTTTATGAATTTTAATTCGAATGCCTAATACCATTATTTAAGTTTCTAAATATGTGCAGTATTTTTTTTACATAGCAAGGTTCATTAAGATTTTGAAAATTGCGCCTATGGTTTCTATTGGTTGCTTAAATCATTAGCCCCGCCCTCTGATTTCGTATACATCAAACAGAATTAAATTATAATTTCAACACTTCCCACTGGTTATTAAATTTACGCTTTTAAAAATTAAATGCAACATTTTACCAAAATATAACTAGAATTTGGACAAAATAATTTAAGCAAAAGAAAACCGCAAAAAAAAAACCAAAAAAAATAAAATTGACAGGATTCGAACTCTAGTTTGCAAGTTACCTGTTTACAAATTAGAAAACCAATGACTAAACGCACATACAGTCTGTTTCAAATGCTTAGGCGGAACTAAATGGGAATTTCGTTCTTTTAGGTTGTCACGACAAGGGACCTTGCTTGGGTTATTTCATTTTTCACGTTGCAATGTCAAAATTTAAAATTACAACAATGAAACCATGGAAACGAATGACCTATGTCAAAATTAAATTATTTTTTTAATGTATTTTAATGACAAAAAAATTAATAAATAGGAAATTTGTATTAAGAATGACACAAAAAATCAAAATATAAAGAAAATGACAATTTAAAATGATATTAACCTTAACAAAAAATGTGTATTGTAAGTATGATTTACAAAGCTTAAACAAAACGCTCGAAAAGCACGATTTAAACGATGAAAGTAACTAGATTGCAAAATTTAGTTCCGCTTAACCGTTTGGAACAGACTGTAGCTATGAGTGCTGACGTATCAACTTGGTTACATAGCGAATTAAATATTTAACATATTTTGGTTAAAAACACAAAAAAATGCATTATTTTCCGAAAACCTAATCTGATCAAAAATTCCTGTTGTACTATTCCGGTTCACACCAATATACATTACTTAGAATTTTTTCAGATTTTTAGTTTAAACCATCTGGGCTACAGGGTGTGGGACAAAAATTTTTTTGCACAATTTTGACAAAAATCGTGTCAAAATAATTTATTTCGTAAAAATAAAATTTTGATCGTTAATCCACGTACTAAGGGCTTTCATTTGATACCCTACTCAGAATTTTTAAAAAATATTTTTTTTTCGTTGAGCACATATTTGTTTTTAGGGGGATATGTTTTTTAGATGTTTTAATATTTTTCCTATGTGCGGGTCAAAAAGTTGTACAAGCATGCCAAATTTCAACTCTCTAGGTTTAGCCGTTTGGCTACAATTTTTACCGAACAGACAGACAGACAGACAGACGACAAAATGACGGTATAAGGGTTTTTTGGTCATACCTACAAAACCCTAAAAAAAGAAAAAATATTTTATGATGTAGGTTATGGTGATAAAAAAATGTATAGTGGATTATTTCAAGTTTATAGATGGAATTAAAAACTCACGCGTTGTATATGAAGGAGAGAAAGTGTAAGCAAAATTTCAACCAATGGCCCACTTTTTACCAAATATAATTTAATCCAAGCTTCACGACAATTTACAACTTGATTCCAAGTTTAGTTCACAGAACATATTTTGTTATTAATTTAACAATGTAGGTGGAAATCTGATGGATGAATTACCGTTCCTCTTTTTCCTTGACTTACACATGGGTACACAACAATAAGATCTATCCATTTTATTGGACTTTGCAAAAACAAATCGACATACACAAACTTAAACAGTATGACTAATGCCAACGACTTCTACTTTGAAGTAAGTCATTAAAAGTTCACCACTTAGAATCTCTGTTATCTGGAAATGCCTATATTTAAAATAATCCACTACGAAAATGTTATCGCCTTAACTTACAACAATCAAAAAATATAGCTTTATAAACATTTTTCTTAATTTACTTGTTGATAAAATAGTAAAACAGGTTTACAAAATATTGTAAAACATATTTATTCCTTTAATTTCACAGCTATGTAACAATAACATCAGGTACCCTTTACCTACATTCCAAAATTCATGTAAACCTCGGACAGCACTAGGCCTAGTACTAGCTAAAGCAGGGGTGTCAAACTCATTTCAGCCCCGGGTCATTTTTCTAACGAGTAAAATCCACGCGGGCCGCACGATATGTATTTATATTATTACTCATTCTGTTTTTTACTTTCTACCAATTTTATGATTATTTATTTAAAGGAAGTAAAGAAATAACATTTAAATATTAACAATATTTTCTTTATAGAACAACAAAACAAAAAAGGGTCGAAAACAGTGTATTAGTACTGTACACTGCAGTTGCACCTATAGTTAGGTGACCATATTTTTTAGATCAAAATTCGGGACGGGAGCTCAGAGACGGGGGGGAGGTGGGTTTAATTATTCAAATATAATTGTTTATTTATTTATTTATTTATTTATTTTTTTGATAGAAATTATATGCAATAAAAAATTATAATTTGTAATAAATAAACATTTCCAATCATTGCATAAGATTTCCTTTAATGTATATTATTTGAAGTCGTACTTATAAAAAAAAATCAAATAAAATCATGGATAGTTAACCACAATAGTAATGTAATAAAATAATAATAATATAATATTATTTAAAGGAACATTATTAAAATCACAGCATTTTTTATATGAATTCACTAAAATTATTCAGTAGAAAACTTTTTATATTTTTTCGAACTATGGATCTTTTTGAGTACAGGCTATTCCAAACGTTTAGGCGGAACTAAATGGGAATTTTGTATTTTTAGGTTGTCACAAGAAGGGGCCTTGCTTGAGTTATTTCATAGTCACATTGGTATGTGAAAATTTTAAATTCCAACAAGGAAACCATGGAAACGAATGAAATTTATTAAAAAAATTAATACATTTTTACATATTTACGTATTTTGAAGACAAAAAAAATGGGAAATTTTTATTAAGCATAACAAAAAAATGCAATGAAAAGGACATTTTATAATGACAATGTATTTAATCTAGAATTTGCAACGTGAGTATGATTTACAAAGCTTAAACAAAATGACTAAAAGTTCGAATTAGTAGATAAAAATTACTAGATTTCAAAATCTAGTTCCGCAGAATGGTTTGGAATATCCTATAGGTCTTTTCTGCTTTGAAGCATTTTTTTAAAAATCCGCACAGTTTTCTTCACAATTTACTTTAATCAGTAATATTACTTTTAATGTCTCTACATCAAGTTGAGTCTTGTCACTTATCCAAAAGCTGTTCAAGGAAAATACCCTTTCTGTAGATTTTTAGTTGAAATATATTAAAAATAAATATTGAAAATAAGTACCTTTTCTAAAATTCGGGACAAAAACCCGAATTCGTGACAAATATTGCCTCTGAAAGGAAACGATTGCCTCTGAGTGATGATCACGTTCTCGTGATCGCTGAAAACGGAAACAGATTGTTGAGTAGTTTCCGAAACGTCCGAATATATTTTTTATACTCATGAAGTGTTATATCTTTTTGATACTAATACTCATTATATTTTACTATTCTAGCCTAGTACTATCAGCAATGGTAAACGTCCAAAATAACGGTTTTTAAGTAGACAGTACTTTATTTTCCCCGAAACATTAGCCCATTAAAAATAATGTAATATACTCTAGTAAATACGATAAATTTAGGTAATTAGGTTAGGCTTATTTAATAGAAATCTAGGCGAGCAGAATTAGGAAAACGATAATAGATAATAAACATTTTACAAAAGGATTTCCAATGTTTCACTTGCAAAACTTCTGTGTTTATGAATTCTTGCAGCTGCCTTTTTGTGTACCCCATAAAAATAGACGTAAAACTGACCACATTACTCCTGAATGTACACAGATTAAAATATGGCGATGAACGTGCAAACAGGAGGCCTAGGCTCAACTCGCGCCTATGATGATGACTTTGTGATTGATGAATGATAGGTTTTAGATTTCACAAGGTTCATATTTTAGGGCAATAAATAGGTATGAGAGTATTGGTAAAATCTGCCGGTCTTATCTTTACGGTGACACTGCTCTGCCCATTTTTTTTTTTTATTTTATGGTTTATCCTCCCTCACACCCCGAATTTCTTTACCTTGATTAAATCATATACCCTTTATTTTAATACTAGTTGGATTATCTTGAACAATCCGTTTTCCCTTTATGAATTCCTGGCTCATGACTCTGCTCTTCTCTCTAATTATGGAACGTACATTAACTCCAGGTTAACAATGTCAAATTATGTCCGAGTTTCATACTAACGAGTCTGATTACTACAGGTATGTAATACCTACCAATTCCTCTCATTACAGACCATGTACCTCGGCACACAATGTTCGCTTCATTGTTACTCATTATTTGTTATGATGGCTTAATTAATTTTATGGATACTGGATATAAGGGAAAATATGATTCAATAACATTATATAAAAATTGCAATGTGAAATATGAATTTTAACAGTGTTGTTTATATTTAAATAGTAGGCTAAAATATGTAGAAATAGGTGATACAAAATCAAGTCATTTATTTGTAACACAAGGAGTTCCACAAGGAAGTACTAGGGCCACTCATATATATTTTATATCTAAAGGATGTTGTGGGAGATGCTCTAAGTTCGGAATTGATGGCCTTTGTGGAAGACACCACGGTAATTAAACCACGAGTTCGAATTCAGATTGTAGTACCCTTGTATCAAAAGTAAATGACATGAAGTTACTGAATAATTGGATAACTACAAAGGAACTAATCATAAATGATGAAAAATGTAGTTTCATAAAATTTGTAAAAAGAAAACCTACATTAAACGCCAATTAATAAAAAGTACGAAATCTATTAAAAAAGATGCAAGTGTTAAATTATTAGGCATTTATTTGGATGAAAAACTGACATGGGATACTCAAATAGATAGTCTGTAAAAGAATGTCACACGAGTGTTGAAAAATTAAATTACTAGCAAAATCGTGCAGTCAGAAAGTACTGCGAAATATTGTTACAAAGATAATCCCAGGTCAGGATTACGACAACTAGATATTGTGACGTCCAGATGATTATAAAACTATTTGTTAGCGTCTAGTATATGTAACATGATTACGTAATGCAGACGCTGCATTTTCGTAATAAGGTAATTAATTTATCATGACGAATGAATATCGTGCCTAGGTCAATTGGAGGTATAAGTAAACTGAAACCGGGCAGATGAACCTAGCCAACTCTTCTACTAGCTCTACTCAACAAGGTGACGACCACGAGAATGACTTCATATACCGATACATCTGGTAAAACAAGCATCAGTCACCATGTGAGTGGAAAAAGACTCCTCCAGGCTCCTCGACTGCCCGATGGACAACCCCCGGCTCGGAGATAGGTTAAACCTATACCGAAGGCTTCCATAACTCCCATGAACGAATACAACATTACAATAACACTGTAATTCTATAATTATTTAATACATGTATTGCTAAATCTAGGAGTTGCATTTCCATCCAACTACCCACGTGCCAATGATAGAGGCGCCGTGTTGCTTAGACCTCGTTTCACATATTAAAATCGAAACATATTATATCATATACGAGGGGAAGTCAGTAATTAGGTCACAAACTGATGTTGGAAAGCTGAAAATAACAGTGAGTTATTTCCAAAAGTGATATTAGGTGGCAGCACAATCCAGCTTGATAACACTTAACACTTTTTTGTTGTTGCTTCGGGATGCAATTCGTCCAGGCCTACTGACGAGAGGAATATTGCTGTATTACGATAATGCCAGGCCTGATTCGGCTCGATTGACCCTGGAGAGAATTGACGAATTAGGGTGGCAAATTCTTGAACATCCGGCTTACAGTCCCGACCTAGCCCCAAGCGACTTTCATCTGTTTGGTCCACTTAAAAAGAATCTTGGCGGCAAACGTTTCGCGGGTGGTAACGATGTTGAACGAGAGGCACGCATGTGGCTGAGATTGCAGCCCAAAGAATTTTTACAGCAGGCATTGGGGCATTGATAAAACGATGGAATAAATGTATTAATGTTGGTGGAGACTTTTTTGAAAAATAAAACTTGTTTTCGGCTAAGTATTTCTTTGAGTATTTTTTTAGTAGCCTTTTGTGACTTAATTACTAATTTTCTCTCGTGTTATATTTGATTTTGTAATACGTAACTAGGTCTCATGCTTTTGGTGACTTATGGTGTAAACAGACTTTGATGTATCCATGTAAACCAAAACTATAATTATATTATAAATATTATGTAAATATACAACATAAAAAAATTGATGTGAAGTGTGAATTTTCACACATTTCAGTGTTTTGCAGGTATTTAGTAAGTGAATGATGATTATTTGGGATGCCAAAACAAATTTTATATTAAAATATTTTTTTTTTTTGTTAATTTTAATTCGAACGCCTAATACCATTATTTAGGTTTCTAAATATATGCAGTATTTTTTTTATATAGCAAGGTTCATTAAGAATTTTAAAAATTGCGCCTATGGCTTCCATTGGTTGTTATAAGTTCCGCCCTTCTGATTTCGTGTACATTGAAACAGAATTAAATTATAATTTAAACAATTTCAAACAATTTCAATGCAACATTTGCCAAAATATAACTAGAATTTTGAAAAAATAATTCAAACAATATAAAAATTTAAAAAAAAAATAAATAAAAAAAAAATATTGTCTCTTCTCGCAGGGTTCGATCCCTTTCGGATCAAGTTACTTGGGTGAAAAGCGAGCATCAAAACCACTACATAAGCATAAACGTTCCAGTGTAGCGTGTTACAAAGCTATAATTTGTGTACATTATTAGCCAAAAATCACAAAATATGCGTTTTTTTCCAAAAATGCAATCTGATCAAAAATTCCTATTGTACTATTCCGGTTCACATCAATGTACATTACTTAGAATTTTTTCACATTTTTAGTTTAAACCATCTGGGCTACAGGGTGTGGGACAAAAAAATATTTGCACAATTTTGGCAAAAATCGCTTCAAAATAATTTATTTTGCAAAAATAAAAATTTGATCGTTAATCCACGTACCAAGGGCTTTCATTTGATACTCTACTCAGAATTATAAAAGAATATTTTTTTTTCGATGAGCACATATTTGTTTATATTTTTAGGGGGATATGTTTTTTAGATGTTTTAGTATTTTTCCTATGTGCGGGTCAAAGAGTTGTATAAGCATGCCAAATTTCAACTCTATAGGTTTGGCCGTTTGGCTACAGTTTACCGAACTACAATTTTACAGACAGACAGACGACAAAATGACGGTATAAGGGTTTTTTGGTCATATCTACAAAAACCTTAAAAATGAACTTTCCCTGTTAGTTAAGTATTACAAAATGAAACATATAATATCTGTTTTTTTACTTGATTTAAGAACGCTGTCGTAGGATCCCTAATATTCTTATTTCTAAAATTTATAGAAACGCGCCATTAAAATGCAACTTCTGTAACATAAAAATATGTTATTTTCTCAAAAAAAATATTTAAATGTTGTTCCTTTTTTTGACGTGATACAAAATTAGTTTTAAAACTTTATAATTCAGATATAAACTTATTTGTGTGGCAAAAAAATCTTTTCATAGAGTTTGTAAACTTGGCGAAAGGCACTTAAAAGAAGCTCGCTCGGAATCTTTCAATATTCGAAGAAATATATAAGCATGCCCACTCAAAAGTTCCATTCAATATTGTTTTCTATTCCAATCCTAGGACTATTTTATACAAAGTTTCATTCTAATCAAATTCAATATAGAACTTTCGGATTTGTGAAAATAAATCATACATGTGTCAAGTTTTGCAGTTTGTATCAGCATATGTAACGCAAAAAAATATTGTTTGTAAACCAGTGTTTTTCAATATTTTAAAATTTATGGCACACCGAATAGGGTACCAAAATTGTCAAGGTACAACGTCAGTATTTCTAATAAGAAATTTCATGTTTATAAAAAGATTTTCAAGATTGTATTTATTTAATACTTCAATAACTTACATTCTATTAAGATAAGGATCTATTATTATCAATAATAATGTTGATAACGATTTTAAAGCATCTTTTAAGGGTTTTGTAGGTATGAGCAAAAAGCCCTTATAACGTCACTTATATGTTTGTCTATCTGATTGTGTTCTCTAGAAATTGTAGCTAAACTGCTGAGCAGGGCCGGCGCTAGAATTTGCGGGGCCATGTGCGAGAAGAGCAAAAAAAAGTCTTCACCTGCCAGATCCAAGTGAGGAGCAAAAAAAGGTCCTCACTTCCATGCGCGGGGCCTGGTGTTGACCGCGAGGCCTCATGTTCAGATTCAAGTGAGGAGCAAAATAAAAGGTCCTCATCTCCACGCGCGGGGCCTCCTGTTCAGATCCAAGTGAGGAGCAAAAAGAAAGGTCCTCATCTCCATGCGCGGGGCCTGTTGTTGAACCGCGGGGCCTGTTGTTGACCGCGGGGCCATGTGCCGCTGCACATGCTGCACATGCCTCGCGCCGGCCCTGCTGCTGAGCATAGAAAGTTAAAATCTAGCATGTTTCTATAGCTCTTTGGGCCATATATATGAAAATTATTGAGAATTAAAAAAATAATATGTAAAAATAATATTTTTTTAAATTTTGAGTTTATCAAATAAAACACCTTATTGCGTGGATAAACCAATAGGTACATTTTTATTTTTGAATTTTTTTTTATGGGATTTTCTAAAAAAACATCTTAAAAAACTTTTGATTTCACTCTATTTCTCAGAGGATTAATCTAAAAATCTGAAAAAAATCTGAAAAATATCGAATTTTTTGTGTCACTGAAAAAAATTATTTAAAAAAAAAGAATCTATTGTGTGGTTGATGTTTAAACGAAAGCTCTTAAGACGTAAATTAAGAAACGAAAACTAGTTTTAAAATTTCTTTATTTTAACAAGATTCTTGCCAAAAAAATGTGTTAAAAAAACTTTTGTTATAGTATCAAATAAAAGCTCTTAAGACGTAGATAAAGAAATGAAAAGAATGGTTTTTTTTAAATTTTAACAAGATTTTTGCCAGGAATATGCTAAAAAAACTCTTACCAGAAACTCTATAATCCATGGAGATTTATCTAAAAATCTGAAAATATTCTTTGCAAGGCACATTATTGTGAACCGGGATAGTACAACAATAATTGCCCATTATTATGCGTCATTATTCGATCTATTGTTGGAATTAGTTAATAGAGGAATAAATTATATATAGTAGAGAAATACTTACTCTTAAATCAAATAACACTTGTTAATATTGAGAAGTGAGCTACGGAAATTGTAAAAAAAATGGAGCCATTTGCCAATATATTTTTTGTTAATCTAATAAGACTTAGATACAAAGCAAATTGTTAAAAATACCTCTGGGATTTTCTCCTTAAATGGTGACGAAATTTTCATATTTCAAATTATTATATTTAGTTTAAAAAAATTAATGAAAGCTCTTAGCACTCAAATAATAAAGTTATAAAAAAACTGTTGATTTTGATGTGATATCAAAAATATTGTCCTAACCATTCAACATTCTGTTGGCTTCTTACACTTATTAAATACCTACAAAACCCTGAAATGTGTGAAAATTCACACTTCACATAATTTTGTTTATTAAGGCCCGGTCTTTCCACCTTCAGATAAAGTTCCAGGTAACTATCTGACAGATAAGATTATTTGTAACTTCATCTGCTGAATAAATGTCAATACCAATAAGTGAATCCAATACGTCAGTCTCATTATCTGTTAGATAACTATCCGATAGATACATTTGTATAGAAAGAAGGGATGACATTTACTCAGCAGATGAAGTTACAAATAACCTTATCTGTCAGATAGTTACCTGGAACTTTATCTGAAGGTGGAAAAACCGGGCCTTAATGTAGCATTAAAATCAAACATGATGACGGCACATCAGCTGTTTTTTGACGGCACTTCAATGAGCGGCATGACACTGGTTGAAAATGGGTACAACACCCATTTTCAACTAGTGTAATATGATGCAATCAATGATAATAAAACTTTTTTAAGAATCTGTACTTTCGCATATCTCACAGTATTGTAAAACGTAGTCAGTATCTCAGAATAGAATTCACTTTTTAAAAATTCTGTGTATTTATCAAAATTTAATTTTTTGATTAGCAAATAGTATATGCCTATTTTATTTAATTATTTTTTTTTTAAATTATGTCATCCAAATATCTTGTAAACATTCTTCTAGCTGGACTCTTAGATTCTACACTGCAACCTGGAACATCTCTAGAAGAATTTTAATAATTTCGTTGCATGCACGCTTCTTTATTTGTTGAATATTAGTTAAAGTTTCTCAGGTATACTTATTGACCGTATTCGTCATCACGGTATAATATTGACAGCTGAACTAGCCTGCCTAAACTGTTTCACCCACGATTTTACCAAATTAACGATGCATCGCTCATACGGTGGAAATTGGAGCGGGTGCAAAATTGACACCTAGCTGCAATATAGGAATCATTGGCTATAAATTATGCTTCTAGCATGAACGCACGATGAGCACTGGTTCACAACTCTATAGCTATTACGAATCCGTATTTATCCGCCACCCAAAGCCGGAAGTACGAGTACCTGCTTTTAATTCATATTGATTCAAAAGTTATACAAGTTCAAAAAGTGAGTTCCATATTGAGAGACTTTGTAGTACGCTGCATGTTTAACGTACAGTAATAAAACAGTAATGACCGGTTGCATAAAACATTCTTATATCTAGTTTTATTTACAACTGTTGTAACTTTAAAACTAAATGTATATTTGGTGCGTTTCTCAAAAAAAGTTCTATTTAATTTTATCTAAAACGAGTTTTAACCATTGACGATATATAAATAGACACAGCATGCTCTATGCCTTGGCATTGTTTGTTATGAAGCCGAGATCCTGCGAAGACGGAAAGGCGAGATTTGCCTCTAAGGGTGTAACGGATTTCCTAATTTACATTTAATTTGTTAAGCTACTGATAGAAACGCCAGCGCCATATAGTGTTTATGATTGTTTTGATGTTCGTCAGCGTTGTTCTGTTATGTTATATTTTTTATTTTACTATTTATCCTTTTCATCATATTTCAACTATTAATAATATTGTAGTAAATTGCATTTCCAGTGTTGTGACATGTATTTCAAATACTTATGCCCGGTTGCATAAAAGTCCTAAAACTAGATGTAAGCTAACACTCATTAAAAACTCATTTAAACGCATTGCCTTGTCAGACAATTTTGTATTTTACATCAAGTTTTAGCTTACATCTAGATTTAAAACATTTATGCAACCGGGCATTGAAATTTTAAAAACTAAAAAGTAATATTTATATAAAATATTACTTACTTATATAGTTTTTTCCTTTAAAATGTATTTGTAGTCAGTGTAGTAATGCATCAGAAAAGTATTTTACCCAGAACTTATAGTAATGCATCTTTATAATTTGTCAGATAAATTTCGCGTCGGATAGCGATGCTCCGTCGACTCTCACACTCGACATTTACGTCGAGTGGCCAAAACGTCGTGTTAAGAGGCAGTCGAGTAACGGGGTATTACTGTATATATATATATATATATACATACTGTCCAAAATGTTTAACAGTATTATTTATAAATGTCATATAATAATGCATATACTAAATATTTTAGATTTAAAATGGAAACCAGTGGTGAAGAGAGACCACCACTAGACTCGCCCTCCCCTAAAAAAATATATATATAAAAAAATAAATTAAAAAAAAAATTTTTTTTTTTAAATTTTAATAGAGTTTTAGGTAAATCTTCAAAAATACATCAAATTATGTTGTATACAAATTTTTGTCCAAGGCTTGGTTTACTAGTTACGAATTTTTTTAAATTTTAAAGTTTAATTACTTCCGTTTCCGGTTTAGGATTTTCATAAAAAAATATTAGAGTTCTTCCCAATTAATAGGAAAATTTTTTAGTACCAGAACGAACTCTCTAAGTTAAACCGTTCTTGAATCATCGTGTATACACACACACAGAAAAATTTAATTTGAATTTATTCATGTTTTCAGTTGGTAATTTTATATAAGTGGGAAATCACGGTACAGCAGACACACGCTACGATTCAACCTATTGTTTGAATTAGTTTAGTTTTTTGTTTTTAAGGTATCAAATACGAATAAATCATTTTCAGTAGTGAAATACTTATAAAGCAAATAACACATAGTTAATAATGAGAAATACGTTTTTAATGAAGACTTAAATACGAAGCAAATGCAGAAAAAATCGCTGGGATTTTTTAATATATATGTTATCATGATGAGATTTTCGCAAATAGTGTAAATTAAGTTTAAAAAAATTAAATAGGTGTTGTAAGTACTCAAAATACGAATAAAAATAATTATTAAAAGACTTTTTATCATTATATTTATTAAAAACATACAAAAGCCTGAAATGTGTGAAAATTCACAATTCAGATCAAATTTTTATTCCTTTGTGATTATTAGTTGTTTTTTTGCTGGATGTTTATTTATAAAATTGAATTATATATAGTTTTATATTAATAATGTGTTTTTTTTTCCCTGAATATAATGTTTTTAAGATATTTCATACATTTTATTCACATTTCATAACATTTTTCTTTTAATTTTCTAATTAACAAGGGGGAAAATAATAATAATAAAGAGAATATGTTTCAAAGTAATTTTTTTGTCATATGTTTTGCAAATAACATTCTTTTAAAAGCACCATCCTTTCAAGCTAATGAAGCTGTTGTATTGTTTATTTTTACTTGAATTTCCTTTTGACTTTTCTCTTACATGCATGCACTTACACGCGACTTTTCTTTACGTGATAATGTTCTATCTAAATATGAATCTCTTGGAAAATGCATTTCTTTATAATATGCAATTACATCTTATAACAGTCTTTTTAATTTATTATTTTCCAATTATTTATGTTCAGTCAAAAGTGAAGAATAATCACAAATATAAAGCCAATTATTGTGACATAATGAAGACAGTAATATAACTTTGAGAAATACAGTTAACAGAAAAACATAAAAAGACACTTATAATATATATTTAATTTAAAAAAAAATTGTTTGAAGTATGAATTTTTACACATTTCAGGGTTGTGTATCCAGTTATATTCAGTGGATAGCTGGAGAACTGTCTCCATACAGTAAGATAAATACTGGAAGCACGGTGTTGAGTTCAGGGACGTAGCCAGGGGGGGCATAGGGGGCATTTGCCCTCCCCCCAGGTTTACCATATATAAAATATAATTTAGGTTGTTAGAAGTTTTCTTCACCAGAGGTGAAGAAAATTTATAACTTTACCGGACTTTTATTATTTAATATATTATAAAAGACCTAGAACGCTGTTACTTTCTACCCAAGCCATGTAATTAAGGGCGTACCGATCATTTTAGAATATTTTGTTCTTTTTGCCCCCCCCCCCAAGCTGAAATCCTGGCTACGTCCCTGGTTGAGTTTGTACAAAATATTGCTACTTCAGTGTATAATTTTTATGATGTGTGCGAGTATTTCATGGGTTTTTTGTGATTATTTGTTGTTTTTAGGGTTTTGTAGGTATGACCACCAAAAAACCCTTAAAACGTCCCTCATGTGTCTGTCTGTACGGTAGAAATTGTATTCAAACAGCTTAACAGAGAAAGTTGAAATTTGGGATGCTTACACAACCCTTTGACCCACATATAGGATACTAAAGTTAAAAATATTTTTAAAATTTTGAGTGGCATATCAAATGAAACCTCTTAATGTGTGGACCAACAAGCAAATTTTTATTTTTGAAAAATCATTTTTTGTTATTGGATTTTTCCCAAAAATATGTCAAATAACTTTTGTTTCCCACCTTATCTCTCAGAGGGGTTGATCTAAAAATCTGAAAAAAAAAATTACCATAATGACAATTGGTGGGAACCAGAATAGTTCAACAGAAAATTATAAATCAGATTAGTTTTTTGAAAAATGTCGATATATATATATTATGAAAAGTAGTTCTTTCAAATTCGTTTTTTTTTAAATGCGATTTCAGCCAAAAATGTGCTATAAATTTTTTTGTCCGTTCTCTTTTACTTAACGGGGTTAAGGGTGCGCACAACCGTACAGTTTCTTATACAAGACTAACACCTGAAATAAAATTAGTAACAATCTATATATCAAAATTTTCAACGAATTTTTATCTATCTAATAGGATATTTTTAATTGTAAAAAGAACTGTCATGTAATTGTAAATAAACAAATTGCGTTATAGACGCCATCTTGTAAACCATTCGACGCATATTTGTGTACCATGCGGCAAATTGTAGCTAAAGCTCCATTATACAAATATGTTTGGAGATAATTTGTTCTATTGTGAAAATTACTTATAGTTACTGTACTTGGTAATCTACTTTTGCCGCCACCTCGAATCTGCCGCGGTTCTTAATATAGGTGCTGCAGATAAAAATGATTTATTTTAAGTAAAGAATACTTGTACCAAGTGGAATTTCATTATATCAAGTATAATATTTTTCGACGAAGGCTCTAAACTATAAACAATCATGTGGAAAAAATGTTGACGTATTATTTGAACATTTCTACACAAAACTATATAAATATAAAAATTATTTAAAAACCACAAATATATTTAAAAAATTACAGAACATTGTTGTGTGATACCTATTATTAAGTTATTGAGCAATAACATTTTTACAATAATTTTTTCTATAATCAAAAATATCCTATTAGATAGATAAAAATTCTGTGCAAAATTTGATGTATAGATTGTCACTAATTTTATTTCAGTTTGTTAGTTTTGTATAAGAAACTAATAGTCTCTGGGGGTTGTACGTAGCGTTAAACAAAAATCTGAAAAAATTATAGTTAATGTACATTGATCTGAGCCAGAATCGTACGAGAGGAATTTTTGTTCATATTGAGAAAAATATTGCAGTATATGTATTTTTGACAAAATTAATTATTTTTTTAATTCATGGCTAAATTATGGTTATTAATGTTATGGATTTGTTGTATTTATAACGAAGATAGTGTTTGTCTTTTTTGAAATGAAAAATATAATGAAATTTTTTCAATAATATTTTAATTATTTTCGTCGTGGGTGTGATAATTGGATAATTTTATAGTTTTAGTGCATAGTTTATAGTTAGCTTAAGTTACTTATGGCCGGTATTATAAAAACATAACTTAAGACCCAACTAAATAGTTGTAAACTAAATTTAGTTGATAACTAATATAACAAGTTATTTAATTTCGGTATTATAAATCCAACTAAAAAACAGCCAACTAATCAACTAGTTCGCAATTAAAATAATTTAGTCTCAAGATTTACCGACCGAACGTTAGTATACAACTGGCCGGTAGATGCCTATACTATATTTCGCGATTTTTCTGTTGTAGCTTTAACGTTTATAACCTATAATTTTGACAGTGAAAAAGAATTCGTAGAAGTTATAAGAATTTCAAATGAAAAAAAACAAAATGGGATAGAGGCAAAAATTATACAGAAATTGAAAAAGAACAATTAATAGATATAATGTAATATAAGTTAAGGACTTTATTTAATTATCAATTAATTCAAAATAAGACAAAACAGTATCTTTTGAAAACCGAAATCTGTGTTTAAATTGTTCATCATTATAATAATTAAAGGGGTGTCTTCTTTCAAGAAATTCTCTAGGATGACGTATTCTTGAATTTTCATCATTATTACTGTCAGAATTACTGTTTACGGATGGTAATGATACACTACTGACAAATGATACTGATGACCTAACCTGTAAATTTTGTGTTGTTTATTTATATAAATCTATTCATATGTATTTTTTTTTATGTACAATATTATTACTTACATTGCAGTTATTAATTATCAAATAAATATTTTAGTATAAATAGTAAAAACAAGTTATTTCAATGTAAACAAAATGCTAACTATTTAAATGTAATACAAATATAGTTGCCAACTATAATTTAGTACCCAGAAAATCTATCAACTAATTTAGTTTGTAGATTTAGTAGGTAACTTTTTTAAAACAAATTTTATAATACCGAAATCTATAGGTTAAATTAGTTTAACTCTTAACTAAAATTTAGTAGCAAACTATTTTGCTTTATAATACCGGTCATTAGTTATTTAGTTATAAACATTATAATAACCCATTGGCAACAACTTCTTCTTCTTCAGCTCATAAACGTCCCACAGAAGTTTCACCGAGTCGTATTTTCACTACCGTACTGCTATTTTATTTTGAGCACGGGCCCTCCACTCTGAAGAGTGAACTGGCAACACATTGGTCATACATTTCGTATTCATTTTTGAATGAAAAAACAGAAGATGATAGCGAGATTCAGATGAGGAAATGAGGAAAAGGCAAACTGCTTCTGGATGAAGGAAGAGGAACAGCTCTGCAGGATCTGCTGGAAAGAACTGGAGACTATACATCACCTACGAAACTGTGAAGAATTTGAATTTGAGAGCAGGCACCCTTTACAGCTTCTAGGCGAACATGAAGAAGAAAAAAACTGGATGGAAATAATTCTAAATATAAGGATATGACATGCTATGCACTATGTAATTATTGATGTAAATTTTAGGCCGAAAGGCAATAAAATAAAATTTGTATACAATAATTGAAACTTTACTAAAAGTTGCCCAACCAAGTTGTATTCGTCTTTTGAACTCTTTTTTAGTTAGATTTTCCTAATTACTACGCTGTCTTAGATATATGTGCTTATAACTACGAACAAAAATAAGATTCATTTGTGGCGTTATAAAAATAGGCTATTGCTATGGAAATTACGAACTTTAGATCTTTGCAACAGATCAAAGATAAAAATGGAATGTAAATATTCACTTAATTGTAAGTAAACACATAAAATATGGATTATAGCATTTATTAGTTCTGTAATTTGCATAAAAGCAACCATAAGACGTTTCATATTTTTTAATTCAGCATAAAAGAATCTATTTTATGAAGCATTTTGTCTGCTTATGGCTTGTATTCTATTCCATTTGCGTACATTCCAGTGTTTACTTTGCTGTAAGAATTTCATCCACCCAACATTAATTCTGTCGAGTAAATAGCATTTGCAAGACATTGAAGTCCATTCATAAAATCTGTTGTGCTGTCTGTTTTTAAAGCAGTTTATTTTTAAACCAGAGCGCAAGTAATAACAATAACTAAATTTACAGTCACCATTCAGGCAGTTTAAACTATGCAAATAGTGTCAAGCTCTGTACACAATCGGAAAACAAGAGCGCTATTACCATTTTAATCTGTCATTCGCTCCGGAAAGAGAGGAAAGAACATGCCATTATGCAACCAACATTGTTGGGTTGCTAGAAGTACATTCACTAGGAAAAGGTACTTTGAATACTATCTAGTGCATTCATAGAAAGTTATATCTAGTCTAAATTTTCGCTAACTCTAGACTAGACAACAACGTTTAGTTTTACTAGTGGTAAGTTGTGGAAAAATAAAGAAAAAACGTTCTTAAAACAGAAGGTGCAAAACACAAACAGAACAATCAAATAATTTCAAGTTCCTGTAACTTCTACCTGTAATTTCATATCCTGTAACACCTTGAGTGGAACAAAGAGCTTTTGATTGGCTCTAGATTTTCCCAGTGCAGGGTGTACAGTGAACGTTGTTTATTGGAATAACTGATATAGTCGGATTGCTGATAGGTGACTGTTCTTTGCTACAAGTATACGTTATTAGTGCTACGAGAAAGCATATAGTATTTTATATCGATATAAAATACTATATGCTTTCTCTGTCTATATCATTATAATTATTTGCATACCCATAGTAACGTATAGTGACGCAAGTTGACAACTAACCTTCCAAATTATTTTTATAAAAAACAAAGCATTAGAAGAAACGACATGATTCGTAGATATCTTTACTTATTTGAGCACGAAAATAAATTTACAACAGTACTCAAACAAACAAAATTATTAATTTTAAGGTAATAATTATAAATAAGGAAAAACTTATACTCATACGTAAATTTTGGATTATAATTTGTTGTTTAATTAAATTAAATTTTTATGTTTCCCCTAAGTACAAAGTAATAAAATATTAAGTAAAAATATATTTATTCAAATAATATATTGCTACAAGTTGTATTTAAATGTTTATGCGGACACCATTATTTTGGAAGTTTGCCATTGCTGATAGTACTAGGCTAGCATAGTACAATATAATGAGTATTAGTATCAAAAAGATATAATACTTCAAGAGTAATATAAAAAATAAATTCGGACGTTTCGGAAACTGCTCAACAATCTGTTTCCGTCTTCAGCGATCACGAGAAGTGATAAACATTTCAGTTTTCTTCGAGTTTTTATACCGAGTATTGTAAGAGTGGGAGCAGGTTATAGGTGCGTTGCTATTGGTTGGGTAATTAGACTTTAATAATAGGTATTATGTGTAAATAATTTTGTACGACCCGCTCTGTTAGAAGTCAAGGATAACAAAAGTCTATACAGTTATGAACTATTGTTACTTATGTCGATTCCGATTTTTAGAGCTGCATTATCAATAAACTGAGTCAGTTATACTACTTACTGAGCCTTAAATTTTATTAAACAATGGATATGAAACATTTTATAGAATTTTCAATCATGAGTAACGTAATGTACACATTATATGAATTCATTTGTTTACTGGCGTTTCCATAAATGACTAATTAATTTTAATCAAAGTTCTGCAACATTTCATGAATTTCACAAAACTATTCTATTTAACATCCATATTTAATAAAACTATTTCAATAGAACGTACGTCCGAATGTACACAATGTATGCATTTGCACCGACACAACTCAATTAAATATCTAACTCATTAATGAAGTTAACAACGTTCATGGAAAATTTGGACTTTTATTCGGGAAAACATTAGCGTATAATTAAAAAAAGATTGCCATAATTTTATTATGCATTGATAAAAAACGCGAACAGCGTAGTTGCACAATACTTACAAAACTATGGGATGTATATTAAATTTGTCGCGCATATATCTATACCTATGACTGCCTTGCAAGGAGCTTGTTTTACATAGCCTATAAATAACAACATAACACCGTCATAACTGACGCATCAGCTGACTGTGTGTGCTATTCTAGAATAATAGTTATAAAGTTATTATAAGTTTTTATAATAAATAAAATAATAGGTTCCCAATGCTTAGATAGACGCATAAAGGGCAGAGAAGGTAAGTTCCCCGTTTCTAGACTACCGATTATAGATAAGAAAGCCCCATGGTCAGTGTGGCGTTTCGACCGGTCCTATTTTTTTGGAACAAACTCTTTTATTGCTTTTCAAAATATTCGCCTTTAAGATTTATATACTTTTGCACGCGTTCAAATCAATTCTCGAAACATTTTTTCCACTTTGAAGTTGGTATCTCAAAAACATGGTTTTCGAAAGCTTCAACAGCTTCATGAGGTGATGAAAATCGCTCTCCTCGCATTTTATTGTTTGACATTGGGGAACAAAACAAAAGTCGTTAGGGGATAAATCAGGTGAATACGGGCAATGTGACATTAATTCAATCTTTTTCTCCTTCAAATAATCAATTGTTTGACGTGCTGTGTGGGAGCTAGCATTGTCATGATGAAGAATGATGCGACGGTTTTGGTTGTTTTTTCTGATTTTGTCGATGACTTCTGGCAAACAAATTGTTGTATAGCATTCAGCATAAACTGTTCTCCGATCCTGTAAAAGAATGGTTGCGACATGTCCAGGACAACCGAAGAGACAATCTCAAACCTCATTACCTTGGAAGTGCCTCGTAAACGAACAACTTTTGTGGGTTTCGGTTCATCTTGAATGACCCAAACAGTGGATTGTTGCTTAGTTTCCGGTTCATATGAATAAATCGAAGTTTCGTCACCTGTAACGATGTTGTATACGGATTTTGCAGTGCTTAGGTTGATTTTTTTAGTATTTCATTATACCAATCAACATGAGCCTTTTTTTGAGCTTCGGTCAAATTTTGCGAAATCCATCGAGAACAGATCTTTTTCACAGCTAAATGTTCATGCCAAATTAAATGTCAGCCTGCGATATGCTAAAGGATGCCTCTATCTCACGGTAAGTCACATGCCGATCTTCCTCAATCATTTTGCGTACAGCATCGATGTTTTTTTGAATCACAACCGATTTTGGTTTACCTTCACGAGATTCATCACGGACTGACGCACGACCCCAAAGAAATTCTGCAAACCAATTGTAAACAGTCTTTTCTGATGGTGCTTCATTACCAAAAGTTGAACGAAGCGAATCTATGCATTGTAGTTGAGTTAAGCCTTTACTAAAATCGTAAAAAATCATCCAATGAAAACCTTCACCAGTAACCAAAGATATTCACCAGTAAAATAGTCCAAAGACAAAATACATGGACAAATTATTGAAAGTACTTTAAGTTAAAAATTGAAAATCGGTAGGTAAGAACAGTGCAGAATTGAAAAGAATCCTTTAAGGTTTGTTGAGCCAAAATTAACTGATTGTTTTGAAAAAAACAGAGGCATACAGTCAAAACAGTCAACTACTTCAGAGCCGTACTAAGACTCAGGCTTGCGAGCTCTTGCCTCAAGAATAAAGTTGAAAAGGGATCAAAAATAAAATAATAAATAACATTACAGTAATTTTACATCCCGTGAATAATTTATTTGCTGTATGCATTACCTTTAAATCCATTCTTGTAATACCTATGCATATTCCTCATACATACATATAATTTTGCATACAAACTACGTCTAAATTTAGTAGCATACATGTTATATTATTGTTGTAAATTTCTGGAGGGAAGTTCTCGCAACAGGAAATAGGAATACGGGTCCGTTTCCCTCTGTTCATATGTCCATAAAACAATAAACTTGTAAATGACGCTTTAGTTACGGACGTGTCAGCTGTCTAAATAACTTGTCCTCACATACTTGTTATTGTTACGACTGTCTCCGCTTTCAAAACACATATTTAAATAGAGTTTTAGATTAAAGTGCCATTTAAGTTACTTAGGAAAAACAGATGAGATAAAAAAATGAATTTGTATCAAAAAGGTTTGAAAATGTAACACTTTGGATGTATCAGGTCGTCAAGGATGAAATTTGTAGTTAATAATATTGCCAACTTTAACAGCTTACTATTTGACATTGGCTTAATATTTTCGGTTTTTTTTTTTTTGTTGGAAAGTTACACATCTCGCCTGTTTAAAGAAATCATTGTATGCTCTTAAAAATAACAAAAACTTTTTTTTTAAATTTATTAATTTTGTCGAAAATGGAATACCAGGTCTACAAGTATGAAATGCGGATTTTTTTTTAAAATAAAATACATTAAACTCAAAAGAACAGGAAAAGTTTATTTATTCAAAGTATGCTCCATTAGAAGTTATACATTTTCCCCATCTTTCAGGCAATTTGTGAATACCTCGCCAGTAGAACTCTTCTCCTTTCCCCGCAAACCATTCTTTCACATTTTCATATGAGCAAAAGTGATGCTCGGCAAGTGCGTGACCCATCGATGCGAACAAGTGGTAATCTGAAGGGGCCAAGTCTGGTAAGTAAGCGGCATGGGGTAGCACTTCCCACTTGAGTGCCTCCAATGTGTTGCAAACTGCTTTTGCCTTATTTGATGGAGCGGTATCGTGAAGAAAGATTACCTTGTGCTGTTTTCTTTCTAATTCTGGTCGTTTTATGAGCAGCGAATGGTTCAATTCGATCAGTTGTTGTTGGTAGCGTTGGGTATTAACTGTTTCACCAGGTTTTAACAATTCATAATAGACCACACCCTTTTGGTCCCACCAAGTACAGAGCATTTTCTTTTTTCCAAAGCGATTCGGTCTTGCAGTTGATGTAGATGGTAAGCCTGGGTTCACCCATGATTTTTAGCGTTTGGGATTTTTAAAATAAATACATTTTTCATCGCCAGTAATGATACGATGCAAAAAAGACTTTCTTTTGTATCGTGTAAGCAAAATTTCACAAGTGTTTTTGCGTTTTTCTATCTGCCTCTCATTTAATGCATGTGGAACCCATCTGCCGACTTTCTGGATCTTACCTATCTCTCGTAGGCGATTGGAAACAGCTTGTTGACTAACGCCTAACTGCTCTGCTAGTTGTTTTTGTGATTGACTATCGTCTTTCTGTAGCAATGTTTCCAATTTTGCATCTTCATATTTTTTTGGAGGTTTTCCATGTTCTTTGTCTCTAAGATCAAAGTCACCACTTTTGAAACTCTCGTTCACACGTATCAGCAGCAGTTTTTTCAAATGAAAATAAAACAGTAGTACTGTCCGCGAATAATCTTTATTTGGCACAAAATTTGACATATTTAACACAGTATAACAAAACTATATGATCACTTTTCAAATTATAACCTATACGCATTTGACACTTAATGATAACTTAACAAAACGCCATATGTGTTGAAACTTTGAACTATACACTCTGTTTGGACGGCAAGTTTGAAAAAAATCTGCATTTCATACTTGTACACCTGGTAGTCGGAAATTCGCACTATTATGAAGTAAGAGTTCTTACGTGGAACTACGACATCGCAGACCGCGCGGAATATTAATAGTGGACTTGGCTCTAGTGTTAATATGCAACAGACAATATCAAATTGGTTCGCCAAATTTCGTACAGGTAATTTAAAAACAAAAAAAAAAAAAAATGACTCATCGATCACAGCAGAAATATACTGCAACCAACTGGACGAAATGATGCAAAAACTTAATGAAAAACAGCCTAGATTGGTCAACAGATCGACTCCTCTCTTATTGCATGATAACGCTAGACCACACACTGCACAAATGACTGTGGCAAAACTACAGGAATTGGAGTTGGAACTTCTTCATCATCCTCCATTCTCACCAAACCTATCCCCCACTGACTACCACTTCTTCCGCAATTTGGACAATATTTTAATAGGAAAACAGTTTAATTCCGACAATGCTGTTAAACTGGCCTTCCAGAAATTCATTGACTCTCGTCCGCCAGGATTTTATACCACCGGTCTGAACAACCTACCGCTTAACACGTTCGCGGACAGTACGGCTATAGCCGTCGAATATTTTTCCTAGCTCAGGTCATGACGGTCTAAACCGTCCTACTTTTTTATTTAAATATACAAATGACAGCTTGGGCAGGTTTTAATTCCATTTAAGTATATGAAAACTAGTATAAAAAAAATATCAGGAACATACCAAACGGTAAATGTCCTATTATAAACAAAAATCTAAAAAAGTGACATTTTGGGTACATCTCATTGTACAAAACTGTCCGCGAACATCTTAAATGGCAAAAGTGTATAGACAATATAAGTGCATACTTTGATAAATAAAATAATTCCTTATATTAATTAGATGAGTTACGTCCGTAAGTTAGTAACTATAGTCGAAACGTAAGCGAAGTTTTGTTTTATTTTCTGACTGGTCCGAATCCCATTACCTATCAATTATAATAATTCCTCATATTTGTAAGTTATCAACCAACTTTTACTTTTTTTTTTAGTGGAATTCTACCGAAATAAAGTCTTGCTAAAAAATTACAGATAGAACAGGACTGGAAATATATTTTATATGATAAATATAAAAGGACGAACTGGATTATTTCGATAGAAATAATATTTATTAGATTTTCTTTCAGCTATTGGGTACAACAATGCCCGATGGCGGCGCTACGAGCGCTGTGAACAGCTGATTGAAACGAGTAATGTGAAAGTTGTCCATATTTGCTACATGTTAAATCATCGATTTGCAATGGATAATAAACAGCTATCTTTATTAAATTATTTTAATTTTTTAAGTGCAGCACCTTCTTCTAGGTGTGTAGTTGAAGGAGAAGAATTGTTAAACGCTGGAAATCTTATGTTGTGCGGAATTTTGGACAAATATGATGACCATGTCGACATATGTGGGTTATGTTTACAAACAAGCAGTTTGAGAACACCACCTCACGAAGTCACTGGGAAATTAAAATTTAGTAATGACGTTGAAGTTTTAAATATGTCCTGCACATGTAAAGCAGGAACTACATGCAAACACATTTCAGCTATCCTATTATTTTGTGCCAGGTGGTTAACAAACCAAAATGAAAGAAGCCAAGATCAGGGCATTGATTGATTGTAATATTTGATTTTTCCTTTTTTTTTGTGTGGTTTCTGTTTGTTTTTCTTTTTGTTCCAGAAACAATATATTGAGTATGGAAATATTAAGCAGCACAGATTTAAAATGCTTGTGGTCTACTTTTAAAAAACCTGTCTTACAACGGTATGAACCGCAACCTATGTTAGAAACTCCTTGCCTAAATAAATTGATTAAAAACAAAAGCAGGCCCTGTAGGTTCACTTCAGGAGACCCCTTGCCCTAATTCTGCATTAAAATTACACGGGTAGATATTTAATTATGTTCGAGAAGGATTTTTATAATTTAGTGTTTGTTTTTTATTTAATTTGTTTAATAAATACTAGTTTGTTTTTATCTCTTCCACAACACCAAATTTATTAACAGTTCACAAATTGTTTCTCATTTGCAAAATAGTGGAAGTAAATATTTTTGTTACTTCCTTTTCTAGAGTGACAGCCAAACACACACTAATTTGTGTTATAATAACTCATTATAACCTAAAGTAATATAAAAAAGAATAATAATTGCTATCAAAAGTTAATATAACAAACAAACTGCAACACTAACTTTTAAAAGCAATACAAACTACAAAAGAAAACACATGTAAACCAGATGTAAACAATAACTATTACTCGTTTCGCCTAGTTCAGTTTTAGTCCGCTTGGCGTCACTTCATAGCGCTGTTGAGCCCAATATCTTAATCATTTCGCACATCTTGTGCTTTATACATTATTATTATTGTCTTCGTCTCATTACTTGTGTAATATTTGGATTTTATTACAATACTCGAATATCTTCATTCTTGAACTAAAACTGACTGACGCATTGATTTTATAGTCGTGAGTTGTTCTTAATCTTGCTTCGTTTTACATTACGGAACTTAACAATATACGACGTAATAGATAAGTAGTTTGATAGAGCCTGATCTTGGTATTTCTAGTTAGAAGTCTTGTTTTAAAGAGAGTATCGTGGACAATGTAAGTTGAATAAGCAGCTTGAATACTGTTTTTGATGTCTTGTTGAATAAGATTTTCATAATTTTATTAACCATTTGACGGTACAAACGCGTTTGGGGGATTATGTGAAAAATGATTGCGGATGTTGTTTGGACTAAGCTTGATAAATCTGCTGTGGTTGTGAGGTAATATGGTTGACCGCGGAAGGTAGTGACACGGGTTTAGATCCTGGATTTTACTTCGGAATATTCGTCTTCCGTCTTCCGACAATACGCAGTTAGTTCAAGAGTTGAATAAACTGATAGAAAAATCGAACAATTAACAATTTGAAACTTCTCCAGATATATATGCAGAAACCTATTTAGATACTATCTGACTTATAATATATGTTTTTCTGACAGTTTTTAGCTTGTAAGACAACTTTTAATTACGAAGAACCTGGGACTTTTATTTTGATATGAATAACTCAACCCTATTTCTAACGTTTTATATGGATTTTCTGTAAATGAAAAGAACCCGAATTCCATTGCTCTCGAATCCTTTGAGCTTTACCTGTGCTTTAAAACACACAAAATTTAACTTTTAAAAGGCTAATGATAAATAAGCTAAATAATTAAACATAAAAAGACCAAAAATGTCTCTTTTACATAGGGTTTTACCCGGAAAAGCCCGAGGCGACAAAACTCTTTTTATCAGTAAAGCTCCTGAGCTCAAATCCTCGCTTGAACGGCTACCATATTTATGTAGCACTTTACGCGAATGTGCCGGACTTATGCAACTGCATTCTGTGTTCATATTAATTTTTTTGTTGCAGGCAATTTAGGTATAATGAATCATATGTTTTGCAATGCAGAAATACAGTAATTCAGTGCTAATGTATGCTCACTGCATCTAAATGTGCAAATGAGAAATTAATATTTGTTTTATAATAGTTCACAAGTAGATTAATTAACTTGTGTGAATTATGTTGAAACACATTTAAATAATAATAGATATGACTTTTTATTTGACGTGGATTAATTTATTTAGTTTACACCTTGGAATACATATATCCAGTGTCATGCCTAGTTATTTCTGCGCCGGGGCAAGGATGCGACAGTCTAGATTTTTTTCGTTTTGTTTTGGATTATTCGTCACTGCATCTTGCATGGGAGGTGTTTCGTGCTGTCGTCTTTCTTCTTGGGTTCTTATACTGCATAGTATCCCAAACTGTGCTTCGCGGTGCACTTGGTGTTCCGCGGAGTGTCTACTAGTGCTCCGCGAGCAGATTAGACAGAAAGTAAATAAAACAAATATCATGATATGTGAAAATAGTGTTTGTGTTTTCTCAAAACAAACGTTTCACTTAGAAATAATACTGATCATTGAAAAAGTTTTAACCTATATGAAATACAAATATACTGCTGAGTGACTGTTCTATTACAGGGCTAATATATTATAGGAGCGGCATATATAAATGCAGTACAAATTCCTTAAAATTTGCCAAATAATAAATAATGGATGCTGTGACGTTTCATTCAATAGGAATATGAATTTAAAATCTCTTATAATTCAGACAGAAAGTCAGTAACCTTTAATGAATTATTTACAAATACAGTGATTTCCTTGCATGTACACTGTAAGATCCTTTTAAGATACGATTCGTTAGTTCGTTTCATTTACGATTTTAGGGTACATCTTTGGCTACAACATTAGACGTTT